>OX421502.1:30972226-31164726 GCA_949126835.1 Anisus vortex | reverse complement strand
TTGGCCATACCTAAGCGTTACGCCCTGGAGTGGCTGGGCCCGGACATAGTTTGCTCAAACCTGAGCGTTACGCCCTGGGGTGGCTGGAGCCCGGACAGAGATTGCCCAAACCTAAGCGTTACGCCCTCGGGTGGCTGGAGCCCGGACAGAAATCGCTCTAACTCAAACCTAAGCGTTACGCCCTGGGGTGGCTGGAGCCCGGACAGAGATTGCCCAAACCTAAGCGGTACGCGCTGGACACAAGACCCGAAAGACTCGTCCGGGTTTTTTAAAGAGACTTTTTAATTCGATATTAAAATGTAGCGAACAGTTGTGCTGACTAGACTTGCTATTAATAATATTAAATTAACAATAATATACTATCTAAAAGAAAAAAAAAACACAAATACAAAACAATAAAAAAGGTAAATAATAAAAAAAAATATTAGAAAATAATATTTCAATGCAATATAAACTATAGTGATAACGACTTTTTTCGGTATTTAATTTTTGTTCTTGCTTTTTGTATCAATAAAACGGTAGTGAGAATTTTTCTCTCGGTATTTAGTTTTTGTTCTTGCTTATTGTATAAATAAAACAGTAGGCCTATTAATAATGTTTCTTTCGGTATTTAGTTTTTCTATATTGTGTCCGGTCGCCCATGCACATGCATAAAAAATGTTGCTGTCAGGCTTGTGCTATTTAAAAGTAATCATTTATAACTTGTCACTTGTCCTTTATAATTAGTATCATTTAATTTATAGAGTGTAGAAAGTCGCCTATTAAAGGATGCTATCAATAGCGACGTGCATCCATTAAATAATTGAAACATGTGGTTACTTTTACTTAAAAGATAATGCAAACATCTATAATGAAAAAGAAATGATTTGATAGACATTACGTCATACGCTAGTATTTTTTTAATTTAGCCTACACCATTCAAACTCTCCAAGCCAAATTGCGGTGCGTAACTTTTGAAAAAAGGTCTCGCCACATTAAATAAACAACAGCAGAATTTGGAAAATCAAATAAGGCCTTCGCGTTCAACATAGTGAATCTCACGTTCAACATTGTAAATGAACGGAAATGGCCATTTGTTCCGTAAGGTTTTATGCATTTGTATAGCTGGATATACTTTTTTTGATTTATAAAATCAACACATTCATGACTATAAGTCATAAATATTTATTTTGTTTGACGTTTTCAATTTATACGTTTAACTATAGAGGACAAACATATATATATGATATAATATATAAACAAAAATATAAACAAACTCACGGTAATTATATGTATTGATATATACATATACATATATAATATATATACAATTTGCATAACTATCTACTTATTTAACTTATCACATATATCCGTGGTTCTCGAATCTGGGAAAGTGCCTATTTCAGTGTTGCCCCATTTAAAGCGTTTATTGTTGAATTTGTGCAGGAAAGCCGCCGAAGCGCCTCCGATGTTCTTTGCACAAACCAAGCTCGTTTTTTCATGCGAATTTTCAATTGAATGAGATATATATATATATATTCACTGTTCATTAAATAAATGAATCAGAGTCTAACAATACAGATAGGTCTATGTTGTATGAATACACACAAAAAAGGCATCAATTATATTTGACTTACTCCTTTTCATTCTCTTGAAGAATGTCATAAATGTTCCCATTGCGTCGGCTAAATATAAACCTCGAAGATCTAGCTTTTTCTCTGGAGGCTCGCTAGAAATACAACATACACACACTTTATATCATATATATATATATATATATATATATATGAAAAAAAAATCAATAATTTAAACTAAAACTACGTGTTACTTAGAAGGTCATTAATTATACATTAGCTCAACTATAAACTACTTGAAAATGTCTACTGTTCCTAATAGTTATATATTCATTTATCGTAAGCAATGTATTACCCCAGATTGATTTTATGTTTAGCAAACAACACTAACAGCTCAATAGAGATTCCAAGTACAATAAAATCATTGCAACAAAACATCATTAAAATTTATTTATACAATTTGTAACAAATTGCAATTTTGACGGGTAAAACAAAGAGATAACTATCAAAATGTTGTTATTTCTCTACTGGTTCGATAATCAAATATATTATCTGTTACTTTTGTTTTCTTTTGATGTTCAGTTTGCATAAAAATAGAACATTATTTTTCTATATAAAATCTATAATACGCCATCTAAATTAGTTTTTTGTAGAAAAAAAATATCTGATATTATATAATAGGCCTACATGTATTGGTGTTAAATAACAATAATTTGAAGAATTTTTTTTTTTTTTTTATTTTTTTTTTTAATTTTTTTTAATAAAATAATGATTTTGATGGTATGTTGCCGTATGGCAACACTGCGTCTATATGGTAAAAACATTAGACTACAAGCTAAATAAAGACAAAAAAAAATCTAAATGAATGATTCTTTTAATAACTATTGACAAGAATAATTGTAATAAATAAATTACAATAGATATATCTTTAAAAATAAGCATAAACACGTACAGATGATGCTGTAAAATATAAAAATATTGGTTAGAAGGATTTTTTATAAAAAAAAGTACGAATCTAAGAAATTTTTTTTTTTTTGTAGATAAAATCACAATGCTGGTAGAAGTTAGTAGAACTGTCTAAAACAATTTGACTTTTGATAGCTGAGATGCACAGTGTATTTCTCACATGTAATTTTTTTTTAACATCTTTTGTTCTGACATTGTTTGAGAATGAGTCATGAGCGGAAGCTAATATCACAATCTTCAGTCCTGAAAGCCACCAAAAGTCTGCATACTTGGCCCATTCAACACACTTGTACACTACTGATCATTTCAAACATTATCCTTCGATACTATTTCGTTGGGTGGTGGTGACTCAAGTGGACACTATGTCATTGGGTGGTGGTGACTCTCTAGTGGACACTATGTCATTGGGTGGTGGTGACTCTCTAGTGGACACTATGTCATTGGGTGGTGGTGACTCTCTAGTGGATACTATGTCATTGGGTGGTGGTGACTCTCTAGTGGACACTATGTCATTGGGTGGTGGTGACTCTCTAGTGGATACTATGTCATTGGGTGGTGGTGACTCTCTAGTGGACACTATGTCATTGGGTGGTGGTGACTCTCAAGTGGATACTATGTCATTGGGGGTGGTGACTCTCTAGTGGATACTATGTCATTGGGTGGTGGTGACTCAAGTGGAAACTATGTCATTGGGTGGTGGTGACTCTCTAGTGGATACTATGTCATTGAGTGGTGGTGACTCAAGTGGATACTATGTCATGCAAATGTCCCTGATGACATGTTACCCAACTTCTTAGTCATGGTTGAATTTCTGGCATTTGCTCATTGGAGAGTTCCTGTAGATCAAACTATCAGTGACTGAACAGTACTACCGGTATTATATACATTATATAAAATGACCCGATCGAGCGTATCCATTGCGGAACCTCAACAGAAGGGAACATACCCGGTAGCGTACTGCAAATGCCCAGTTTCAAACTTGACACTGCCAATATTTTTATCCTGCAGTGGAAACTGCAGGGAAGCTGATGAGATTGTTCAGAACATGCATTTATAGTGCCCTGTCTTGTAGGACTTGGGTGGACTGGGCACCGTTCATACCTTCGCGGTCATGTTCTACCTTGTGCTATACAATGGTGTTTGCTCTCCGAGCCCTAAGAGTAATCTCAACTCATTTTTTTCAACTAAGAGAAGTGAAAGCCAATTTCTTGAAGATGCAGATATTTTTGTTTGTGTCGGGACTTGAGTAACCAAATTTCATCTCTAGCACGATCTCCTAAGAGTACTGTGGCTATCATAAGAATCACGAGGAATAATAAAAATGTGTAGTCCTATATCTGTATATTTTTATTCATCAAAACTTGATTTGTCCTTGACTGTTGTTATACAAACTCTAGAAAAAGAAATACAAGAATGAGATTATTCTACAGTAAAATATAATACTTGTATACTATCTATGGTGAACCACTATCTATTGATTTTTAGTATTTACAATATATAACATTGTAAAATTGACCTAAATATAATTTTAATTTGATGCAAATATACAATTATTAATACTAATATAAGCTATAATTAATAATATGAAACTAATGTAAACATTATATATTTATCAAATAGATATTGTAACGGAAATATATTGTATGTTGCCATATGGCAACAAAATATGAAACACAATTAATTTACTACATAGACACACTGTAGCCCAATGACAACATACCATTTTGTATGTTTTTTTTTCGAACTAAGATGAAAAAAACAAATAAAAACATACTATGAGTTTAAGTAATAATTACAACATTCCTATTTTTTTGTATACTAGAAATAATCAGTATTTGATATAAAAAAATACACTTGTACTTACAAGGTTTTGTAGAAAGCTTTGTTGTCAACAGTGACTGTCTAATAAATGCTGACCTAAATAAACCTCGCTCGCAAATGGAAGATTTCTCTAGTCTAGCAGTTAAAAAAGCTCACAAAGGACAAGGAAAATCACTCTTAAAATTCACTTGCACGCCTTTATTTATAAAATAGTGAAAAAAATGCTTAGTTACCATATGGCTACATTGCGTAATAGAGGGATATATGTCATTAAATATCTATTAAATGTAAGGATATGACTTTTGATATGGGCCCAGTGAATTTAAACGTAATATAAGCTAAATGACATTTTTTTTAATTTCTATATATATTTTCAAGCGGAAAGGAAGAACGAAAAAAATATTTGAATTGAGTTGTGCACCTGTTATGAATGTAAGAATCAACCAGCTTTGACTTCAGGGCCGGAGCTGTTCTGGGTGGCGCCTTAATTGTTCTAGGTCGTGGTGGTGGTGACGGCGGGTTGACAACGAAGTAATTTGATGAGGAATGGGAAATGACATCACGTGACGCACCTTTAAGTACAACACACGGATAGTGCGTTTGATTTGAAAGTCTTATTCTACGAACTGCCGAATGTGCACCATAGCTGCAGGCCACTTGAGCACTATGTGATCTTTCTGAAGCTTCGATAAGGTGAAAGGATCTTGCAGGCTCATCACCTACTTCCGTCACTAATGATGTTCTACGACGAACTACTGGTGAGGTGCTGCGTTGGGTAGAGTGCAAAGCTGCAGCCGATGTCATATTCAAAGCTGGCACTTGTATCCGAGCAATGGGTGCAAGGCAGTCTTCGTAAGATTGGATGCCAACTCCATAGATATTGGTTGTATGTAGATGCACGGCTCTGTTAGCACTGGTTTTAGTGACATTGTTTAGTTGGGGTTTCGCTGATGGTATTGCTGTAGATTGAGTTGTACTTGCTGCATGTGATACAACTGGATCACTCGGTTCAGGTGATGTCCCTTCAGCCGTATTCGATACATTGGCCCTTCTTCTACAAGCTTTTAATAATATATACTAAAGAGAATATAGATAAAATATATACATTATGACTAACGACATTAGAACTAATGGTATTTGTTGCACCCCATCAATTAAAGCAAATTGTTAAATGGTAAAATAAACGCCCAAAGTTTATGTAGTTTATATATATATATATATATATATAATATGGGAGAGAGTGCGAGAGAGGGAGAGAGAGAGAGAGAGAGTGCAAGAGAGAGAGAGAGAGAAAGAGAGATAGATAGAGAGGTAGCCATATATTATATATATATTGCTTGACTTTTTATTAGGTGTGGAATCGGACAGAAAATATAGTCTGATATAAAACATACCATATGCACAGTTATGTATAGTCGAGTAATTTTAACATTTTCAATGTACAATACAAAGTGTCAACAGACCTTGCAGACTACAGAGAGTAGCAATTATGCCAACAGGTGCCAGGATAAGAAAGAAAGGCACGAGCTCATGAATTTAGTCTCAAATTAGGATTCAGTAAAGTATCCCGTCGGAACTAATTGGTCAATATGGCCGGTGATTGCAGCGTTCACCATTTTCTGTAGCCACGGCATACTAGGGGATTGTGTGGCCAGCACATCTTAGTTGTGTAGACTAAGGGACATCCACCAGACCCGGTTTCGAACCCGTGACCTACGATACGCTAGCCAAAGGCGCCGCCACTGGGCCACAGTACTTTAAATGTTGTTGAGTGGTTAATCCCCCAAAATGGGCACATGATTTGAAAGAACATATTTAGTTGACCTCTCAAGTAATCATTGCGACTAAAATCTTCATAACTTTTCTTCTCCGTGGTCTTGAAGGCAGTAGAAATTCTTGTGTTTTTTATTTATAAAAGCACATAAGATAAAATGATATTTATATATAATATACAATACTGTGCAGTGGATGGCTTCGTCAATTATTTCCAGACTATTACATCAACTTGATTTATATTTTAAAATTATTTAACGACTAAAAAGTGTTTTAATATGCCAATGCAGAAAGTTCCTGAATTTATGGGAAATATTATGTTAGCACCAGTAGAGGGAAGTATACGAATTTTATTTGAATGCTTTTTCTCGACATGACAGGAGACAGTGAAATATTCTGTCATATATCTTTGAGCAGTTGGAGGTACAGGTGAATTTAATTTTAACAAGGGACATACCATACTTTCTTAGAAATAGCATAAAGCTTTTTCATGGTGATCTCACGATGTGTGGTGGAACCCCTATATTCTATCATCGGACCTGAGCGGCTGGGATTTTGTAATGTTGAGTAATGATCTGACTTCATTATGTACTTCAGTTGAATTGTATTGATTTTATTTCGTTTAAACTCAGTGAAACATCGAGAATGGACATAAGTAGAAAGTAGTCCGAGTTGCGAAATGTTGACCCAAACTTTCAACCCATGATCTGATTTTATCCATACAACAATATCCAAGGTAAACATTGTGTAAATACATTAGCCTCTGTAATGCATGTTTAATATTTAATATCTTTTTGTTGTTTAAGGTATTTTATTTCTTTAAGACTTTTTTGTTCTGTCGAGACGCATATATTCAAATGACCCAGGTAATATTTTTTGAATTATTACACTTACCACTACAAGGAGAATGACCAAAGCTACAAGGCAAATGACCAAAGCTAAAGCACACCAAGTTATCAGGTAAGGTTCACTAGACTTAGACGTCCGATAATTCTGCAAAATATAGAGTTAAAGTTAAACATCTTTCAAAAAGTATTCATGATGTCATCTGTTTTTTTTTATAAAGCATTTACTCTTAGCAATACAGTCGATTTTTACTTCCCAAATATAAACTAACACTACATTACAGTGTGATGTTTTATTAAATGCCACCACTAAAATGTGAAAAATAGCCCAAATATTTAGGCTTCAATTGATGGCCCTTGAAGTAGTCAATATTGCAAACTAAGGAGTGGCAAGGATTGCAAGGTAAGGGGATGGGCAAATATTATCCAGAAAGCTATTCAAATCATGGTAAAAAAATAATGGTCAGTCAATACATTATGATAAACCAAAATATTATAGTAAGTCAAAACATTTTGTTAAATCAAAACATTATGGAGAGCCAAAACATTACGGTAGGTCTAAACTTTAAGGGAAACTCAAACATTATGGTAAGTCAAAACATTAAGTTAAAGCCAAAACACTTTTTATGGCATCATTAAAAAAAAAGACCAAACAATTGTTATATGTTGAATTTAGCATTTATTTACCCCAGTTATTGAATAGTTTGCATTTTATTACTATATAGACTAGTATTGTGAGGATAAGATCATTTGAAATCTATTTCATTTTTTGCACTGTTGCTAGTTATTATATTTGTTTATGTTTTATGCTTGGTCACGCAGTCACGCACTTTGCTGCGGCGTGAACATTGATGCCAAATTTTATCTGGCTATTTATTTATAACTATATTTATGTATTTACTTCCTAAATGTTAATAATCTTCATTAACCAATTTTTACTTACAGTATTTCTGTTCATTCTAAAATTTTAAAAATGTCTGAAAAAAACAACAACACATTCAATATCAATGGCAATCAACGGTCAAGATTAAACCTTTAAAAAATTCTCAAGTTCCAACTTTTATTTTATCAGAGTCTAGACTAGTCTAGAGGATATCAGTGATTTAGTTCAGATTTGATCTATACGTGACTTTTGTTAGTGAAACCTTCAACTGCTGGTCATTGTACAGGACTTTATGCTGGGTATTGAACTGGGCTTTGTGCTGGATATAGTGCTGGGTATTGTGCTGGCCATTGTGCTAGGGCATTGAGCTGGGTGTTGTGCTGGGCGTTGTGCTGGGCGTTGAGCTAGGCATTGGGCTGAGTATTGTGCTGGGCTTGCACTGGGTGCTGGCCCTCCACCTCCTTACTTTGTAAGAACACTTAATATGTCAGCTCAAATAGTATTTGTTTTATATTTCTTCTATCAGTTGGCCTTTAGTTCCATAGTGAACAATTACTAAGATTTGTTTTAAAATTAATCTATCCATAAAATAAATACATTTAATAATGTACGTTTTCAGTAATAACAAATGTAGTAATTAGATAATAAATTAGCAACATTTATAAGCGAATGCTAAATTAAGAGGTGACCTACTTTAAAATTATGAGTATTTTAAGTTAAAACGGGGGTTGTACGTTTGTGTGGGCAATTGATAATATAATCATAACAAATCTCCCTTATGTATTGGCCTACTTCAAAATGGTTTACACGTTGCAACAATACGGTGAGAAAGGCAGGGGCGGAAGGTGGATGATATTGACATTGATATGTCATAAATTTATGTTATAAATTTGTTAAAGCCAAGCATGGTACCACCACTACTTAAGTATCGAAATTTATCAGCACGGGTCATTGTTTATTGACTATCGCGTACTGAAATCCAATTGAAAGAAAGATTATCTGTGTGTCCTTGAACATTGGCCTACTTTTAGATTTACTCGTAAATTAAAAATAAACTAACACAATTTATTCCTCTTTTATACTCCTTTTGTAAAATATCAGTGTGCGATATACGTATTGTACATTCTGTATCTCTACTACTTACGTACATTCAAATTACTGTAAAGACTTTGTTACAAGTAGCCTATAAAAACAAACACTCGGATGACTGGCTACCTGTGTATGACACAGTATTCAGGTATACTGCATGTTCAACTGCAGAACTCGCTCATACTGTTTGGTTAAAGGAAACGAATCGATCGACCAGTCTAAGCAACCCTTGCGATACGGTCGATTGACTCAGTGTGTTTTTGAAACATTTTTAATCGAAGAAGAAATTGCCATATATTATTATGGTGCTGCATGTTGGAACATTTTTTTTGTAACCTTATAATGCCAGTACGGAAACTCACTAATAATATTATGACAGATTGGGGCCTATGCAGCGACTTTTAAACAATGAGTTGTTGTTTTTTTATATTAGGCTACCGCTATCTATAAAAAGTGCGAAATATTGTGTATACTTCTTCTTCTTCTTCTTCGTTCTTAAATGTTATGATTGGGAGGATTCAGACAACAAGTCCGATAGTTGTAATGAACTGCGCCGTGGCTGTTAGTTGCTCTAGTCCACCGAACAGTTTGTCGTTGAAGGTAGCCCCCAGGGGCCAAATGGCTGACCGGGTAGAAAGATACAGAGGGCAGGTCTGTGTATACAAAAAGCATGGATTTGAAAGATATATACAATGTCATTGTTAATAACCTAAGCCTACTAAATAGTCTTCATACGTATAGTTTCCCCGAACAACACTTAAATAATTGAGTGGAATTAGTCGGAATCCAACCATCACTGCATTACATGTATTAAAGGATAGGGGATGATTTAATAAAATAAGCGCTTATAGATTGGAAATTTAGAGAAAAAAAATATGCTTTAAAAAAATAATTTGTATACATTGACCAGATCTAAATGGAAAAAACATTGTCATAATATATTTATTATTTATATAGGGCCTATTATTATTATTATATATATATATATATGGCATCCTTTCATTCTCAAGGGAAGATGGCGCAGTCTCCTTTTCCTCTGTCCCTCGCCTTTCTCCTGACCCGCTTTTCCTCACTCCTTTCTGTGAGAGTAACATCTGCGGCTTGAGTGCCCTCGCGCACCTTGGACCGCCAGGAGGTGCATTCATCAGCAAGGCCCTCCCACGTTTTGTGGTCAATGTGTGCCAGTAGCAAGTCTTTTTTGCAGACGTATTTAAAACGTAGGTAAGGACGACCTCTTTTTCTTGTTCCAGCTCTTCATACAGCAGAGCTATTGGGATACGTTCCGGGCCCATCCTGTGGACATGGCCTATCCATCACATGCGCCTCTCACTCAGGATTGATATCTATATTTATATAGTTTGATTCAAATGTTTGCTGTGTTGGGTCTTTATTTAATTTTCTGAGTTATGAAACATTTTCTAGTAATGTATGATTAAGGGTACGATTTTCACATTTTCTGTCCATGTTCAAACTAATTAAAATAATTAAACTTCCTTTTCAATATACGTTGGCCCAACATCACCAGCAACGATAAGCTCTGGAGTCGTACAGGTCAACAGGCAGCCGATCTGGAGATCATGCAAAAAAGATGGAGATTGTTGGGGCACACACTTAGAAAACCGGCCTCTAATACCACCAGACAGTCCTTATCATGAAACTCTCAAGGGAAGAGGAAAAGAGGTCGAACCCGTAACAGATGGCGCCGTGGCCTGAATGACAATTTCAAGAGATAAGTTCACTCTTTGGAACAGTTGGAAAGACCTGCTCAGGGCCGGGATGACTAGAGATCAATGAAGAAACTAAAATTGAAATTTGTAAGGAAGGGCTTTAATCACGACTTTTGGTTATAAAAGAACATATCCTTATTTTGTGCAATTTTTTTTAATGCATTTCTATCTCTATACTTAGTGATACCACTCGTTTATTTTATTCTACTATTTATTTAAAAACAAAAGAACGAAACAATTTCTTTTAAAGATGATACAAACGTTTACAAGCGCAGTCTGACTATATTTAAGGAAATATAATAATTTAAAACTAGGTATAAAAAATATATTATACATATATATATATATTTAATAATGTCTCCCTTTCTATTGTGAACTTTTTTATTCTTAGCTGAAAAAATAAAGATATAGATTTGACTGGCCTTTAATGAAATCTACTATTATTTAACTAGGTCATTGTAAAACATTTTCATACTGCTTCAGTCTCAGACAGTTTCCATATCACATGATCATATGTATCTAAATATTTGATATGCATAAAAATAAAGCCCAAGACTTCAGTGCAAACGAGATAATCATTTATTTAGAACAATGACAAAATCAACACAGGAACATATGGCAGTGAAAACTTCTTGGCGTAGTTAAGTTATTCTATTCAAGAAAGTCTATGCAAATATATTAATGAAGACATCTTTTTTTCAATTTACTCTATTTTTATATACTCGATTTGTATTTATTTATTTATATTTCATTGTAATAGAATAGATTGTAAATTTTAGAAAAAGCCATTACTAGTGAATATTCAAAACAGACAAAAGTAATGCCAATAGTTAAATCACTAAACCTAGAAACACTAGAGCAGAGGGTCGGCAAACTTTTGATAATAGTATGCCAAAGTATGATTTCTAATTCATTCAGCGTGCCAACAGCCTAAAAGTCATCCTGCTGTAGCACTAAATTTCTTATAGAAGAGACTTGAATAGACTTTTAAGGACTCTTCCGCCTTTGAAAATCCCTCGGCGTGCGAAGTCTGGCACGCATACCATAGGCTGCCGACCTCTGCACTAGAGGACAGAAGGGTAAATAGCAAATAGTAAAGTAGTAATCATACATACGACATGACATTCTTACTTAGAAATACAATATAATTTGTTACTTCTCAGATATACATAAGGACAGAAATACTTTCATTATCCCTTTTGCGACAACAAATGCATATAGTACTCTTTCTTCCAAAGTGGCACCCGAGCATGTAATGGGTTGCCTGAACAAACCAGGAAAATCATATAGCTTAACGGCATTTAAAACACTAATAAAAATGCAAGACTAGACTCAAACAGCAGATTAGCGTCGGCCGCAATAATCTTCTTTATAGAAGGAGCGTCAGTAATATTTAATTTAAGATACGATTAGCAGCTTTAGAATTGCATACATTTTAATTACAATTTCATCTGTTCCGTGGAATTTTTTAGTGTCTAATTTAAGAAAAAAAACTCAAATCAGCATAGCTATTATTAAAGAGATCAATATAATCTAACACGTTGGTTTTCACTTTGATTTACTACTTGCATCTTTGCCTGGGTCAGTCGAATCACGATCTGATTCCGTCTCTTCATCCTCTTCTTTACAAAAATCGATCATGACAAGTCCATCATTGAGCCACCTGTGCCTGTTGAAAAACATTATTAGATGTGTATAGTATGTGTCGATATTTTACTTATTGTGTATTTTGGAAAAGCATCGATGATTCATTTGAAGTTGTTTATTTTTATATGTAATTAGTGTTTGACATTATTTGCGTACATCAATATGTGTTCTCGTAGTCACTTCGCATTTTGACAACTTCGAGGAGAATTTATTCTAGCACTTTTTGCACCAAATACCTATGTAATGAGCGCAGAGCTGTAGTTTGTTGCTGTCTATTTGTGAATTGTTAAAGATACTAGTTATTATCGACCAGTGGACTTTAATGCATTTAATGTAAATAAGTTCAAGCATTAAATTCTTCTTTAAACGTTCATCGAGTTGCTTGAGTGTATTTTTCATAGTGAACCAGACCCTATACCAGGGGTCTCAAAACACGCGGCCAAGTTGATTTTCGTGGCCCGCCAGCAAGCTTACGAAAATTAATTATTCGTGAAATTCAGACAGCTAGTACAGATACATATCAAATTTTATTGTTAATTTTATTTACGTAACATACCTATTTTTAGTTATAAGTAGTAAAATTAGTCCTTAGCTGCTGGTTTTAAGGCGCCAGCGGCCCGCCTTTAGGGCAGATGGGGCTCGTAAACCTTGATAGGTAGCTCATCTGGTAGAGGGAAACTCTGATCTCAAACCTCCGCTGCCTCGCGGCTATACCTGTTCAAGGGGAGGCTAAGGGAGTAAACCCGAACAGAAAATCAGGTGATGGAGTCCCTAAGGCAGTTTTATAGCGAACGCGCTATCTCTCTGGCAACTCCTGCGACGCAGATGGTCTATCGTTGTATCAGCTCGCTGTTCCCCTGGAACCACCATCATTGTGGAGAGAGAGGGCCTGCTGCATGGGCAACAGCTGGCCTTCTTAAGCATCGCCCAGGCCATCGTGGCCTCTTTTTCGACTTCCCCCACAAATGTGGAGGTGATCAGGAGAAGCCATATGTTGAGTATAAACTCAATCCTGAGCGAGAGGCGCCTGCGATGGATAGGCCATGTCCACAGGATGGGCGCGGAACGCATCCCAAGAGCCCTGCTGTATAGAGATTTGGCAGCCGGAACAAGAAAGAGCGGTCGCCCTTGCCTGCGTTCCAAAGACGTCTGCAAAAAAGACTTGTTACTGGCACGCATTGAGCCCAAAACGTGGGAGGGCCTTGCTGAGGAAAACACCTCCTGGCGGTCCAAGGTGCGCGAGGGTACTCAAGCTGCAGAAGCCACCCTCACAGAAAGAAGATGAGAGAAACGAGCCAGGAGAAAGGTGAGAGGCAGAGAAAAAGGAGACTGCGCCATCGTCCTTTGAGGATGGAAGGATGCCATATAGTAAAATTAGTTAAGATGTATGAATTGTATTTTGTTTACTAGGGTCTGGGGCGGGTTGTTGGGGTGCGGCCCTTGACACGTCCCTTAAGTGATAAAATGGCTCATGTCTTAATACGAGTTTGAGACCCCCTGCCCAAAACACATAAAACATGTCTATTCTAATCTGTCATGATGCGGCAAAATATTTGCTCTCTAAATGAAACCTGGCATATATCATTTTAAATTCATAACCCTTTCCAACCAACACAACATCTAATGATTAAACAACATAATTTGTTATTATTTTTGTAGGTGTTTTTTAAGTTTAAAAAATGTCCAATATAGTTTATATGTTTTATAAGTTTTATACGTTCTCTCTTTAAAGAAGATGATTACCTCCAGTGTTAAAACCTCCTGCAAGATGGCAGATTTAGAACACGGTTCGTCTAGTTAATAGTCTTGACGACTAGCAACAGGACCAGCTAGACCAATCACAGACAATATACCAAACGAAGAAAGAGACAATTAAAGAATCTGTTGACTAGCTCTTTAGGCAATATAAAGAGTGTGCACTATAGCGCCCTGGGAAGTTGGGGTTTCTTATCAGAGACGGCTATTATTTATAATAATAATAATTCTTGTATAGCGCATATTCCGTTGAAAACTGTTGTATGAGCGGTCGACCGTTACAGAAAGAGTACAAACAACGAAGAACAGACTAATATATATATATATATATATATATATACAGGTGAATACTGTTACAGGAATAGGTGAGTCTGCAGACGGCTCATGAAGGTGTCGAAGCGACAGGGCTCTGGCGAAGCTGTAGTGGGAGGGGATTCCAGGCATGTGCAATGACTTTTGTAGTTCAAGGCTTCTATTACTTTACACAATTTTAATGTAAAGACTTATAATGTAAACCAAACATTCTCGGACTAAATTTTATTTGAACTTTATTATCATTGTTGTACATTTTGATTTGTTACAGTGTTGATGATATAACTGACCTGACTCCATTGTCAGTAAGGAACGACTGCACTGCGGGTTTTATTACCGGTGGCCTGTCTACATTTAATTTTCCATAGCCAGTCACAACATAGATGTATCTGTCTTCTTCTTTATAGCCTTCATGGGTGTACACTGGGAAATAGATACATCATAGGCGTATCTCTCTGGCTATATATCTATATTTCTCACTCTATCTATCTACCTCTGTATATATATCGATCTATCTGGCTATCTGTCTTTCTATCTATCTGTCTATCTATCTATCTATCTATCCATCTATCTATCTATCTATCTATCTATCTCTATCTATCTATCTATCTATCTATCTATCTATCTATCTATCTATCTATCTATCTATCTACCTCTGTATAGCTATCTATCTATCTATCTATCTATCTTTTTATCTATCTATCTATCTATCTATCTATCTATCTATCTATCTATCTCTATCTATCTATCTATCTATCTACATATCGATCTATCGATCTTTTCGATCTAACGATCTATCGTTCTATCTATCTATCTATCTATCTATCTATCTATCTATCTTTTTATCTATCTATCTATCTATCTATCTATCTATCTATCTCTATCTATCTATCTATCTATCTATCTACATATCGATCTATCGATCTTTTCGATCTAACGATCTATCTATCTATCTATCTATCTATCTATCTATCTATCTATCTATCTATCTATCATCTATCTATCGTTCTATCTTTCTTTCTATCTATCTGTCTGGCTCTCTATCTGACTATCTATCTCTGTAATCTTTTCTATCTATATATCTATCTGTCTAACTATCTACCTGTCTGGCTATCTATCTCTGTATATCTTTCTATCTATATATCTATCTGTCTAGATATCTAACTATCTAACTGGCTATCTATTTTTGCATATCTTTCTATCTATATATCTATCTGTGTAGCTATCTAACTATATATCTATCTCTGTATATCTTTCTACCACTTGCAATGTAACCAACTAATTCAGGTAACCATTCATTCACTAATGCATTCGTCCCTTACTATTTATCAATATTAATAAGCATATTGTTATTTTTTTGTGAGGGGAAAACAATAAACCAGAATTATTATAATAAAATTATAATTATAGTCTTTTAATAAAAGAAACGTTTAACATAAAATGATATATTTTTGTGCGATGAAAGACAACAGACTAAGCAAAAAATATTACAATGAATACTTAATTAAAGTATTTTAAATCCAAAACATTTAATATAAACTTACTATGTTCCATGCGAGTGTAGAATTCATTGAACATCTGCATCGCCGGAACCAAGTATTGGCCTCTTAGATCTAGTTTCTTTTCATCTGGTTCACTATAAATAAATATCTATATCTTTAATAATATATATAGCTACCTCTCTTTCTCTATATCTCTATCTATATATCTGTCTCTCTCTCTGTATATATATATATATATATATATATATATATATATAATATTTATAATATATATATCAAAATATTACTATCTATATTATATTTATATCTTATATATATATCTAATTTTTTCCTTATTTTTATCTTTCACTCTCTCTAAATACAACAGAAAATGGAGTATTCTTAACTTTTTTTAAATAATATTTTTCAGTTGTGCTAATCCCAGGACTTTTGAAAGAGACTCGTGAAGAAATAGAAGGCCAAGATAAACAAAAAACATTGCAATTAGTGTTGTGTTTGGAGAGTGGGAAGTGGAGATGTCTGTTGTTAAAAAAACGTAATGAATAGAAATGCCTAGCATCAGTTGAGTTTGACTGTATGGCTTGTGCTGAGATGTGTCTTGGATCCCAAAATTTGCATTGATCTCTTCGACGACATTTACTCGGGAAATCATAACTAATATCCAGCAGCAGTAATGTCGGGCTTCACAAAAAAGTTTTATTCCGGCTTGTCCCAAATAGTGAAAGAAATGTGCAAATAGTTTAGTTAATGCTTATTCAACTTTAAACACTGAATCTCAAACTTTGACAAATGGGAAATCACGACTTTGGACGCAACGTTTAAATCTACGATTTTAGCCTACAAATGATAATACAAAAAACAAGTGATAATTACAAGACTGTAAACATGTGTGTTTGGAGTTATCACCAGAACAATAGTCGGTTGCTCCAAAATAAAAGTTTGGGATTAAATTTAGATATAACCCGTTACTATTGACATTATATAAATTGAATGAAGACATTAATAAGGTTTGTTGAATACCTACCTGTTAAAAACGTATCGGTCAAACAGCTTTGACCTTGGGGCCCGCTCGAGCCTAGGTGGTGTTGGTGGTGGCGTAGTTGATGGCGTTGATGAAAGGGATGATGACGATGATGTAAGGGATGGTGTTGACGGTGGAGATGGCGGAGGAGATGGTGGCATTGGAGGTATAGTACAACGAATAAAGTCATTTGGAAAAAAAGCTCTTCTGTATTCCACATGTGTAGCTTCTGAAGCCACATTTTTCCATGGGGCTGGCGTCGACCTTGGGCAGGCCCTTGACGTAGATGCATTAGATGCCGACGCGGCTACATGGGTTCTAGAGGTTTTTACTGGATTGACTACTGACATTCCCTCCCTTTTCTCCGTGACATTTAATGATGATGTCGGCATTTCCACGAATCTTGAGCCAGTTGTTGCGGGCGTGACACCTGCAACAAACGTCTTTTTCTCCGTGACATTTAATGATGATGTTGGCTTGGCCACGATTCTTGAGCCAGCTGTTACGGGCGTGACTCCTGACACACTCGCCCTTTTCTCCGTGACATTTAATGATGATATCGGCATGTCCACGAATCTGGAGCCAGTTGTTACGGGCGTGGCGCCTACAACAACCGTCTCTTTCTCAGTGACATTTAATGATGATGTCGATATAGCAACTGGGCTTGAACAAGACGTTACAGGTGTGTTTTGTTGGCCTAAGTATTCAGTATTTCTCTCTCTGACAATTGATGCTGTAGTTGATACGCGTAAGCTAAAATTCTCTACCTTGGTCCCTTCTAAAGCAACTCTCTGCCTAACAACTGTAGGAGCCGTTGTGGTGGCTACAACTCTAACAGCCTCCACAAGATTCATGCTTCTTCTTGCAGCTCTTTTACCTTGAGTGTTGGCTGGTAAAACTGGCCGTGCCTCAGCACTAACCACATTGACCAGTGATGGAACGAATATGTCTGAAGCTCTTTGAGCCGGGATGCTGTTTCCAGCGGATGTAGGTCCATTGCTCGGCTGGTGCCCTTTTGATGTTTTGGCGCAGGATGTAGTTTTTCGTTTTCTAGCTGAAGGTGTAGTAGGTGATACCATTTGAGTCTTTAAATCATTTTCTGGGCTTCTCGAAGTGGTGGCAGCAAAATTGTCACATTGTGGAGGAGATATACTTCTGGAAACTGATGCATGTGCTATTAAATAACGCTACGAAAAATAACAACATATTTTTTTAGAGCAATTCGTTTCATCTTATTTTGCACGAATAAAAAAATATTTGAAAATGATAATAATCATTGAACCATAGTGGAATGTTTGACAAAATACAATTCCAAGAATTTAAAAAACTACGTAAATTGGTCTATAGTATGATTTTTAAAATAGAAAATCACATTAATTCCCATTAAATTGGGATTCATTTAACTAATTTGTATTACTTCTTGTCATAATATATAGCCTATATATATATAATATATATATATATATATACACTATATAAAACTAAAATAAATGTATTCTTTTTATTACACCGAATTCTGTTGTTATACTTTTACACGATTAACTCACTTTTATGGATAAGTAAATAGTGTAAATAGTGAAATAAATAGATCCTGAATTTGCGCTTACATTTATATTATGGAGGTGCTATCCACTCTTTTTATAGATCAGTGGCTTGGCTCGTTACCAAGAGTTATTCAAAAAATAACAACCGATGACGCGCTTGGTAGGAGATGATAGCTGCCTAAGTGTTGTAGCTTGATACTTATTACAATTATAATACAACTTTTTAAATTAAAAAAACACAATAATTTTTTTTATAAAATTATTAAAATAACATCTTTTATAAAAATATGAATGCATTATCTCTATTATTATTATTTTTACATATGTTTAAGTAATATGACCTCTATCTGGGTGATACCGCCCCTTTAAAAAAATGTATTAAATTTGTTGTTGTTTACGCAAATATTAACTTACCATGAGGAAAAAAATAATTATAATGAAGAGAATCACAGGAAATGCGCTTATAGTTGGAAACTGTATGTGAAAAAAAAATACAATAGTGTCAGGGATTACTTAATTTTTAATACATAGGCCTAATACAAGAACTAAATCCCGGGCGTTTATATTACAAAAATCCAGTTTCAGGAAATAGCAAATTAATTTCAAGTTGGGTATAGTGAATATTGATTGCAAGATCCCACTTGCATTTACATTTAAAACCGCAAACAATTGAATGTTGCATTACTCGTCGTATTGAACAAGTTGCAACTAACTAACTTAATATGAAAAAAAAAAAACAACAGTCAAATTGTCTACCAGTTAAAGAAGTATTAAAATATTTTCACTTTGAAAACACGAGATTATTTTGATATTATTTTTCTCGACGAATTTAAAAATGTACAAAGTAAGAATTATAAGAAAAACCATAGACTATAATATACATGGACCGATTGCTTTAGTTTTTTCTGCTCTTATCTTCTTATTTTTTAATTCCCGATTCTAAATAAAGTAGTTGCCATACAAGTTCCGTTTTATTAAATCGCATTTTTTCGATTTTAAATGAATTTAATTTTTGTTCTACTATTATTCCTATTATCATTGACTATAAAAAGATGGACCGCCTGCTCTATTTTTAGAGCTTGTAGGCCTATTCTTTTTCCGTGCGCCTACAACACTGATCTATAAATGTTTACGCTGTATACAACTTTCGATTTTAATTTTACTTCAGAAAATCATAGCGATTAAATAAAACGGAACAAGTATAGAAACTACTTTATAGCAACTACTTTATTTAGAATCGGGAATTCAGAAAATCAGTGTTTCGAGTCATCATATAGCAGAAATACTAAAGCAATCGGTCCATGTATATTATAGTCTATGGAAAAACAAATATTTGTAACTTTTTTGTCCACTCTTAAAATATAAACAATAATTTAAGCAAAACGTAATTGTTTTTTTTAATATATATTATTTTCAATTAATACATCATTAAAGAGATGCAAGAATTATATCACAGTAAAAGATAAAAGTGAACTTGTATACTAAAATTATATCAAACTATTAATGAAAAGTATAAAAAAAATTAAATATTACCTCCCACATTCTGTACTCTAAATAGTCTGAAATAAAATGTAACCATATAAACAGTGAATAGATGAGCATAGAAAACCATATAAACAGTGAATAGATGAGCATAGAAAACCATATAAACAGTGAATAGATGAGCATAGAAAACCATATGAACAGTGAATAGATGAGCATAGAAAACCATATGAACAGTGAATAGATGAGAACAGAAAACCGTTTGAACAGAAAATAGATGAGCATAGCAATCCGCTTGAACAATAAATAGATGAGCATAGAAAACCATTTGAACAGTAAATAGATGAGAACAGAAAACCGTTTGAACAGAAAATAGATGAGCATAGCAATCCGCTTGAACAATAAATAGATGAGCATAGAAAACCATTTGAACAGTAAATAGATGAGAACAGAAAACCGTTTGAACAGAAAATAGATGAGCATAGCAATCCGCTTGAACAATGAATAGATGAGCATAGAAAACCATTTGAACTGAACATAGATTAGCATTAAAAATATTTTAACAGTAAATATATTAGCATCGAAAACACAGTTAGTCTCACTGGTTTTTATTCATATAAATATAATATTATAAGAAGCAAATGTTGCTTGCCATCTGCATTAATTTATAAGTTCATTTTGTTTTACTCTGCTCTTCGCAACAAAAGAAATATATTCGGCAGCCAGGCGAATTTAATAAACATTTTGTCCACCCGCTGTTATTTTTGTGTAAGTGAAAACAACTAGTCTATAAACGTATACTTTTTATGTCTTTTTATGTCTGAAAGGCCAGGCTAGATGTTACAATCATTAAAGCCAACAAGAATGAAATCCTTACTGGTGAAATAAAACCTCACTAGTCTACTTACTTGCTATTTCCGAATAGTGCAACGTAATTTACACAATGTAATAAACAGGCTCATACAACGCACGAGTGGACAAATTCAAGGGGGCATACTAAATACGAAATACACTACGAAATAAAAGAACAAAAAAAAAAGCCTGTTTGCCTTGACGTCTTCGTTCGCCCAGTTAAAGTAAACTACACGTGAAAAAGCGAACGTTGTGATATTCGGTAAAGTATATGAATATATTTTACTTACCGTTTCATGTAATCAAATGTAGATTAACCAATGAATTTAGCTTTACAGTTAACGCTTAGCCCGTGAAACGGGTGCTATTGAAATGTCTATGGGATATTTATTGAACGACTCAACATTGAGCATAACGAACCTAATGACATCTATCTTTGCCGACTACACGGTTGACTAGAGGAGAAAATCAATAGGCGTAACGATTTCTTGTCTACCAGCACACCTTTAGACTTTTCCTTAAAAAAGTCAGCCAATATTGTTCAGAACAAGGTGTCGAAGAACTCACGTGCTCACTTGTCTAACTAACCTCCAGAATCTAGAGAGTGTGAGATTGTCTAGACAAGGGGAGGGCACACTTTTAGTGCACATGGCCACATTGACACAAGCAAAGATATTGGGGGGGGGGGCTGTGTATATATATATATATATATTTATATTATGCCACATTTGTTTGCAGTAACCGATCACAATGAGTAATTATGAATTGTTTATAGGATATTATCCCGTTGAGGACAGTTCTATGCACTGAAGACAGCTACAGAGTAGCCTACAAACAGCGAAGAACAGACGAAAATGTATATATGTACAGGTGAATACTGCTACTGGAATAGGTGAGTCTTTAGCCTGTTCCTGGACGTGTCGAAGCTAGGGCTCTTGCGAAGCTGTCGTGGGTGGTGATTCCAGGCGGACGGGCCCGCGTAGGAGAATGCACGTTGGCCAGCGGACACTAGCTTCGCATTAGGGATCCGAAGAGTCAGTGCGGGTGAGTTAGCGACGGATGGCGGCAGTACGACGCTGGTGGAAGAAGTAGATTTTGGTGAGGAAGGAGAATTGGGGCTGCATGGATAGAGTGGAGTCTAGATTGACGCCGAGGTTCTTGACGAAGATAAAGGCAGAGTTTATATAAATACTTGTACATATAATATACATTAATATGTCAAATAGTAAAGCTTTCTTCCTAATATTCATAATGTATTATTAAGCGAGCCTTTCAATTAGGCTGTACAAAAAATAGAACCGAATTTTTTCAACTATAAGTGCTTTTTTGCTGTAAGAGAATATTTATAACAGGAGCTAGTAGCTGGAAATGTTTTAATATTGGCATATTTACAATATATTGACATATATAAATATAATGTATAATGACATTTTTTGCTTTTATTTGTAAGCATCTTGTTAATATATCTATTTAAAAAAAAATACTTCTTTTTAAGGAAATAAATAATTAAATATGATAGTGATATAATCAATATATAAGAGAATAAAAAGCTATTATTTCCCTTGACGAAGTTTAAAAAAATTAATCCCGCAGAAATGTAAGCTAGATTTTAGTAACAGAAAAGGAATAGTGTCTATATTTTTGTTGAAATAAAATAAAATACTATTTTAAACTAGACTAGTCTATAATATCTTTGCAGAAAATTAATAAATCGGTGTGTTTGAATTTTAAAAATTTAGACGAAATGAATTCACGATAGGATTTAATTTAAAAGTATTCTATTGCAAAAAATTCGCCTTTTGTACCATTGATTTATTTTTTTATCGAACCATAGTTCTTGGCAAAATGTATCTTTTTCTTTAATAAATTGAAAATAAGAATGAGGTAAAGCTGGTTTGTCAGGTAGCGCTTGGACTCACCAAGTATTAAACAAAATTGTAATGATATTAGAAACACAACGTACTCTCTACATAACCTGCTATTTCATCTCTGCACAGTTCTATAACAACATATATCCAAAGACTATAATAAGATGGACCGCTTGATCTATTTTTAGACCTTGAGTGTTATGTTTTCCTTTCGCAGCCAATAACGCTGTATAAAACGTGTAAACAAAAAGACTTCCGCTGTATACAACTTTTGATTTTCATCTTTATTGTCCATTGAAAAAATCATAGCGAATTACTAAACATGAAGTTTAGAGGACCGGATGAGATCGAAAATTCCGAAATATAAGATTTCGAGTTATCAAAAAGCAGAAATATCAAAACAAGCGGTCCATCTTATTATAGTCTTTGATATATCTCTAGTTATTTATATGTTACGGTGTACTTTGTTAGATAAAATTTGTATTTTTTTTTCATTAAGTGCAAGGCGATGTCATAGTTTGTTTCTAAAAATCTTTTTAAACATAAACCGTAATATTATGTTATTCCCTTGTTCAAATTACCAATCCAATCTGATTTTGTAATAATTAACGAACGCCCAGAACTCCTGTTGTCGCCGAACCGATCAAGCTCCTAGGCAGTGCGATTCTTTATTCTTATTACTATGTTAAAGTGTACTGTTGGGTGATAGCATAATATATTACCAGCCAGTGGCGTACCGAGGGGGGTGCGAGGGGGGGGGTGCGGACCGCACCGGGTGACACCCTCTCAGGGGGTGACACCCGAATGAAAAAAATAAAAAATAAAATAAAATGATAATTTTACAGACAACTGCTAGTCTTGTCCGATAACAGAACGGATGACAGTTCCAAAACAATGGTTCTACCAGGTAATGCCCGGTGTTGAGAAAATAATTCATTCATGGATGGTTTAACACTTGTCAGTAAGAAATTATACTTTTTTTTTGCTGCAGATTGTTTTTGTTGATGTTACCGGAACAACATCTAAATGTGTTACTGGGTTTGATAAGTGGTTGAAACTGAGTCCAAAACTACATAATCATGAGACATCTGAAGAGCACCTATGTTGCCTTAAAAAATGATAAACATTGACAGCAGGACTTAATCTACATAAGACAATCGTTGCCGAAAGTAACACCTTAATGGATATGGAGAAGTAAAAGTGGAGGAATATCCTACACAAGGTTGCTAGATATTACATTGTTTCTTGCGAAGCAAAATCTGGCATTTCGTGGCCACAAAAAAGATGAATCCTTGTTGAATAAAGGAAACTTTCTTGAGATGGTTGAGATGCTGTTCAAATACGACCCAGTGCTGACAGAGCAACCTATTGAGAATAAAGATAAGTACATGTACAAGGAAATCATCTGTATCTTATCTTTCCACCAAAAATTCAAAATGAATTTATAAATGTACTGTCAACCATGCAAAGAAAAATATCGTTATAGATATAAAGGCCGCAAGGTATTTTGGAATTATGTTTGACAGCACACCTGATATAGCACACACTGACCAAATGTCTGAAGTGATCAGATATGTGAAAATCCACAGTGGGAAAGTTGAAGTGAAAGAAGTGTTTCTTTGATTTTTTCAAGAAGGGGGAAAAAAGCTGACGACCTCAGTTCTGACATTCTTAAAAATCTAAAAAGTGACGGACTTGATATAATAGTGTGCAGAGCTCAAGGTTACGACAATGCTGCCACAATGTCTGCAATCCATGGAGGTGTTCAAGTCATTTTGAAAAAAAAACAACAAGAAAGCTATTTTTAATAGATGTGTGGGCAATTCCCTTAACTTGTGTGGTCAACAGTCTTTTGCAGAAAATGCTTCATGTATAACGTTTTTTGGTACCCTTGAGAGAATGTTTTCCTTCTTTGCTGCTTCCACTCATCGATGGGATGTTTAAATTGAACACACTGAGGGTGTCGTTGACAATGTTATCTACAACACGTTGGAGCGCTCATCATGCTGCTGTTAAACCGCTGAAAGATACATTTGATGAATGTATTACGGCGATTGAAGCTTTATGTGATCCTCGTGAAAATTTGGACACAAGAGGTACAGCACAAGGACATTTACAAGCTGTCTGTGATTTCACGTTTATCTGCTAATTTTACCTTTGGGCTGATATACTTGAAGAAGTTAATCTTACACAGCAGACTAAAGACTTAACTCTTGATAATGTGGTGACCAAGTTAGACGCCTTAAGATTGTTTTTGCACGAAAAGCGGAGTCAATTAGTAGAGCATGCTATTGAACAAGCACTTATAAAACATGGGATTTTGGTAGAGAGAAGATTAAGATTCAAGAAGAGAATGGCAAGGGAAAAATTAAGAGATGTTGGAATTTCTATGCTAGAAGAAAGCAGTAGGGAGATGCTATCGAGTGTATCGATCACTTTCATTCTGAACTCCAGATCAGATCAACAGCGTAAGGAAGTTGTAGATATGTTTGAGGCTCTTCAGCCCAAGATTCTACTGCCAGCAAGTAAAGGAGAGCTATTGGTGAGCTATCCGAAGATTAGATCTTAAAAGAAATACAACGGCTTAGCAACACCTAAAAGCAGCTGTCATATTGACATAAAAAAGTCATGGACTGGTCAGTATTAGATATTTTGAAAATCATAGCTAAATGGGACTTCATAGAATCTCTTCCAATACACTCGCTATGCCTTCAATTATTTCTAACGGTATGTGTGTCTGTGGCTTCTTGTAAAAGGAGCTTTGCAAAAGTAAAGCTTATAAAAAGCTATTTCCTTCCACCATGGGACAATCAAGACTTTCTGATCTGGCTATTGTTATCGATTAAAAGGGATGCTGTGAATGATATAGATTTTGATGAGGTGATTGACAAGTTTGCAGTTTTGAAGAGCAGGAAAGGAAAAATTTAAATAAAGTAATTTTAATGTAAAAATAACTAACCGTAAGGTTTTTTAAGTTGTTAATTGCTTTTACTTTCTAATATTAAATACATTTTGTTATTGTTTTGTCATATTTGAACTGTAGGCTTGTTTTAAGGAAACGAAAACTATGGTGAAAGCCGTGGGCGGGGAGGGGGGGGTGACACCCAAGGTTTACCGCACCGGGTGACACCAGCCCTCGGTACGCCACTGTTACCAGCACTTGTTTTCTACATCCGATTTCATCCATAATGTAACCCGCCGCACCCCACTACTTGCATTTCTCGGAAACTAGTGTAAATATAGTAATAGCTCAAGGTTAATATTAACATAAAGAACTTGGGATGATTTTTATGTCAGAATGACACATTAGGCATAAAGACTTACAGTAGAACAGAGGCTAACTTTATTTGTCTTTTAACTGAAATAAAAATTATTGTTAATGTTGCTAGCGAATCTTAATTTTTGGTAGATTTGTTTTATTTAATTAGCACATCGTATTGCCAACTTGATCTTCAACACCCTTTCACACCCACACACACACAAACACACACAACAGACACATAGCCCCCAGGAATCTATTCTACAGATGACTGTATCGAGTGGACAGAATAATTTAATAACAAATGTTTATACTGTTCTCACCAGCACTTCAACGTTAACCAATCGTTAACTGACATTTCTATAGTCATGATAAGCGTTTGTTCCAATAAATCTAAATTGAGAATTCGCCTGCTTAGTCCAAACTTTGCACTATATCTTAGCCTTACTTGCACTTTTTGTTCAAACAGTGTATATATATATATATATATATATATATATATGAAGACTTCACTGAAAGACCGCACGTAGTCACAATTTGGAAAATTTTGAGTTTTGACCCCTGTGTAATTCGTCATATGTCTCTCTACATTGTGACAAACTAAATCGATCAAGTAACGGAGATATTAGACAAAGAAAACACCCCATCCTTTGATAAAAAGATGTGTAGTCCATTGTTTACTTTGATAAAACGTGCATAGTCCTCATTGTTTTTGTCAGGTGACGCAAATTGGCTAATTGTCTTTTTTCGTCGCTTCGCGTTGTTTATAATTGCCATAGCAACAGGGCCGACTCGTAATTTTATCGATAGGTTAAAAATGAACTTTAAAAAACACACAAATCCTAAATATTTGAAGGAAAACATGAATAAATCTTATCAAAAAAATCATGGAAGCATTTATTAAAGCAATTAATGTTGTTGGTGTTATTGTTAACAATTGAAAAAAAGATCCTAGGCTAGTGGCTATAACTATACGCTTCATTCATGGATTATGGTTGAAGTTGAATGTTTCGATGACTTATAATGATCATTAAAAATAAATATGGACATCATACCTACAGTTAAACGCTTGTTGAATGTAAAAACTGTTAAAAGTCATTAATTTATATTAAAAGACCCACTTACATATCCCTAAGCCTAATGATTACGACTAGGCCTACACTGTTTTAGTTCTCCGATAGCATAGGCCTAGGCTTTAACAGTCTATAATAAAGCCTAAGAAAGAACGCATTGAAGCTTTCTTTAAAACATTTTATGACAGTGTTTAGAACAACCTAACAATCAAAATTTACTTAACAAGCTACTTACAATTATTATGGATAACGAACACTGTTTTAAATATTCATAAGCAAGTTGCATTCGCTATTCCATAATGATGTAGGGTAGGGCTAGACTAGATCTTATTAAGCCTTCAATTATTTTAGTAACATATGCCTATAGTATCTAGTTTCATCATTATTAATTTTGATTTTATATTTTCTTATTTCTAAATGTTAACCCAATAATGAGGGTATGCGTGGGTGAAAAAGGGGGGGGGGGTAGAATTACCCAAATGTTTAGAGAGAGAATTATTAGCATGTAGGCCTACAATACATTTCTTCATAATTATAATTGTCTCTGTATACATCTAGTTTATTTTCTTTAATTTCTTTTAATATTAGTATATAAAACTGTCTCAAAATTGTTTCATTCTTTACAAACGTTTTTTAAAGGACTGGAATGTTTTAAAGAAATGTCACATGAAGAAGGAAGGTTGCCAATTTATGTCAAATCAGCAACAATTGAAAAGTGAAAAAAATTAGATTTTAACAACAAGCTTTCTACTTTTTTACATTTTAAAATACTAAAGCAAAGTATTAACAATAATCTTAAGACTTATTTTGTCAATTTTTATTGTTATTTGACAAAAAAACTAAAAAAAATTCTGAATACTTTGGAAGAACGCACATAGTCCAATATAGGGTGGGTTCCAAAATGTGACCATACATTTTTTTATTTGTGCATAAAAATCATTGATTTTCTGTTTTCTTATTCACAAATAAATGGTCTTTTAGTAAATATAAAATTTATTTTAATATTTTTATAAGTATATATATATATCTGTGACCGTTATTTTGTAGATATTATGTTAACAACTCTCAGGGAGATCACATTATACAATAATAATCAATGAACAAACTGCCGGCTTTTAGTAGAAATGAGAACTCAATATTTAATGCAATTTATGTACAAGATGAATTCAAATACACCACAGTTTATATAGCCTAGTCTAAAACACGTCTTTCCACTACCAAATTCTTAGGTCGTCTGTCTTTATCTTCAAATGTACGCTACGTTCAATCTAACTCCCACGTCATTGTTTTTATCGTAAAACGTCACTCGTTTATTCTGTACATTAACACCGGGTTAGAGATTATACAAATTATGTCCCACCAAAATAACTATATATATTTTAAATCATCACATTCCCCCATCGACCCTTTAAATTTGTCATACAAATTTCTATATAAAAAAAAATTCTTATCTCCGTCAAATAGTCTGATAAAATATATATCTCTTCAATAACTAGAACTATATGAAAATTTACAATTATCCCAATTTATATCAAAACATGTTATGCAACACAAATAACATATAACAAAACCAACGTATTCACCAATATATGTTAACCAATAACTTTCACTAATAGGTCCATAATACATATAATACATATAGGTCCATAAGGTTCCACAGTATATCCTGTCCTGTATTGATAGAATACACAAACCAATAGTATAAATATCATCAAATCCGAAAACATAACAGTTCATACTGGTCCATGTAATATCATTGCAACCTTCCTCTTCTGAACGTCCAACAATACATTCATTGAATATTTCATAGGTCCTTTGTAGATTATCCATCCTGTAGAGTTTCAACACCTTGATAAAATAGTTCCAATAATGTCACAACAATAATTACAATGCATTTACCATTTAATACTTAACCACGAGCTATCTGTCTGTAATCAATATAGTGTTGAATTGTTCATAAACCAAAAAAAATTTATAATGTTATCAATAATGTGTTGATCTGTTGATTCCTCCATATGTTGATGACATGACCTTCATTCTGCGTTGACAATGTAAATGTACCTTAATCATGCAACGACATGACCTTGATTCTATGTTGATTATGTCAATATACCTTGATATAGCGATGACATGACCTCGATTCCATGTTGATAATGTCAATATACCTTGATATAGCGATGACAAGACCTCGATTCCATGTCAGCACCATAAATGTACTCTTCATATGATGTCTTCATGGTTGCGTTTGATATGGTGTCCATAAAAACCGTTCACGATAATGTGAGGACGTGATAGAACATCTCTCACTTACAAATGGTACGTTGTGTTTGAATCACCGTGCTTCAGTTGTAGAACCATTTCTCATCCAGAACCTTTGGAAAAAATCAATATTTCATTAACACCGTATCTATACTTTATATTTACATGAAAAATAATTTTTAACCGCGTTTCAAACTGGTGATTACGTATCAAACAACACACCTTAAACACCACATCTAGACAACAAATCAGCCAATATATTATCAACCCCAGGTATATTTTCCACAGTAAAACTGTATGCCTGCAGGATAAGTGACCATCTTGCTATTCTACTGTTGTTTAACTTGTTCTGATTTATAAAGGACAAAGGCTTATGGTCAGTCATAAGAATAAACCTTGTTCCCATCAAGTACCTTGCCAATTTAGTAATACACCAAACCACACCAAGAGCTTCCCGTTCTACTGTTGCATACCTAACCTCAGCCTCACTTAATTTCCTGCTAATATACTGAATCGGGTGTAAGACATTGTCATGATATTGTCCCAAAATTCCTCCCAAACCAACCAAACTTGCATCAGTCAAAACCACAAATCTTTTTTTAATGTCTGGTAGTCTTAATATAGGTTGTCCAGAAAAAGCAACCTTTATCCTATTTAATGCCATTTCACACTCCTGAGACCAAATTATTTTAATTGGGCTTTTCTTTTTAATAAGTTCAGTCAACGGAGCTACCATCTCTGAAAAATTAGGAATAAATTTCCTATAAAAATTACATACACCTAGAAGACTCCTCACTTCTTTTTTATTTCTTGGAATGTCAATTTTTAGAATTTTAGTAATATTCTCCTCCAATGGCTTAATGGTGTTATTGGATATCTTGTGTCCCAAAAAAGTAATTTCTTTCATGCCTATTTCTAATTTGTTAGGTTTAATTGTCAAATTATGTTTTTCTATAATTTCAAAGATATCATTAAGACTTTTTAAATGATTTTCCCAAGTATCATTAAAAACACATATGTCATCCAAATAAAATATAGTATCCTTCCTATGTCCTAAAATCATACCCATCATCCTATTAAAAGTTGCAGGAGCATTCACCAATCCAAAACTCATCACCTTCCATTGATATAACCCCAATGGAGTAACAAAACTTGTAAATGGTTTAGCTCTATCAGTTAAACCTACTTGATAGTACCCTTTAGCCATATCCAATTTAGAAAAAATAGTTGCATTAGATAGCTGAGCCATAATATCTTCAGCATTGTTCATAGGATATGGGTCAAAGAGAGTAACATTATTCAGCTTCCTATAGTCCACACACAACCTTATAGTTTTATCTTTTTTCTTAACTAATACTATTGGAGAGGCATATGCTGAATTGGATGGCTCTATCAACCCCATACTCACAAGCTCATCTATCTCTTTTTGCAAGTTATCCCTCAAATGAATAGGGATTGTGTATGGTTTTAGCCTCACCGGCTTATCATCTGTTACAATAATGTCATGTTGTATGACATTGGTCTTACCAGGCAAATCAGAAAATATACCCTTATGCCTGTGTATTATTTTTGCCATCTCATATGCCTGTTCATGTGTCAATTTCTCTAAATTCACATCTTTATATGTTTGCTGACCCTGTGTATTCACTGTTGCTATTTCTTCAATATCCTCTTTAATTTCTTCTGATATTATACTACAGCATATATTGCTTTCTACTGATTGATCATTATACTTTTTTAAATTATTAATATGAAAAACTTTAAGTTGATCCTTAATTCTTATCTCATAATCCACATTTGTGACCTTTCTAACCACATCATATGGCCCTAGCCATTCAGTAAATAGTTTGTTATTTTGATTTTTTAATTTTAGCAAAGCTTTATCTCCTGGTTCCAAGGTTCTTAGTTTCCTATCCTGATTTACTCTATTTATTTTCTTTTCCTTATTATTGTCTGAATTCTTTCTAGCCTCTTCCAAAGCAATTTCTAATTGTTGTTTCTTATTTGTAACTAACTCATAATTAGTCATTTCCCTGTTTTCACTAGTACCTACTAATGGTTCTTTGAGAATACTAAGTGGATTTCTTGGATTATTTCCATATATCAATTCAAATGGTGAAAAACCTGTACTATCATGAGTAGTTTCTCTATATGCAAATAAAATTGTTGAAATTGCTAAATCCCAATTCTTTGGATCCTCATTACTGACTTTTGACAACATTTCCTTAAGAGTTTTGTTAAATCTCTCACACATTCCATTACATTGAGGATGATAGGGTGTTGTAAACTTCTGCTTTATTCCAAATGTTTCCATAAATTCCTTAGTCAATTTTGATGTAAATTGAGTTCCTCTATCTGATATTATCTCTTCAGGAAATCCAATTCTAGTAAATATTAAATATAATGCTTGCACTATATCTGTAGATTCTATTTTCTTTAATGGTACTGCCTCTGCATACCTTGAACATATATCAATCAATGTAAGGATATATCTATGTCCTCTGTTAGACATAATAGGCATCAAACCAATGATATCTATGGCTACCTTCTGAAATGGTCTAGTTGCAGTCACTCCTTTTTGTATTGGTGCTTTGGTAAAATTACTTCCAGATCCTTTCATCTGACACACTTTGCATTGTTTAACAAATCTTTTCACATCTTTGGACATTTTAGGCCAAAAGTAATGTTGTATTATTCTGTTTTTGGTTTTGCCAACTCCCATATGACCAGCCAATGGTATAGAATGAGCATTAGTCATTATTTCTGTTCTATATTTATATGGTACAACTATCTGTTCCACTTGTCTGCCATTTATGAGTATCTCTCTGACTAATAGTTGTGTATCATTTTTCACTTTGCATACACTATTTTTATTAGTATTTCCTTTCTCTGTAGATTTGAATAGTCTATTCAATGTAGTATCCTCTCTTTGTTCCTTTTTGAATTTTTCCAAATTAAAGTTTTCATTCAGTAATGATTCACTATCAACTGATGTGTCTTTTTCATTATTCACCATTGTCTGACTTTCTTCAGTATTGCTTGCTTTACATTCATTAATCACATTACATTGTGCTTGATTATTATTAAATTCCCATGCTTCTATTTCCTCTCTAGTACATTCTTTAACTGATTCAACATTTCCAATAATTAAATCAATTGGTGCATCATTTATAACATGAGCCAGTACTCTACCTGTAATATATGGTGTCCTAATATCAATGTAGGCCAACCTCAATTTAATCACTCTTCCATCAAATGATGTACAATCTGCTACCTCACCAGTGTATTGATTTGACTGAACATATTTGCTGTTTATTGCAATGACAGAGGCTCCTGTGTCACGAACTGCAAAAACTGGTATTAATCCCACATATCCTGGAAAAAACTTTATTCCTTTGCTTCTTGATAACACAGCTCCACAATGATTCCTGTTCTGATTAAATCTGGAGTTGTGATCTCTCTGTTGTGTATATCCCTGAGATCTATTATTATTATTATTGTTTCCAGCAGAATTTGACCTTCTGAAGCAATTTCTTGCTATATGTCCTTTCTTTTTACATATAAAACATGTCAATGTGTTATCTCTCCTATCTTTACAATCCTTAGTAACATGGTTATTTCTTCCGCAATTACCACACTTCATCTTGCTCCTTGATAATTGTCTTCCTCTTTGAAAATTATCATTGCCTTTAGCAAAGCATATTATATCCTGGTAATCCTCTCCTTTAGAAGTAGGTGCCATGGGATGAGCTAATTTATAGTTCCTAATCAGGTCAACTATTTCTTCTATAGTCTTGGGAGATCTCTCCTGAATGAATGCTTTGAGATTTTTATCGAGTGAATATATTGCCTTATCTCTAATAATAAAATTCTTCAGTTCCTCAAATGATTTTTCTATTTTAGCACATTTTAGCCATTTGTCCATAGCACTTGTCAATGAGTCAAAATAACTTTTTGGATCTTCTTCCTTTGATAAAGTCATTTCAAAAAATTTCTTTCTATAAGCCTCCTCTGTACTTCCAAAATGTCTTAACAATTGTTCCTTGACAGATGCATAATCTGATTGTTCCATACAAATTTTTGATGGAATATCTCCTGTAAAGGATTTTCCAAGTAGTCCAGACCAATAACATGAAGAAAAATTTTGTCTCTCCATTTCCATTTCAAATTTTTTTAGAAATGTATCAATAGAACCATCCTTTTCATTAAATAATTGGAAAGTAAATCTACACATGTTATTTCTAATAGCCATTTCCTGGTCAACAACAGGTCTAGTGACTCCAATGTTTACATTTGAAGTATTATTCTTAGCCTCCAATTCTAACTTTTTTAACTGAAAAATTCTATCTTTCTCCTTTTCCTCCCTCTCTAATCTCTTTAATTCCATCTCATCAGCTCTAGCTTTTTCTTTATCAATTTGTTTTAATCTCTCTAGCTCTATCTCATCAGCTCTAGCTTTTTCTTTAGCCCTTTCTTCTCTTTCTTTATCTTTATCTTTAGCCCTTTCTAATCTTTCTAACTGCTCTCTATATTTTCTCTCCGCCCACTCATCCAATTCCTTACCAGCATATCCCAACTCCTTACCACAACTTATATAATTTGCTAATATGTCCACTGAGGACCCCTCCATTTTCAATTAATAAATATATACCTACAACAAACTAATATAATTTAAAATGGAAGCAATATTGCAATATGCATAAAATAAATATCAATATAATAATCAATACATATAAAATAAGAACACCACAGATAGTAGATGAGACCAGAGATTCACAAAAAATTTACTATGACAAATATATAAACAATATAATAACACTGTGCATACAAGACTATACAATCTAACATATATTATGTAATATACACTTATGAAAAGTCTTTTTCAACTAACCTGACTTACAGGGACTTTTCAATAAGTGTATACACAAAATTCCTAAAAGAAACTAATACATGCCAGTGATTTCACAAGAAAAATCTAGGCATATACTATACTACAACATAACGTATACACCAGTTTACTTATCTTAAAAAACGCGTTCCTTTTCCTTCCGTCTCCGAATCCCAGGTTCCAGACTCGAAATGATCCTCCACCACACAGGTTATTTCAGCCCAAAGTCTTCGTGTGTTCGTTAATTCATAAGTTTTACAATCCTTTCACTTTGTTGAAGTTTCTTTTTACTTCCAATTTCACTTGACTTCTGCTACTGTACTGAACTGACTTCTAGTTCTGTGACTATTCTGAAGTATTCTTCTTTTCTCGAACCATTTACTAGTTCTACGGAGATTCTTTTTTAATCTCTTCACTTGACAAACTTAGCTTGTCCTATTAACCACAGCTTCACTATTGTTTCAATAATTGTTACCACTTTCGATACTTTTAAAATGTATCCGAGACGCCTTCCAATTTTCTAGTGTCCTTTTTAACCGACTTGCTTGGTAACATACATAAACTTCCGTTTCTATCTTCATGTACACCGTTATGTACTGGTAGCGCTTATTTCCAAGACGTGCTAGGCTATACTGTTAAACCGTCAAATTTTCTTTCTCGTCGATATTTCTTCACATTTAATTTTAGTCTTCTTTTATTCGTAAGAAACGTTCATTTGCGGTATTCTTTAAGCTGTGCTTCACAATATATTGTAGGCTTTCTTTCAAATTGATTTTCAATAATATTCACCTTGATTCTCCTTCAACATTCTCCGTTGATTTTCAATATTCCACATTGGGCTTCCGAATTCACCTTGAGCTTCCGAATTTTAGTTGGGCGCCAAATAATGTGACCGTTATTTTGTAGATATTATGTTAACAACTCTCAGGGAGATCACATTATACAATAATAATCAATGAACAAACTGCCGGCTTTTAGTAGAAATGAGAACTCAATATTTAATGCAATTTATGTACAAGATGAATTCAAATACACCACAGTTTATATAGCCTAGTCTAAAACACGTCTTTCCACTACCAAATTCTTAGGTCGTCTGTCTTTATCTTCAAATGTACGCTACGTTCAATCTAACTCCCACGTCATTGTTTTTATCGTAAAACGTCACTCGTTTATTCTGTACATTAACACCGGGTTAGAGATTATACAAATTATGTCCCACCAAAATAACTATATATATTTTAAATCATCACAATATCTTATAAAAAAAACATTTTTTATACGTATTTAAATTAATTATTACGAACTGGCTCATGAGCAGTACTGTAATACAACTTATTTTATTATATCGCTAAAATAGCATGAATAGAAGCGCTATATAAATAACAATTATTATTATTATTGTTATCATTATTTTTGCGATTATCTTAAAAGGCATACATAATGACATTAGAGCTAAATTGCATCTTGAGATAGACCACTCAAATCTAAGTAGTACTAAACCTACACAAGTGCTGTGTACAGGATTCGTAAATATAACATTATAAAAGCATCTTTACGGTTACTTTGCACGAGTTCAGAGTTTGCCAGCCGTAGCTGCCTACCGTGCACTGAGCATACTTATCCCATACATTGGATATTAGACCCTCAGAATGCACCATTTTGCCCTATTCGCAAATTTCTCTCCCTGTCTTCTTCTACTTCATAATATTTTTGCGGAGACCCCGTTAAGACCGAGACAAGAGTTTAAAATTTAGCTACATATGAAATTTTTAAACACCACAAACAAGAACTACGAACAGGTGACAGAGTTTTACATTAGGTATTCAGTCCATTTTGATCTACAGATCTTGTTAATCAAAGTTCACGGCAGCGCGCAAAATAGGGTAACGAAGTCCCCGGGTTCGAATCCTCCTGAAAGCTAGGATTTTATTATCGTGCTAAATGGTGTCTCTGTGTTTAACCAGCTCTCATGGGTATCTGACAATTGTTCAGGCAAAGTAAGGCCGGTTGGGCATTGTCCTAGCCACACAATCCCTTAGTATTTCGTCGCCATGGAAACGTGTGCTGTTTCCTACCTTAAGCCTTGCACAATTAAAACTTGCTAATCCACTGTCGCACTTGCAGCAAAAACAAGTTTTACTTCAGGGAAATAAATTTGTGGGAAAATCCGCTATCTATAGATAGCTGCATCATTTCATGGAACTAAATCGTAAGTAGGTCAAAGTAACTAAATCATAAAAGAACAAAAAAATAAAGGGTTAAATATATAGAGAATTTTACTTTTTTTATATTTACTTTCTAACACTTCCCTTCCAAGAATTGAGTATCACTAATTTTTTATCTCAATTACTTGGAATTGTTCACAACAAAATATCCAATTTAAAATATGCTAGCACAGAAAGGGAAGCTATTAGATTATAACTTGTAGTTCTGCAATGGGTTTTCTCCCATGATATGTTTATCAAATTTAACCACACCCGATTTGGACAACAAAATCTACATTTTAAAGGTTGAGTATATTTCTAGAAAAGTACCCCCCCCCCCCCTTTAATATTATACCCGAACACACACACACATTAACACATATACGTAAGCATATGCACTAAGAGTAATTAAACGTACAAAGAAAAGGTAATTCAACACCGATTGAACAGTCCAATTACAAAATGTTATATTATTTATTTGTTAAATGTATTTACTTATTTCATTATTTATTGGTAGACTAATTTATTTTATTTATAATGTCGATTAATAATTTGGGTAAGTGCGCAAACCAGACCATTTCGATTTGCCTAGGTATGCAAAATCTGGCCTTTGGGATAGATACGGCCTGTGTTATGTTCCAATCCGGCTTAGAATACCCAATATATTTATTACTATATCGGCCTAATTATTGTCTGTCTCTTGTTTTTATTTGTGTTCAATACTACAGAATGAAAAAATTCTAATTAAACTATTCGTGATAAAGATTCTATAGGGTAAAATTAGCAGCCGTGGCCACGGCTTATTTGGGGATCGAGTGGCCAGCACAAGGCTTACCACCCGACATTTACGCTTTCCCCCCCCCCCCCCCCCCCTGAAAACCAGGGACAAATATTACAGCCTCAAACAAGGAAGGAGGCTTTTGTACACATTTGACAAGATATCTTTTTTTTCTTTTGGGGGGGGGGGGACACCTTTAAAAGAACTTTAAAAATTAAGTATATTTGCAAAAGTACTGCTGACTGCTTTAAAATATAAATATAGTTAATAACCTGTTCTCTCTATCTCTCTCCACTCTTCCTGTCATACACTAACTTATTTCCTAAAAACATGTTGAATGCCTGCTCTTGATATTACAAGGACACCAAGAGCCAGATGGCAGAAACTATATATTTTTTGTTGTTGTTATGCACATTTACGGTTGATATATTTTTTGTTGTTGTTATGCACATTTATGTCGATATTTTTAGTGTGCCCCCTCTTTTGAAAAAATTAATCAACAACTCTAGACTAAATGTATTTCATATAAGTGTGTGTATGTATGTGTGGCTGTATGTGTGTGTGTGTATGTCTATGTGTGTGTGTATGTGTGTATATTTGTCTGTGTGTATGTGTGTAGGTCTGAATGTGTGTGTAGGTCTGAATCTGTGTGTATGTCTGTTTGTGTATGTGTGTATGTGTGTGTGTGTGTCTATGTCTGTGTATGTGTGTATGTGTTTGTGTGCGTTTTTGCGTGTGAAAAAAAGTGTTTTCTGATTAAACTCTCAATTCCAAGAAGAAAAAAAAAGTCCTCTCACACAAAGGAAGTGATGAGGCATGACCACGTGGATGATCCTCTTAAAAACTATTTAAGCGCCAGAAATGAGAGACACAACTGACTGCCCAGACGTGATTAAGTTCTGCAAAAAAAATAAATATCCGAAATCTCATTTCCTACAAGTAAATCTCTGCATTTTTTTTTTCATTTTTGTTTTTCTTCTAATGAACTATAGTACATTTATATGAGTTTTTTTTGTATACGAAAAAATATTGATATTAATTGACTAATAAATATAGTATTGACGTTTTAGATGTATAAGATAAGAAGAAAAGATACTTTAATAATTATGATTAAATGACTAACATTACTTTTTATTTAAAATCTTTTTTTCAGTTGGCGTAATGGCATCAAGGGCTGGTTTGATTGCACAAATAATTGTGTGTTGTTTGATATGCTACCAAGGTAACCTGCAGCTATTGAGAAGCTTATATACATATATTTTTTGTAAAGTAAACGTTTTAGGGACAGAGAGCTTATCAAGGGATAAGGAAAGTGTTTTTACCTTTATGCTTATCAGAGCATTGTAGCAGATTGTTATTGTTCTAAATTAGAATTTAATGCCTTATGTATTATTACTACTTTATTATTCTTTTTTAAGAGCACACTCAAGTATATTTTAGACATTTCAGATAGAAATATAAATATATAATTGTTCAGTGAAATATATGAAGAAATGAAAGGAAAACTGTACAATATTTTCTACTTTTATTTTTCATTTCATAATCGGCAAACAGCAATAGAAGTGCTAAGCGCTCCAGGTCCTAGTCATCAAATAAAGAAGCGAAGCTCCATCCAGACCTGCAACTTGGTCAACCGATACACTGGAAGAAGCTGCATTGACTACTCCGACTACGGTTGTTTCTGTGGTTTGGGGATGGAGGGACAGACCCCTGTCGACGATGCAGACAGGTTAGTAGCAATACTCGTGTGTTTACACGTGTACAGCTTTGACACGATGTCAATTTTTGTTTTTTGGGTTGTCATTGACTTACACAGTGGTGTGGAACATTTATCGGCATTGGCCCGCATATGAAATTCAAAAGGCCTACAACAAGATGGGAAACCCATTCTACATTATAAATACAATGAATTAGAAAAAAAATGCATTTGAAAGCGTTCTGGGTGTTAACACTAAAAAAAACTTGGTGGGCCGTAGTTTGGACTTTAGGTCGCGGGCTGCACACCCTTGTTATTGAATTTCTAAAAACAATTAGCGCTCCGTCCCCTCTTATTGTTTAAAAAGAAATAATGATGAATATGTGTGAGCAAAAAAGCAATACGATTGACATTTGTATCAGATGTAGAGTCCTAAGAGTGAATAATATCCAGGGATTTACGGGTTCAGCTCATAGGAGAATAAATATTGGATTCAGACGAGTGTAGGTTTTCCAGAAGAGTCGTAAATAAAGTCGTAAAAACTAATGAAGACATAACAGGCCCCATCAACAAGGGCAGATGTGTTTTTTAACGCACTACGCCCCATATGTGGATCTAGAGCGCGCTGCCTTAAATAGCAAGACCAGAGTCTACAACAGAAATGTAAAGATAATTCTGCTATATGGTTCTGAAACTTGGATAGTGACTAAGACAAAATTTGTATAAACAAGTTTAAGATATTTAGAAAAAACAAGAAGCCCCATAGGTGAATATTAAAATTTAGATAGACAGAAAAAGATGTCACGTGACATCAAGATTGAGTGGCTACGCTGTCAGATGAACGACTTCCAAAGACCTTTATGGAGTTGCACAAATTCAAGCGCTCCAGTAGTGGGTTAAAATAAGCTGTTCAAAGACGCCAAGCCTCCCAAAGACATTTAGATATCGACATTTACAGATGGGCGTGTCTGGCCACTCGAGGCTCTTCTTGGTGCAGCAAATTATTAGCCGACAACTCTGGGTCATTAGCTCCGCTCGCCCCTTAGTAACCATGCAGACTGACAGGCAATTCTGGGCTCATAGGGATCTTGCCAGGCCCCTTCGGACCCACTCCCATAGAACCTGAAAACATTTTAGGAGGACTGGTATCATCGATCTACGATGGACAACAACAAAAACAATATTTAAACTAAATATAATAAGCAGCAATTACGATTTCATAAAAAATATGTGGAACATTTATAGTAAATGGTAGTAAACATACTTATAAATCTGTCCATCTGTCGGTATTAATCTATACTATTCTATATTAATATATTTCCTTTTTTATAGCTAAGAAACAAACAAACACGTTTACCCTTGAAGACATGCTTTGTTTATCTGGCAGGTGTTGCCTAGAACATGACAGGTGTTTTGGAGACGTTTCTTGTGGCTACTACTGGTATTCCTATTTCACCTGGTACAGCTACAGCTGTGAGGGTGATACCTGCACGTGTACAGGTAAGCAATATCTGAAGTAATCACATTTGACGTGAGCACATAGGCCCTAAGTACATCCGACGTAAGCACACATGACGCAGTCTGTCTCTGTGTCTACAAAGCTGTGAATGGATTACTGGATATGACACAGTCTGTCTCTGTGTCTACAAAGCTGTGAATGAATTACTGGATATGACACAGTCTGTCTCTGTGTCTACAAAGCTGTGAATGGATTACTGGATATGACACAGTCTGTCTCTGTGTCTATAAAGCTGTGAATGGATTACTGGATATGACACAGTCTGTCTCTGTGTCTACAAAGCTGTGAATAGATTACTGGATACAGTCTGTCTCTGTGTCTACAAACTGTGAATAGATTACTGGACATGACGCAGTCTGTCTCTGTGTCTACAAAGCTGTGAATAGATTACTGGACATGACGCAGTCTGTCACTGTGTCTACAAAGCTGTGAATAGATTACTGGATACAGTCTGTCTCTTTCTTTGTCTGTTTCTTTTTAAATCTTTCCTTTTATGGGTGTAAGTCCGAGCCATCTTTCATTATAGGGCCACATTTAACTATTGTATGTGTTTATCGTTTTAGATTCTTCGGTGATCTACCCGTGTTCATACAGCGTATGTCAATGTGACCTGAGATTGGCTGCCTGCTTAAAAAATACATCGTATGAAACCAGCCACTTCAATTACAACATGAGTCTGTGTGCCTGATTGGATCAAATAGCTGCTACATCTAATGTCGATTAGCAGTGCCCTTTTTTAAAATTAATTTAGTCAAGGTTAAGGTGTATTATTTGTTAGCCTAACCATTCTATTTGTGTATTAGTTTCGCCATGTAATACTCTATAGCCTATACTAAAGATGATAATGTTTATTTATGTGGTAATTCTCTCACATGCTCATTATAATTAATATTGCAAAATATGTAAAGTTAAATGCAAATTTTTTTACACTTTCTTTGTTAAACCCCATACTCAGCATTCCGTACTTAGTTTTGTATTTGCTCCTTTGTGTGTACGAGATCGGTTAAAAGATGACTTACACCTAAAATCAACTATTGTATTCCACATACAAGAGAAATTCTAAAAAATATAAAGAGTTTTACGATTAAAAATATTGATACATTTTCTTAACGTGAACATTGTTATACCTTAAAAAGTTATAATAAATTTTCTATGAATTAATTTTCTTTTCTTTTTTATTTCCATTTGTTTTTATTCTAAATTAATTGTGATTACATTGCTATTTTTTTATTTTGAACGTTTTGCGTAATTGATTTGTCTAGTGTCTACTGCACCAGTGCTGCGTTTGTTTTAAAACCAATTTTTGACAAAAAAATTTGGCTGATATAATATTATATAGACTAACAGAAAATTAGAATTAAACAATAACTTTAAAATATTTAGTACAGCTAATCTTTAATATCAAGTTTTAAATATTACTAGATAGAATGATACGTTTTAAAATAAGACACATTTTCATTTTAATCTTGATAATGGGATAAGTTATTAAAATTGACAAGTTATAAGATATTAAGCCATATTTTTTTAAAGACAATCTTTACAAAATAAAAAAATTGGCGAGGCACATCATTATTTAACATTCTTAGTTCCAAAAAATGTCTCCAAAGAACAACAATCATTTAAATCTAAATATAAACGAACAAGTAAACAGTTCCATATACACATTTTTATTTAGACTTAATAGGTTTATCAAAATTTCCAAAACATCGCCACAATTATACAAACTAACTGTTATGTACAATATAATTTACTCCAGCTAAAGAGACACGATGTACGGTAGATAAAACGTTTTCATAACTTTCTGACGAGCTAATTTCCATCATAGGTCTGGATATCTATATTATGGCCATTGTCCTGTTGTTATTAGCCTGAGGATACAAAGAAAAAGATATTTGAAAACATAATATAGGTTTAAGTGTATTGAAATGGTAACATATAAGCCTACATACGTATTGATGTTAATACTAAATATTGATATAAAGCTGTTCAGTTAAACTTCTTAGAATACTAAATATTGTTGTTCAGATTTTAGCCTAATAGGACTCTAATCCATGCACAGCCAAGAAACATTTATAATAACCATGGTAACTAACTTTAACATTTTCCACTTGAAGCATTTTTATCTTGGTTTGATGGTTTTCACCGCATTGTTTTTTGTTAGGAAATTCCAGTACAGACTCTGGGGTAAACAAAAGACTTTTGTAAGCGAAAACAGTCAAACTCAAAATGCGCATAAAACGATCAAATGCATAATATGAAGACATTTAAAAATACAATATAATTTACAATAGTTACTATGGCGTAGGTCTAATATGCTTCTTATTTTTATCCAATCACTAAGAACTAAAGTGATACATTAAGATATAATGACTTATCTTTTCGTCTTTTTGAAAATGGTAAGACTGTTTAAGACTGTGCCAAAACCTTCTTGTAAAGACTTCTAGATGAGTAATGTTGATTCTTTTCTTCGCCACTGGATGAAGCATAGCTGACAGAGCGAATCTGTAGAGAAACGGTAGACAATATTTTTCTATTAATTATTCCATTGAAAATAGTTGCTCACATTTTGGATACATTTATTATAGCTTTAAGCTTATATTTACGTTTGTGTTCATTGAACATAGTGTCAAAATATGGCTTAAAATTTTAATAATACTACGTAAACTAAAAATATATTCACATATTTCCTACCATAAAATAAAATATTATTTCAAAAACGATCAAACAATGGCTTAGAATTTATAGAGCTCCATTAAATGTACGTTTAAGTACAAGGATGTGTATAATATAAACTTTTTCTTACCTGTAACTGATTGGAACATCTGGACTGTTGTTGATCTCATAAAGGTAATCAAATGTCAAAGAAGATTTTGGCTCCACACGAAATAACATACACCATACAACAGCACCAAGTGAAGAGATATCTGATTTAACGGGTCCACAGAGTTCAGATTGAGTAGTTCCGGTGCCATGAAGGCAGGAGTTCCACCAACTTTATCTGAACTAATGACATCAATGTCTGGAGGTACAGTAAATGCAACACCGAAATCTCCTAGAACAACATTCTGTCTGTCGTCAAGTAAAATATTACTTGGTTTAATGTCTGAATGAACAATCCTTTTCATGAACAGATAACTTATTGCACACGTTAGTTGAGTAAAGTATAGAGCAAGATGGGACGGTGTCAAATCTTGAAGTTGTGAAGACAAACTGCCTTTCTGGTAATATGGCATGCAGATAGCCAAATAATCTGGACATCTCACAGCCGCTATAACCTTCATCAAGTTTGGATGGTCAATACTCTGCATGGCCTTGACCTCACGGATAAACAGTTTCCTACTTTTACTACCACAGTCTTCGGTGCGAGTAGAAAATATTTTCACTGCTCGTTTAATTTCTGGTTTGTCCAACTGACTAGCCACAAAAACACATCCAGACATTCCAGAACCAATAACTGGACCAGGTTTAAAACGAAAAGACTTGAAGAAATCTTCATGAATATCCAACACACGAACACTGGTTGAAATAGACATGACGAATAATTGAATATAAAACACTAAGTAGCACAAATGTCACCAACTACAACGTTAAAGCCAATGAAGACGGAATCAGTTGTCCAGGGCTTAAATACTTCAGTCATGATCAACATGTAGGTGGGAATGTACACTATTTTCCGCATTCACTCAATAAACTTTTCTTTGATCCTTGCCGACAAAGAATGACCGCCGGCTGACCAGGCGGGTTTGTTGTTCTTAATTGCGCTGGACAAAGTCCATCAGAGACGCCGCTTTCTTTAGTGTTGCACGGTTAATGAAGGAAACTTAACCCCGCCTCTTACCCCCCTCTCCCTGCCCGCACCACCCGTTGGTCGCTTCTAACATTTTGATCGTTGCCGACAAAGGGATCGCCGCCCAGTTATTGACCTTGGCTTTGTATATCAAATGGTCACATAAGGTGTATCGACTACTGGACAGCCGTTTGTCCACTTTAATCACTGCCGATAAATCAAACCCAGTCCTTTGACCATTGGTTGATCTCAGAAAGAAATCATTCGTTCCCCTTTTTCATTCAACCGTGTCCTATTTAATGTCTGCGGAAGAAATAAACCAATTATCCACGAACGAGTATCTGATCTAAAATCATAACCTACGGAGATATGAACTTAAACTAAATATAACTCTCTATGACACTGGTTTACAAACTACTGTTATATTTAAAACGCCGAAATCTAAATTCTCAAATTAAATTGAAATCAACTGTATACATTTAATGTCAATTTAAACAAAATTCTCCTATGTTGTGCTTAAAAATAATTATCAGAAAATCGGCATTTATTATTTTAACCTAATTCTTGCGTTCCATAAGAAAATATAAAAGCCAAGGTAGAATTCAACATATTCGGAATTTTATTTTCTATGTTTAAATTTTAAAGGCATTTCTTTCTTTTTTTTTATTAACCAATAAATAAAATGTAAGAGAATTCAATTCCACTTAATATTCTTATACTCACATCTATTCTAGCGGACCGAAGGTCAAATAACGTTCAAAAATAGCTAATTTTTACCTTGGTAAAAATATTATTTTTTTATGTCTAATTACGATTACCCGCCCCAACCCATAAACTTATTTTGTTGAATATTTTGTTCAAGACAATGTTTCTTATTATTTCAATAAAGTAAATTATAAACATTAACAATTATAATTTGTACTAATTGTTCTATACATTTTCCCTTTTTTCGTCGAACAAAATCATTTACTATACCACTCAAAGAATATGTTTTTGTCGGCGACGCTTATCGTGGACAAATTGGTTTTCTAGTCTCACCGTCCATTGTACCGCTGCGTCAATATTATACTTGACGGCTTATTAGATGTGGTGACCGTCGAAGGCGATCAAAGTGGACATTCTGTGGTAATATTGAACAGGGTCAAGCGAGAAGCGGTACATTTTCTTTCTGTAATGCATTCGTCGTATCTGCGTCATTGACTGTAGGCAACGATAAATTGGCCTTGGTGGTGGTGGGAAGGGTAGTGATCTATCTTTGAAGTTTCTTTGAATTGCTCTGGTCATCGCAGTGGTCAACAATGTAAAATTCATACGAACAGTTATGACCGATCGTTCTTTGTTACGTATATCTAAAGGTGGGGTTTCGGTCACGGGAATATGGTGGCCGGGATCATTTCAGGTCTTCCGGCGGGGATTCTTTTGTCGGCAGACTACAAAGCTCGGTCATAAAGGGGGTACCACTGACCTCATTGTCAAATATTGCTTAGGCGTTCTGGTCTTCCGGTGGGGATTCTTTTGTCGGCAGACTACAAAGCTCGGTCAAGTTTGAGGGGGGGGGGGGGCAAACTGAACCTATGGTTAGGTGGACTGAGGGAGGTCCTATGTTGACAAGTAACAAAGTAGGATCTAAGACCATTGAGCGCTGGGGACAAAGCGAGATAATCTGGACGGCATCTTTGAGAAGCTTGTTCAGCCCAGGCGGTCAACAACAATGCTATACCCGTGGACAGATCAAAGAATATATTTAACGTAGAAATAATTTATTTTTGGCTTAACAGCTTAACGCAAACCCATTACGTAATTGATCATTTTTATTACAGTCATATACATATTAGTTTATATTGGTTTCATATTTATATATTTTAGAAATTTTATTTGTTTTTCAAAATATAAAGTATTCTAATTTTTAAAACTTTGTTAATTAATATTTGAATTTTATTGCATTTAATCACATGCGCAAATTAATGTTTAAAACATAGGCTGAAAAACACACAATGTCAAAACAATTATGATAGTATGAAAAAAAAATAAATCAACAAAACACATTACAAACACCGATACCTCTACGTTTTATGACTTTATTTGTCACAAAAGCATCAACTATATCCATACTGCGGCGTTTTTATGTTATTTAGCTGTTGTTAAATCTACGGATACAGTAATTTATTTTGTAGCATTGGTAACATTCAGACTAACAGAATTTCGCAACCTAAAGTCATAAAACGTAGAGGTATCGGTGTTTGTAATGTGTTTTGTTGATTTATTTTTTTTTCATACTATCATAATTGTTTTGACATTGTGTGTTTTTCAGCCTATGTTTTAAACATTAATTTGCGCATGTGATTAAATGCAATAAAAATTCAAATATTAATTAACAAAGTTTTAAAAATTAGAATACTTTATATTTTGAAAAACAAATAAAATTTCTAAAATATATAAATATGAAACCAATATAAACTAATATGTATATGACTGTAATAAAAATGATCAATTACGTAATGGGTTTGCGTTAAGCTGTTAAGCCAAAAATAAATTATTTCTACGTTAAATATATTCTTTGATCTGTCCACGGGTATAGCATTGTTGTTGACCGCCTGGGCTGAACAAGCTTCTCAAAGATGCCGTCCAGATTATCTCGCTTTGTCCCCAGCGCTCAATGGTCTTAGATCCTACTTTGTTACTTGTCAACATAGGACCTCCCTCAGTCCACCTAACCATAGGTTCAGTTTGCCCCCCCCCCCCCCTCAAACTTGACCGAGCTTTGTAGTCTGCCGACAAAAGAATCCCCACCGGAAGACCAGAACGCCTAAGCAATATTTGACAATGAGGTCAGTGGTACCCCCTTTATGACCGAGCTTTGTAGTCTGCCGACAAAAGAATCCCCGCCGGAAGACCTGAAATGATCCCGGCCACCATATTCCCGTGACCGAAACCCCACCTTTAGATATACGTAGTAATGTATACAACACAATAGGATAGTAACTTGACAAAGAAGCTTCAGTGTAACTGTTGTTGATAGTTTATTTCAGGTGGTATGTTCAATATATACAATATATCTATTATGTACAGTTAGAATAAAATAGTGCAAACACAAACGTTCTCAAACGAACATATTTTGAAACTCTCTGTCTTTCAGACAAAACAAATCATTAAATACTATCCGAGTGGTGCAAGGGATAGACCCATTACCAGTAGGGGTGAAAATCATGGTATCATTACAAAACTCATAACAAAAACGATAGGAACTTCCCCTATTAAATAATGAGTCGTTCCCAGACTCTGAGAATTTGAGATCAACACAGAATCCCAGCATTACCTAGAACCTTTCGTTTTCCTACTAAACGTCCTAATATTGTGTGTAGTAAGAAAAGAGAGAGAGAGGAGAATAAACATTGCGTGTTCCAATTCTTGGAAAAACAACATACATGACAATAGGTATAGAACAGAATGCACAATCCCTATATACGCACTCACTAAAAGTTACCATTTTGCGCAATGCAGCGGTCGCTAGAGACGCTACTATAGTAAAATGAGAAATGATATCTACGTCTGCCATAAATATATACAATATATATAGGGCCTACATTATCTTTCATTATAGGCTTACTTTTATATAAATTTGACTTAATTACCCATTTTGTTTTGAACATTATATGATTAGGCCAATATGATGTAAAAATATATATTACCCGGTACTGATTTGAAAAAAAAATGGCTTAGGCGTAGCTCGGTACCGGTAACTAAATTGCTGCGGCTACCGGTACATAAATATATATACTTTTTAAACCAAAATAAACTTTTAAAATTATGAAGGGAAATAGGCATATAATTCATAATGAGTTAATATGAGGTTGTTTATGCTGTTGTTTATCCTTTATGGAGTCAGGAAAGCCATGCAGTTTGACATGCTCTTTTTTACGATAATCAGTCGTTTTCGCATCAATGTTGTAGTTTATTACACAACCGTTTATATTAGCTTTGGGTGTTCGAACTTGTAGATTTGAAGAAAAGGACGTTGTAGGCTAAATAAGCATAAATATAGAGTGTAACCAGGACCGCTGCGTTTAAATAGGCTTAGTATGGCGTCGGTATTACTGCCCAAAACAGAAATAAAATGCGATTGCGCATTATGTTTTATACCTATTCTGTGGACATATACAACACGAATAAAAACGTGAAGGAATTTTGTATTTGCCAGATACAACGTAAGATACCCATTAAAACCATTAATTATTACCCATTATAACAATTTAAAAATATCCCGCTATAAATTACGACGCAAATTAAAACGTGAATATATTTTGTTCTATTCATTCATAAAGTACATTAGCAAAGGTTGAAGCGAAATTAATTAAAATGAATACGCAAAATTCGATGACGCCATAAAAAAAAAGACAACCAGCTATCCCTGCGCAAACTTTGATGACGTCATCCTGAAAAAAATCTCAACGCCATCCTTTTTTTTATTTTCTTAGCGCGATCGATCGAAAAACTATAAAAAGTTGGAACGGCAAATTCAATATGAACCCAAAATATGTCGTTTTATTCGCGTTTTTTTACCAAACTGACCACTGCGGTCATTTTAATTTTTTTAAAACCTTGACAGTGTTCACCGCCGTAACGCAAAGAATATTTGTAGCAAATTTCACGTTTTTATGTCCAGTATTTAAAAAGATTATGCGGTATGTACATACCCAGCCAGCCAGCCAGCCAGCCACATACATACATATTCCTTTTGAAATTTATCCTATACTACAAGCCGTTATGTGCCCGATTCTTCGAACGGGCTTTTTTTTAGAATATGCTTGACACATTATAGTTTTTTAGTTTTGTTTTTGCAACATACATAAAGTAGTATGTTTTTTTTTGTGGTCAGTATTTTTTAAATTTATTTTTGTTTTGCACACTTTATTATACACCAATTCAATATACAACTAAAAAGGAAAAACAAAAAATAATAATTTTTTTTTATTTCTTGCTCAAAGTATGACCACTATGATCGAATTTTGTGAGTTTATTGGGTAATTAAACTCTTTCTGTAAAACAGAACTCACATGTCTTTTAAAAAGTACTGTTAATTCGAAAATGATTGTTTGATATATTTTTTTGCTACAACATTAGTCGTAGATCAATATTTCATTTTTTTTTAATTTTTTTTTGTTTCGTTGGTGTTATTTGCTATTTATTTATTGTTGCTTTGGAAGCAAACTTAGAATTAAATTTTAAATTCAACAGGAAAAACAATAACAACTGAAACCGATATGAATCATAGTTTATACAACGTATACGACATGAATTAAAACTTTAAAAAGTTGGTCCGGCAAATTTAAACATTGCCCGGCAATATAAAAATTTCCCGCTACATAGTTTATAAGACGTATACGATACAAATTAAAACTTTTAAACGTTGAGCTCGGCAATTTAAACATTGCCTGGCAATTGAACAATTTCCCGCTACAAAGTTTATAAGACGTATACACAGAATAGTTATAGAACAGAATGCACAATCCCTATATACGCACTCACTTAAAGTTACCATTTTCCGCAATGCAGCGGTCGCTAGAGACCCTACTATAGTAAAATGAGAAATGATATCTACGTCTGCCATAAATATATACAATATATATAGGGCCTACATTATCTCTCCTTATAGGCTTACTTTTATATAAATTTGACTTAATTACCCATTTTGTTTTGAACATTATATGATTAGGCCAATATGATGTAAAAATATTTATTATCCGGTACTGATTTGAAAAAAAATGGCTTTGACGCAGCTCGGTACCGGTAACTAAATTGCTGCGGCTACCGGTACATAAATATATATACTTTTTAAACCAAAATAAACTTTTAAAATTATGAAGGGAAATAGGCATATAATTCATAATGAGTTAATATGAGGTTGTTTATGTTGTTGTTTATCCTTTATGGAGTCAGGAAAGCCATGCAGTTTGACATGCTCTTTTTTACGATAGTTTTTTACACAACCGTTTATGCACATTTTCCTGAAATATTAGCTTTGGGTGTTCGAACTTGTAGATTTGAAGAAAAGGACGTTGTAGGCTAAATAAGCATAAATATAGAGTGTAACCAGGACCGCTGCGTTTAAATAAGCTTAGTATGGCGTCGGTATTATTGCTCAAAACAGAAATATAATTCGATTGCGCATTCTGTTTTATACCTATTCTTTGGACATATACAACATGAATAAAAACGTGAAGGAATTTTTTATTTGCCAGATACAACGTAAGATACCCATTAAAACCATTAATCATTACCCATTATAACAATTTAAAAATATCCCGCTATAAATTACGACGCAAATTAAAACGTGAATATATTTTGTTCTATTCATTCATAAAATACATTAGCAAACATTGAAGCAAAGTTAATTTTAAATGAATACGCAAAATTTGATGACGTCATAACGAAAAGCCGGCATACTATCTCTGCGCAAACTTTGATGACGTCATCCTAAAAAAAATCTCAACGCCATCCTTTTTTTAATTTTTTTAGCGCGATCGATCGAAAAACTATAAAAAGTTGGAACGGCAATTTTAACATGAACCCAAAATATGTCGTTTTTTTTGCGTTTTTTGACCAAACTGACCACTGCGGTCATTTTAATTTTTTTAAAACCTTGACAGTGTTCACCGCCGTAACGCAAAGAATATTTGTAGCAAATTTCACGTTTTTATGTCCAGTATTTAAAAAGATTATGCGGTATGTACATACCCAGCCAGCCAGCCAGCCACATACATATTCCTTTTGAGATTTATATATATATATGATAATACGAGTTAAAATTGTATGTATGTATATATATATATATATATATATCCTATACTATAATACGAGTTAAAATTGTATGTATATATATATATATATATATATATGTCTGGAAATTTTCTTCAAAAGCGCTCTAACGATTATCTTCATGTTTTAATGCACGACTTGTTTCAACTAAAAAAAAATCTACAGCTTTTCGGCCACATAAATAAAAATCGGAAATGATCGTTAGACAAAAATACACAAAATATTTATCGTAGATAATTGATTTTGGCCGTGAAAACATGCCATTGCACGATCCACATGTAGCGCGGCATTCAAGAGCGGTGTTTTGTTGCGTCGCAATTATGACGTTGCGGAAATACCCGTTCAACATTAACAAGAAGTTTAATTTCTTGTTTATGCTGGCTGTTTTGCGCACCGATGATAGATATAATTTAAAGCAAGACCAAGTGTAATAATGTATGTAATGCAGGGTGTGCAAACTACAGCCAGTGGTTGACTCGCGGGCTGACAAATAATAGTATGCGGCCATTGAGGCTTATTTAGATTAAAACGTCCTCAATATATTTTAGATTAAATTAAAAATAAAATAAAAAATAAAATATTTACGTATTAATTACTAGTGAGATAATAGTTTGCCATTTAAATAATAACAGAATTAGATGAGATTTCTCCAAACTATATGCCTATTTGTAAATTTTGTTTATTAAACATTATTTTGGAAAAAAAAACACGTCGAAAATAATAATATGAACTACTTTTTTTATAAAAGACATCTTTTTACGAATGTTTTATTAAATATATTTATGAGTTGCTTATATAGGCCTACCCAAGTAAGATATATTAGAATATGTTAACATTGTCAATTCGAAATCTGGTAAACGAGAAAAGATGTATTCAGTATATTCGTATTTTCCTTATAACAATAGTCAGAAGTGAAATATACTGTTAGTTTTATTGAGGGGCGGGGGGAGGGGGGAAGGAATTAAACACATCATCTAACATAGCCTATATATATTATAATCTTTTCATTTGCAGTCTTTTCAATGAATAACCTAATTTCACCGTTAATTATTTAATATTTAAGTTTAATGCTCAAAATTTAAAAAAAAAATTAAAAATTTTTATATTAATCAATATTATATTTTGCCGCGATAGTTTATTTTAAATAGTAACACAAATGGAGGATATTAGATAATGTTAACACCAAACCATATTTTTTTACTTTTTTGTCAAACAATGCTTGGAATAATACATTGAAAACATTGAAAATCTATATATATAAAAAGATCGTTTTTGTGTCCCCACGGATCCCCATTGGTCAATTTGTGAGTTTGTGTCACTGACTTATTTAGGCCTAGTCCTATATACTGTCTAATAGCTTTTCACATCTGACATGAGCCTTCTCTAGCTAAGTTGTTAACGTAGAGGACTGCTGTGCGGGCAACCCGGATTCGATTCACCAGTTAGACTATGCCTATTTTTTTTACCCGATTTACATTTATTCGTAGACCTTTTTAATTCATATCAGACATATTTGCCGGCCGTAACTCATTGTTAGCTTGAATGGGTTGAGGGAGGGAGTTAATAAAATTGACATAATTTTATAGGAAAGTTTGACAGTTGTTAAAGTTAATTAATTAATTAATTAATTGGTCATTTATATAGCGCCTCACTCCATGCTAATAAAAGCATGCTCAGCGCGCTCACAAAATCGAAACGACAATAACACTCTAAAATAGTTTTAAACAAGGTTTCGGCCGATGGAGGCACGAAACGACAATAACATTTTATAATAGTTTCAAACAAGTTTTTTGCTGATGGATGTGTATTTGACCAATTTAGTTGTAAAGAAAAGTCTTCAAATTCTTCTTGAATGCCTTTTTTGACACAGAGTTTTTCAGTGTCTCAGGTAAGCCGTTCCACAGTGAAGGCGCCACAGATTCAAACGAGCGTACACCAATAGGGGAGGGGTAGAAGAACTAAAAATTGTAACGTAATTCACGATTTTTTAAATTTAAACTTTTCATTTTCAGTCTTTTAAATAATAATAATAATAATAATATTTGTATAGCGCTGCCAACAAACATAATGTAAGCTCGGAGCGTGTTTAACATACAACTAAGAATACGGATATTACACTAGGCCAGGTGACAGAGCTAAATTGATGATTAAAAAAAAGACAAAACAAATAAATGTAGCATTAACCGACCCAATCCATAAATAAGACAGTAAGTTTCTAAAGCATGTTAAATGTTATCGAAGGTAAATATTGAAATAATGAGTTTTTAAGTTCTTTTTGAAAGTAACAGTAGAGCTTGTTCGCCTCAGTTGAATGGGAAGTTGATTCCACACCTTCGGACCGGATACTGAGAAGGCTCTAAGGCCAACGGTCGTCAGAGAGAAACAGGGCTCTTCCAGAAGCGATGAGTTTGCAGAACGAAGTGTTCTTTGCGGGACATAAGGTCTGATTAGTGCCTTGAGATAGGACGGAAACTCGTTATTAAAAATGCACTAATGTCAAAGTAGCGCCACTTTATACTCAATTCTGGCTTTCACGGGGAGCCAGTGGAGCGAGCGTAGAAGGGCAGTTCCCGAGTCTCTTTTAGACTTGCACATAAACAAACGCGCAGTACGTTTATGTATTCGTTATAGCCTGGCGATTTAATTACATAAATGACATATATTTCTGTTGGATTTAAAACTGACAACTCTAGCCTACATTTTTTTTTTTTTTTGGGGGGGGGGGGTTATCGGGCAAAATCTAGATATTAGACTGCACAAATAAAAATCTGCTTTGACTGTTAGAATTTAAAGCCCATGTTATTCATAGTAGAAAAAAGAAAAAAGACAAATACAATTTATTGGTCTGGTAAAGAAGTATTTTTAAAATTTATGCACTGTTGTTTTACATACACATGATGTTAAGTTACAAGCGCCTGCTCTTTATTACCGATCGAATGATCGGTCACCTGGTACTATATATATATATGTGTATATATGTCTGGAAATTTTCTTCAAAAGCGCTCTAACGATTATCTTCATGTTTTAATGCACGACTTGTTTCACCTGAAAAAAAATCTACAGCTTTTCGGCCCCACAAATAAAAATCGGAAATGATCGTTAGACAAAAATACACATTAGATTTATCATAGATATTGATTTTGGCCGTGAAAACATGCCATTGCTCGACCCACATGTAGTGCGGCTTTCAAGAGCGGTGTTCTGTTGCGTCGCAGTTATGACGTTTCGGGAATACCCGTAGGCTTACTACAGCAGAAAGAAGTTTAATTTCTTGTTTAAACTACTGTTGCGCACCGATGATAGAAATAATTTAAAGCAAGACCAAGTGTAATTTATGTAATGCAGGGGTGTCCAAACTACAGCCAGTGGGTAACGCGCGGGCGGACAAATGATAGTATGCGGCCCTCGCGGCTTATTTAGATTAGAACGTCTTCAATATATTTTAGATTAAACTTCAATATATTTTAGATTAAATTTAAAAAAAAGAAAAACAAATACATATTTACGAATTATCTAATAGTCAGATAATAGTTTGCCGTTTAAATAATAACAGAATTAGATGAAGTTTCACCAAACTAAAGGTCTATTTTTAACTTTCTTTTATCTGACATTTTTTGAAAAAAAAAACACCTCTAAAACTTTTTTTGTGTTTAAACAATGAATAGCTGTATATAGTGTACACTGTAGCAGATTACACTGCACTGTATATAGTGTTCACTGTAGCAGTATACACTACGCTGTATATAGCATACAATGTAGCAGTATACTCTACACTGTAAATAATAAACACTGTATTAGTATCCACTTTTTAAAAAATTCAATCAATGTTTCATTAAAAATATGTATGATTTGCTTATAAAGGCCTGCCAAAGTAAGATATATTAGAATATGTTAACAATGTCAATTCGAAATCTGGTAAACTAGAAAAGATGTAAATTCAGTATATTCGTATTTTCCTTATAACAATAGTCAGAAGTGTAATATACTGTTAGTTTTATTGAGGGGCGGGGGGGGGGGGGGGAGAAATTAAACACATCATCTAACGAAGCCTATATATATTATGATCTTTTCATTTGCAGTCTTTTCAATGAATAACATAAATTTCACCTTTAATTATTTAGTATTTAAGTTTAATGCTCAAAATAAAAAAATAAAAAATGTTTATCATACCATTGTTTTAATTAATAAATATTATATTTTGCCGCGATAGTTTATTATAAATAGTAACACAAATGGAGGATATTAGATAATGTTAACACCAAACTATATTTTTTTACTTTTTTTGTCAAACAATGTTTGGAATAATACATTGAAAACATTGAAAATCTCTATGTATAAAAAGATCGTGTTTGTGTCCACACGGATCCCTATTGTGTCACCGACTTATTTAGGCCTAGTCCTATATACTGTCTAATAGCTTTTCACATCTGACATGTGCCTTCTCTAGCTAAGTTGTTAACGTAGAGGACTGCTGTGCGTGCGAGCGGGTTCGATTCTCCAGTTAGACTATGCCTATTTTTTTTACCCGATTTACATTTATTCGTAGACCTTTTTAATTCTTATCAAACATATTTGCCGGCCGTAACTCATTGTTAGCTTGAATGGGTTGAGGGAGGGAGTTGAAAAAATTGACATAATGTTATAGGAAAGTTTGACCGTTGTTAAAGTTAATTAATTAATTAATTAATTGGTCATTTATATAGCGCCTTACTCCATGCTAATAAAAGCATGCTCAGCGCGCTCACAAAATCGAAATGACAATAAAGCTCTAAAATAGTTTTAAACAAGGTTTCGGCCGATGGAGGCACGAAACGACAATAACATTTTAAAATAGTTTCAAACAAGTTTTTTGTTGATGGATGTGTATTTGATCAATTTAGTTGAAAAGAAAAGTCTTCAAATTCTTCTTGAATGCCTTTTTTGACACAGAGTTTTTCAGTGTCTCAGGTAAGCCGTTCCACAGTGAAGGCGCCACAGATTCAAGCGAGCGTACACCAATAGGGGAAGGGGTAGAAGAACTAAAAATTGTAACGTAATTCACGATATTTTAAATTTAAACTTTTCATTTTCAGTCTTTTAAATAATAATAATAATAATAATATTTGTATAGCGCTGCCAACAAACATAATGTAAGCTCGGAGCGTGTTTAACATACAACTAAGAATACGGATATTACACTAGGCCAGGTGACAGAGCTAAATTGATGATTAAAAAAAAGACAAAACAAATAAATGTAGCATTAACCGACCCAACCCATAAATAAGACAGTAAGTTTCTAAAGCATGTTAAATGTTATCGAAGGTAAATATTGAAATAATGAGATTTTAAGTTCTTTTTGAAAGTAACAGTAGAGCTTGTTCGCCTCAGTTGAATGGGAAGTTGATTCCACACCTTCGGACCGGATACTGAGAAGGCTCTAAGGCCAACGGTCGTCAGAGAGAAACGGGGCTCTTCCAGAAGCGATGAGTTTGCAGAACGAAGTGTTCTTTGCGGGACATAAGGTCTGATTAGTGCCTTGAGATAGGACGGAAACTCGTTATTAAAAATGCACTGATGGCAAAGTTGCGCCACTTTATACTCAATTCTGGCTTTCACGGGGAGCCAGTGGAGCGAGCGTAGAAGGGCAGTTCCCGAGTCTCTTTTAGACTTGCACATAAACAAACGCGCAGTACTTTTATGTATTCGTTGTAGCCTGGCGATTTAATGACATAAATGATATATATTTCTGTTGGATTTAAAACTGACAACTCTAGCCTACATGTTTTTTTTTAGTTTAAAATGAGATTAAGCTGTTGTTTCTTTTTTTTTTTTTTTTTTTGGGGGGGGGGGGGGGGGGTTATCGGGCAAAATCTAGATATTAGACTGCACAAATAAAAATCTGCTTCGACTGTTAGAATTTAAAGCCCATGTTATTCATAGTAGAAAAAAAAAAGACAAATAGGCCTACAATTTATTAGTCTGGTAAAGAAGTTTTTTTTTTAATTTATGCACTTTTTTTTTACATACACATGATGTTAAGGTACAAGCGCCTGCTCTTTATTACCGATCGAATGATCGGTCACCTGGTACTATATATAATATGATTATAAAAAAAAAGAATAATTATATTTGTATAGCGCTGCCAACAAACATAATGTAAGCTCAGAGCGCATTTAACATTGAGCAACATACAAGCAAGAATACGGATACAATTCTCTGGGCTAAAAAGGAAATAATTATATTAAAACATTACAAACATAGGATAAAAGCAAATAAATGTAGCATTAGTAAAGTATCCCGTCGGACCAAATTGATCCATAGATTCGGTGAATCAGCGCTCACCAGTTTCCGTGGCCACGGCATACTGGGTGATTGTGTGGTCAGCACTATGCACAGCCGCCTTTACTTTACCTCAACTAAGGTCAGGTACCCATCGGAGCTGGGTAGACGCAGGGACACCCTCAAATCCTGGGAGGGTGTCCTAGCCTGCACCAGGATTTGAACCCAGGACCCTTGGATCGCTAGTCGAACGCGCTGCCGCGCGGCTACCGTGCCCCATGTAGCATTAAGAGTAAGTAAGTAAAGTACCCGTCAGACCGAATTGATCCATAGGTCCGATGAAGCAGCGTTCACCAGTTTCTGTGGCCACGGGTCTGGAGGGTGTCCCTGAGTCTACCCAGCTCTGCTTCATCGGACCTATGGATCAATTCGGTCCGACGGGTACTTTAGTTTTTGTTATAAATATTTAAGCCATATTTATATATATATATATATAATTAATTATATAAATATATATATATATATATATATATATATATATATATATAAGAAAAAATTGCATTTGAAAGCTGAAAATATAACAAATATATTTTAAAAGTATTGAATCAATATTAAAGTTTGTTCCACAAGAGATACAATGAGAAAAGCAATAATATTTGAATTAACTATTTAGATCAGGGGTCGGGAACCCGTGGCTCTTTTGACGTCTGCATCTGGCTCGCAGACAAATGTTCGATCATTTAAAAATGTTTTTTTTTAAAGACTTTTTGATCTACATATTAATGGCACATCAATATTTCATTCTACAAATGAGCTAAAGTCTACTGCAGAGACATAATTATTGTACTTTTAGTGTTGAAATTACACAAAATGCACACATTTACTTGACTTTTTAGTTTTAAACATACTGTATGGCTCTCACAGAATTATTTTTCAAAATATGTGGTGTTCATGGCTCTCTCAGACAAAAAGGTTCCCGACCCCTGGTTTAGATCATAAGAATACGTTTCAAAATCATATTATAATCTTATTGAGAACAGCATATGAGTTTTTTTTTATAAAATTGACTTTAAAAGATATACGATTGATTTCAAGTTCATTAACAAATTTTAACTACGGCTTAATGAATATAAACTTTTTTCTTATAAAATAAAAATATAAATAATTTTACATTGTTTATTTTGACTAATTGTTATTGTTAGTTTTATTTTATGCATATAGTCACAACAAAAAAAATGTCTATCTACGCATCAGTTTAGATAAGATTCTCATGTCTTTGGTTAGTTGACTTTTTTTCCGCAGACATCAAAGAACACCAGGTTGGGTGGAAAGAGGAGAGAACGACTTCTTTGTGTGATTGACCAATGGTCAAAACACTGTGCTTTGATTCGTCGGCATTGATCAAAGGTAGACAATCGACTGTCTAATGATCGGTATACCTTTTTTTAGGCCGTTTGACAAAACAAAGCCGAGGGCGGTCATGGTCACTGATTTATTATGTCGGAGCCGATCAGAGCGACCAACGCATGTTGAGGGCAAAGAGAGGGGGCAAGAGGCGGAGCGAGGTTTTACTTTTTATCGGAGTGATACTGAAGAAAGCGGCGACTTTGTTGACTTTGTCCAGCATATTTTTGAACAACAAACTCGCTTGAACATTCGGCGGTATTTCTTTGTCGGCATGGCACAAAGTAAAAGGCAAATGTGTAAATGCGGACAATGATGTACCTTCCGTCCGAAATAATTATCATGGTTGGAAGTATTTAAGCTCTCGACAACTGTATCGGTCTTCATTTGGTATGACGTCTTAGCTGGACACATCCAATTGTGCTACTTAGAGATTTATATTCAGTTATTCATCATGTCTATATCAACCAGTGTTCATGTGTTGGATATTCAGGCAGATTTGTTCAAGTCTTTTCGTTTTAAACCGGGTCCAGTCATTGGTTCTGGAATGTCTGGATGTGTTGTTATGGCTAGTCAGTTGGACAAACCAGAACTTAAACGAGCGGTGAAAATATTTTCTACTCGTACTGAAGACTGTTGTAGGAAAAGTAAGAAACTGTTTATCCGTGAGGTCAAGACCATGCAGAGTATTGACCATCCAAACTTGATGAAGGTTATAGCAGCTGTGAGATGTCCAGACTATTTGGCTATCTGCATGCCATATTACCAGAAAGGCAGTTTGTCTTCACAACTTCAAGATTTGACACCATCCCATCTTGCTCTATACTTTACTCAACTAACGTGTGCCATGAGTTATCTGTTCATGAAAAGGATTGTTCATTCAGACATTAAACCAAGTAATATTATACTTGACGACAGAGAGAATGTTGTTTTAGGAGATTTTGGTGTTGCATTTACTGTACCTCCAGACATTGATGCCATTAGCTCAGATAAAGTTGGTGGAACTCCTGCCTTCATGGCACCGGAACTACTCAGTTTGAACTCTGTTGACCCATTTAAACTAGATATCTATTCACTTGGTGCTGTTGTATGGTGTATGTTATTTCGCGTGGAGCCAAAATCTTCTATGACATTTGATTACCTTTATGAGATCAACAACAGTCCAGATGTTCCAATAAATTACAGGTAAGAAACATTTTATATATTAAATAATAACATTTTTATAATAATTATATAAATAAGGCATTTAAACTTTCATTGACTGGAGTTTTATAAATTCTTAACAATTGTTTGATTATTATTGAAATGCTATGTTATATTAGTGTTATGTTAGTGTAGGAAATGTGTAAATAATGTATGAAGCTAACTAAGTATTATTAAATTTAAACCAAATTTTGACACTATTTTCAATTAACACAATCATATATATAAGCTTAGATCTATTTAAAATGTGTATAAAATATGAAGAACTTTTGTCAATAGAAACAGTAATAGTAAAATATTGCATACTGTTTCTCTACAGATTTGCTCTGTCAGCTATGCTTCATCGAGAGGCGAAGAAAAGAATCCACATCAACAATCTAGAATTCTTTGCAAGAACTGAGATCTTGGCACAAATATCGTGAACATTCTCAACATTTGGAAAGAACGTAAAGATAAGTCATAATATCTTCTAACTTTTTAAAAAAATGTTTTACTTTGACTGATAGCTATTGGATAAATGTAAGCATAAAGCGCTGAAAGTTAAATTGTATATACAATGATTCTAAAGCTTACATTATTCATTTGTTGAAATTTTGTAGCAGAAAAAGTTAATGCGAAATTTGAGTTTGATGTTTCCATTCCAGAAAATCTTTTTTTCAGAGTCTCTACTGCAATGTCTGAACAAAAGACTTAGTTGTGAAACCAATTTAGCTATGTCAAAAAATCAATCAAGTAGAAAAAGATCGTTAACATTGTAATGGTAAGTGTATTTTTTAGTCTGTGCATTTTATGATTGACAGCGCATTTAACTTTAATAATTATGTTTATAAAAACATGTTAAATACTGAGGTAAACATGCATTTGAAAACTCTATTTTTGTCTTTATCCCCAGTCTTATAAAAACAACAGCAACAATATATCCAAACATACAATTTGAAATCACACGTCAGCGAACTGGATGGATATGAAAATGCCGTAGCAGCTATTTCATCTATGGAACTAGCCAGGAGTAAATTATATTGTAATATAGTCTAACAGTTGATTTATTTTATTATGGCTATGATTTTAATACATGATTACTCTAATTAACCTAAATAAAATGGAACATATTAACTTCGTGTTCCTATTGTTATTTTCATGTTTGTGTTCGTTGGTTAATATTTTTGTGATTGAAATAATTATAATGCATACATTTTTTTAATGTGTCTTTATACAAATTTACTAAAAGCTTATAGCTATTAATTTTGTTTGTAAAAATAAAAATTATATTAAAATTTGTTTCAAAAAAGAAAATTGTTAAATGTAAGCCGGTATTCTTATAGGCTATAACTATTAAAAATATAACTTTAAATTCTAATATTAAAAGATTTATATCCAGCACAATTATTAGTATTACTTACCAATAATTTGCATTAAAACTTAAAGCATTTTCTAATAGTTTACCATAGTTACGAATGGGATTTCTATTTAGATGTAATGTTCTTTTTGTTTCTCTTCGATTACAGCCAATTATATCCCATTAAAGTAAAGAAGTAAATTGACATAAAATTTTGACGTTAAAATAATTTTTTCGTTGCTTGCTGCTGATATCTTGTTAGTTCATGGTTTTATCCAATTATCGAAAAAGTAAACATGACAACCGAATATAAATACACAATAACGAAAATAATACTTAAAGAAATAAAAAAAGTTATTTTGTTGGCTTTTTATTGGCTTATATATAAATGATAGAAGCTAGGCTTAGCATAAACCTAATGTTAGATAAGGTAAGATAAGATAAGATTTCTTTATTCATCCAAACAAATGGAAATTTCTCTTGATTACAGATGTTTTGTATTTCAGCATATTTTAAACAAAATAAAATAATTATTTGTAATTTGTATACAAGCACAGAAATATATTTATAAAATAGACAAGCGCACACACATTCAGACAATTTATCATAAAAGAAAAAAGTTCATCAGTAATCATCCACTGTATTCTGGCTGACTGAAGTCTTGACGATATATTTCTTGTTACATAATAATATGGTAGATAGTATGGCCTGAGGCTGACGCGCAATAATTCTTCGTCTGGTGTGCATATTCTTCTTTTGTTGTAAAACAGTTGGTATTGTAATATTGTTTGTTTATATAGATAGCCAGCCATCCAACTTTACTTTGCCACTGTTGACGGGTCTGTCTGAGCAAAGCAGATAAAATGTCCACAGTCATATTCCTCCTCTGCGGCCACATTTATTTCGCCTTGTTGGTGTGAAGACATGTTTATTTGTTGTCATTTGTATCCAAGATGGCGGTTCGTTCATTGGTATAGACACCAATGGTGTAAAATAGTTTCGTGTAAGGCGGTTCTTGACATAAAAGTTGTAGGAACAATAGTTTCCGTTATACAAACTACTCACATACTTTAAGCATATACAAATTAATAATTCTGGCTTGATAAGATGGTAGAAAAGCTGAAAAACGGCACATCGTAATCAGGTCGCCTGCAGCGCAGCGCCCCGGAAGTGCAATTAGCGTTTAAATTTAGAGGTTAATTCCAGCATTATATCAATGTTAGTCGTTGGTACACCGGACTGTTGACATAACGACACTGTTCTATCACTGCTGCCTCTCAATCATTGCCAAGGTTTGGGCCTGGACTTAAAAATCTTCTATCTAGAAGTAATGTCTGTAATCTTACAACATAAGATAATGTTACATGTACACGAATGACAGAATGTGCCTCCATCATGAGCCAAATGTTAATCAACTATACTAGGGGTCCCAACCTTTTGATAACCGTGTGTAAAAGTAAGATTTCTAATTCATTAAGCGTGACGAAAACCTAAAATTTATCCACATTTTAAACTTAATTCCTTGTTAAAAAGCATATTTGGTGATCGTGTGCCACTAAAGAACTCTTGACGTGCCAGGTCCTGTACACATGCCGTAGGTTTCCGATCCATGAACTATATTCATATATTACAAAGATGAAGTTAAGTCCAACATAAACCCTATGGTAACACATGTCCAAATAACCATAAAGACAATGAAAGACACACGATCGATATATTTTCCAATAGCTTTGAACTTGTTGAGTTCCAGATGATCTTCTCTTGCATACACTTGTTCAACCGCCTGTTTGTCATGAACAGCAGACAGCCTTGCATTAAGTTGACCAGCAGACAGCCTTGCATTAAGTTGATCAGTAGACAGCCTTGCATTAAGTTGATCAGTAGATAACCTTGCACAAAGTTGATCAGTAGATAACCTTGCATTAAGTTGATCAGAAGACAGCCTTGCATTAAGTTGATCAGTAGACAGCCTTGCATTAAGTTGATCAGTAGATAACCTTGCATTAAGCTGCAATGACCGATCATTGCCAGATTCTGGAACATCGTAACATTTATTTATGGAGTTCTCACTACTTAGATTTAGTTTTTTCACTGCTTTCCTATAGTGCTTTTTGGCTTTCTATGAACAGAAAAGGAAAAAACATCTGATTTATTTTGACTCTATCATTAAATCTTAAAATCGCAAAAATCATCGTACAAATTCTTGCTACCGCAACGCAAAAAAAAAACAACAACAACTACGATTTAGTGATAAGCAGGACCGGATTTTCCTATAGGCTAACACGGCTTCAGCCTAGGGCCTAGGGCCTTAAGATCAAGAGGGGCCTACATTCAAATTGTTAGCAAAATTAAAATTACACTATTCTAAAAACAGTGAACACTAAAATAAAGAGTTTCATTATATGAATTTTGCTTCTTCGTAAATGTTGTGTGTTATGTTAGATTAGTTATTGTTACAAGTACCCTAATATCACTGATCGATAAAAAGAATGGTTTGCGCCTCCTTCATAAATTGGTTTGTGCAAAGTGAAGCCACGGAAAACAAAAAATTTACCACGCACTTATCATTATAACCGAATTGTGTCTAAAAACTTATTGCACGCCACTGATCTATAGATCTATATTATTCTATATAGATCATTGATATATAAAGCCAATTTGCCAAGTTTCGATAAAAAATGCTAGATCTTAAGAATAGAAGCCATAAAGTGATTTCACTGCACGAAAAGATACTAAGTAATTATACAAGCTGAGTAGTTAATTTGATGTTTAAAAATATACATATACATTTTTAGTAATATAATATTTACATAATTTTAAAATATTTTTTTTTACCATTCGATCATTTCAAAGTTATAAATTGTAAGCCATTTATCACTTTTTATTTAAAAAAAACCATTAGAAATATTAGCTCAAATGAAACTTTGGAGAATTTGAGATATAGGCCTATCTATATCTGTAAACTTATATATATCAGTGAGAGGCAAAAAAAAAATGGCAGAAATTTCTTCAATAATTCTACTACCGTGGCTAATCCATTTTTTTTGTATAGATCAGTGGCTAATATAGTGCTGAGAATAAATGTCCAAAAAAGGGTTCTCGACTTTTTTAAATTTATTATCCGTGTAACATTTTTTATAAAGGCTAGAACCAATCACAACATGTTTTATTTAACATATTGTTAAATGAGTAATGATTTATTTTATTATCTCACATTAAATTTGCAAACGTAAAAATGGGAGATGAACGGCCCTTATAAGTGGAATAGCCATTGGGCAGGGGTCGGCAACCTAGGCACGCGTGCCAGACTTGGCACGCAGAGCGATTTTCAATGGCACGCGGGACAGCCAAGAAAGCAATAATTCATGCCTCTTCTACAAAGCAAAGAATTGAGTGCTTGAACAGGATCAGTCTTAGGCTATTGACACGCTAACTGAATTAGATATCCTACTTTGGCACTCTATTATCAAACGGTTGCCGACCCCTAGCCTATGGCCACTTTTCGTCTAATTCCGGACCTGGTAATAAGGTATAACCTATCATCGACTCACCTTTTCAAGATAATGTAGATAAACAATGATGATACTGTCCACTACGGTCAACAGAGAGATGACCAGAAGAATGAAAAGGTAGATGGTGACCTTTGGCAAGGATCTGGATGATCTAGGTAGCATGGTGCTGACAAAACTGAGAAATACAGCCAGAGCCAGTAGAACGGTGATGCCTGGATAAAGTTTGAATATTTTTTTTTTTATCTACAATGATTTTATTCTTTTGGCTATGATTGCACTTATTTAAAAATGTTAACAACTCAAAATGGGTCAACACTACAAAATATATTATTCATATCAATATAAAATTCTTTGAAGAGCATCTTAGTCTATGTCAATAGAATCAAACTCGAGGCCCACGGGACAGACAAGGCATTGTAGGCCTACAACTATATCTGGTCAGAAAAAAAAATTAATATTACTGTTTTCAAAAGGTTTGATTCTTTGATTAATGAATAACTATCCAGTTCGCCACGCAACACAAAAAGTTACTTGAGTTTGAAAAAAATGCAAATTAGAGTGAATAGATGACATCCCTAAAATCTACTTAAAGGTCTTTATAATATTAAAAGTAAGATAAAAGATTATAATAAGATGAACCGCTTGCTTGGATATTTCTGTTATTCGATAACTTGAAATACTTAGTTTCAGAATTTTTGATCGCACACGGTCCTCTAGACTTCCGGTTTAGTCATTCGATATGATTTTCTCATTGGAGAATTAAGATTAAAATCGAAAGTTGCTTAAAGGGAAGTCCATAGGGAAGCTTAGGAGTCATTTAAAGACCAAGTGAAGAGGTTTTTCTCAAAGGAACGAGATTTGGAATAGCCTCATACGGCAGTGACGTATCACAAGGGAAATAAATAAATAAAAATAGACGCTATAAATCTATATTTAACCATTTTGTTAAAAATAAGAACCGGGAAAAGATTCAAAACATGTGGCAATAGATTCAAAACACGTGACAATATTCATTTTTCCTAGTCGGAATCCTTTATGTTACGTCACTTTCCTATATTGCCGGAAATAAAAACATTTCAAATGGCTACGAGATTTGGAGTAATCTTCCGAAAAACACACACATTTAAGTGCAAATATTGAACTAATTACTTAAAATGTATCTTTGATATTTTGTATAAATGTTTTTCTTAACATTCAGATACTGAATACACTATTTACTATCAAAATCAAATGTTAACTCAATTTTGATAAAAAGCTCTTCACTTGGTCTTTAAGACAGTGTTATTGGCTCCGCACGGGAAAAAAAAAATGTCAAACTCTAAAAATAGAGTTTTTGAGATTACAAGCCTTCATTTTATGTGTACATCGGAAGTATCGATGACGTATTGAAGGTCGTGCATGCGCAAACTAACAATTCAGCTCTAAAAATAGAGCACGCGGTCCATCTTATTATAGTCATTGGTAAGATGTAGTGTTTTTGGGGGGGAATAAATTGTCCACCCATCGATAAAGGGTGTTTAAGCAAAGCTATACATTTTCATATGCATCGATTTTTACAAGGAGATGGTGTGGCCACATTACCAAGGTTTATATCCGACACCCTTGCAATGTCTTTTGTAGAGCTATCAGGGTGGATGTGGAAGTTTTTTTAAAGCACATTGTGTATGTTTATACAGAAAACATAAATGTGGTACTTATAAATGTTGACAGATATTATCAAGTATTCAACATAGTACGTAAAAGCATGTCATCATATCGGTTGTAACACAGACTTGTGTTTTCCGTTTGTTTGTTAGCTTAAGCTTTTAACTTCACTTTTTGTATCATTTTAAATTCAATAAATTTCATTTCATTAAGTCACGTGCTACATGCTTTATCACAACACAATTATTCGAATCAATATTTGCCGTTGTATTTATGTTAAACTGTTTCAAATATTAATTGCACATACTGTAAATCCTAGCATTTTGCGATGTTTCAAAGATAAAAAGAAATAAACTTATTAAGTTTCATGTTGTTCAAGTACTTACCAAATCCCACCTTTTCTCCAGATTGGGCAGGGATGATGAAAACCAAAATGCTGAGAAACGAAAGAAAGACAACTGGTAGAATAATGTTGAGTAGTAAAAAAGCTGGACGCCTCTTCAGCACAAAATGTATCTGATGAAAAAACACATAATTGAAGTTGTTTAAATGTTAACTACTTCAGCAGACTATCTGTTAAGGCTATAAAACTATTTTGCTCATTATATTTACTCAATGTAGTCGACCGATAAGGTTTTATGTTAGACCAAAGAATATAATAAGAGAGACCGCTAGCTCTATTTTGAGAGCTTAAGCGTTGTTGTTTTTCTGTGCACAGCCAATAACGCTGATTTAATTGACACCTAAACGTAACTCAAGTTTTCCGCTATATACAACCATAGACTATAATATACATGGACCACTTGCTTTAGTTTTTTTTATGCTATTATCTTCTTTTTTTTGCAATTCCCGATTCTAAATGAAGTAATTGTTATACAAGTTCCATTTTATTAAATCGCATTTTTTTCGACTTTAATTGAATACTTGTAGGCCTATTAATCCTATTATCATTGACAATAATAAGATGGACCGCCTGCTCCATTCTTAGAGTTTATGTTCTTTTTCCGTGCGCACACAACACGGAGCTATAAATATTTCCGCTCTGTACAACTTTCGATTTTAATTTTTCATTGAGAAAATCATAGCGATTAAATAAAACGGAACTTGTATAGCAATAACTTTATTTCCTGCATAGCAATTACGTTATTTAGAATCGGGAATTCCGAACATCAGTGTTTCAAGTCATCTAATATCAGAAATACTAAAGCAAGCGGTCCATGTATATTAGTATATTATAGTCTATGATACAACTTTCTATTGTAACCTTCATTTTCCATTGAGAAAATCATAGCTAATTAGTAAACCAGAAGTCTAGAAGACAGGGTGCTATCGGAAATTCCGAAACATAGTAATTCAAGTTATCAAATAGCAGAAATATCAAAGCAAGCGGTCCATCTTATTATAGTCTTTGGTTAGATACTCATTAATAATAATAATAATAATAATAAGACTTGTATAGCTCATATCCCGTTTGAAACAGTTCTTTGCGCTGTCAACAGTTACAGACATAGTACAGACAACGAATAAAAGACAAAAATGTATAAATGAGAAATAATAAAATAGTAAAATAATAAACTGTTAATTGAATAGGTAGGTCTTCAGCTGGCTTCTGAAAGTGTCAAGGCTAGGGCACTGTCGAAGTTGTAGAAGGACGGCATTCCATGCGGACGGGCCCACGTATGAGAATCCCTGTTCGCCAGCAGACACCAGTTTCACACGAGGGATCTGAAGAGTTAGCGTATCAGTAGCCGAGCGTAGTAGACGGGATTGAGTATAGAGCTCGAGAAAGGAGCGAAGGTAGTCGGGGGCAGAGTCATTCAGGCACTTGTTACATAGAGACGCCAGCTTGTAGGAGATCCGGTGGTTAATGGGTAGCCAGTGCAGAGATCGGAGCAGAGGAGTAATATGCGTCGAATTCTTCTTCTTAAGGACCAGTCGGGCAGCACAGTTCTGAACACGTTGAAGGCCCTGGGGGAGGAGGTCGCGAGGCCAGCCAAGAGCGAATTGCAGTAATCAAAGCGGGAAAAAAGGAGAGAGATGAAAGCTTAACACAAGCTTCCTTGGTCAGATAGCCACGGATAACAGCAATGTGACGCAGATGGAAAAAGCAGATTTTGGTGATGAAGGAGATGTGGGGCTGCATGGACAGCGTGGAGTCGAGATAGACGCCAATGCTCTTGACAGTCGGGGAGAAAGGTACTGTTGCGTCGGCCAGTTAGAGATCGGACGCAGTGAGGGACGCGACCCTCTGTCTCATACCGACGATAAGAGCTTCAGTCTTCTCACTGTTCAACTTCAACTTGCTTTCCGTCATCCAGTTCTTTATGTCCAGGAAACAGATGGAGATGGAAGAAAGGAGCCCATCGAAGTCTTCAGGCTTAGCACTGTTATAGAGCTGGGTGTCATCGGCAAAGGAATGATATTTAAAGGAGAGGGGTTGGGTGTAAAGAATGAAAAGAACTGGGCCGAGGACAGACCCCTGTTGCACACTATAGCAGACATGATCGGGCTGGGATGATAAGGACTCGGTCATGACCGTCTGGAAGCGATTCTGAAGATATCTCGTGAACCAGGAGAGGGCGATGTCGTGAATGCCAAACGTAGAGCTGAGGCGATCTATGAGTCGGTGATGGTCAATCGTATCGAAGGCAGCGGACAAATCTAACTTTACAAGGTCAGTGGTGATCCGCAAAAGCGCTGTCTCAGTGCTGTGATGTGGTGGTACGCGGTCTGGTGTACGAGCCTCAGCGAATGCAGAGACAGGTGGGCATTTAACTGCTCAAGGATAACACGCTCCGGGATCTTAGAAAGGAAGGGGAGGTTGGATACTGAGCGGTAATTCTTGCACTCATTTACGTCGAGGCCGGGTTTCTTTAAGAGTGGGCGGACAATGGCATTATACCTTTAGTTAATTTTATCGTAATATTTATATTTGTATTCTACACTACTCTAAAGTCAAATATAAGTACACATTAATTAGAAAGTTCAGAATACGGCGATAGGGATATCTCTTTATAATCAATATTACAATATTAAAAAGATGTACAAATTGAATTGACTGTAAGATTGGTTCTGATATTTCAACATAGTCGGATCCTTTGCCCCATTAGCCCTATTCAAATACAATGTAAATTTTAATGTAAAATTATCCTTAACATTTATGACGGATCTTAACATATAAATAGCCCTATTAAATGTCAAAATACAATCTATTGATCAGTTCCAAAATTGGAAAAGTGATTTTAAAAAAAACTGTATTACATTGAAAAAAAAATTAGGTACAGATTTAAAGGATCAAACATATATTTACTAAATAATACAACTGTATTTATTTAGTAGTGTTCTTGTAAAGGGCGAAGAAAAGAGGCTTTCTTCTTTACATTGTATCCAACCCTCTGCAGATTAATTGATTCGATCAATGTGTTTGAAATAGAGATGTTCTTTGTAATGTTAGCTACACAATCCGCCTGAAAGGTAAAGTTACCCTTATAGCCGAGTAAATGATCGGTGTGTTGGTGCGGTTTACTATTTCAATGTAAGTGCTAGCCAGGTTCCATTCAACGTGTGGAATAAAAGTATGAATATCAACTTCAGGGTTCGATGCCAATCCAAAAATCATCTCGTCAACCATTTGATTCATTGCTGCCAACTGAAAGAGAATACAATGGAAAAAAACTTTATTGAATAAAAAACAACGAATCACTTCTAGTGTTTTTATTTACAGTAATTAGATCTATATTTAATTTTCAGACAAATCCAGACAAAATAAAATCTTTCTTTAGCTATGAGTACATATAAACTAAAAGGTTTGACTGGATGTAGATGTTGCAGAAACTGGATTTATAATATCACATGTGTCTGACAGCGAACTGTCAATGGTCTGTACACCGTAAACATTTGTTCATCTTTTTTTAAGTAAAGGAGAAATTAAGATTCGTTTTGTTTGGTGTCAGGGGAAGTTAACATAGGGAAGATATAATGGTGATAAACAATTTAGATTCTCCATGTCCATCAATTATTATAATTATAACTATTATATTTTTTTAAAAATTGTTTTAGCTTTAAAGAATATAAAAATACTATGTAGTATTTGTATTTAATGAAATGTATTATAGAATGGCATGACATGTAGTATAGACTTAAATAAACGTGTCTAATTAATGCCACACATTTTCGTTAAATCTATTTAAATATAAACGCTAAAATACCAACAAAATGCTTAAAAACACAGCCAAATCTAATACCTCTATGACACAGGTCTGTGTGTCGAATGGGAACTTGACCAGATCCAGTTCACAGGAAGTTGGGAACAAGGCACCAGGAGCATATCGAATTTGTCCACTTGAAAATACGAACAAGGGCCTTAAGTGTGAAGCAGGAAATTATTATCAAGAAATAATTACTAAGAGTTGTATATACCGGACAGTTGTTCATTTAAAAGTATATCGTTTAAAATGTAAAAATAAAAGTTAAAGCTACATGGTCAATCACCAATAAGTGACGAAAAATAGTTTCTCTCCAACCGACCAACTGACCAGGCTTGAATTCCTCATCAGTTAGAACTCTTGAAATTTATTCGGAAGTTGCGCAAAAATCGACATAGCACCCGAAAAAGAAAAAAAAATGACAACTTTTGTGGTTTATCCGACACAAGTAAAAAGCTTACATTTAAGTATATTATCCACTTTCTGGCTCTCACAATTAGAAACACCAATTTGTACTAATTTGTACTGAAAAATGACAAACCCTTAAAATAACTGCGAAATTGATCAAAGATTACAGATGTACAACCCTCCCAAATTGTAATAAGAAGAAGAAGTCAAAGTAATAATAGATTTAAAAAAAAAAAAGCTTTCCAATTCACATCGTTTTTTGCCAATAATACCTACGTTATATTACTGTAAGGATTAAATGTGTCATATGGGCGACATGTACTTTAAATAAGTTTGATTATAATTTGAACATGTGATCTTATCGTCAATAAATACTTAGCATATATTAAAAATCATGTTTTAGTAAATTAACAATAAAAATTAAATGTACATTAAGTCAATTCTTTAATCAGATAAGTCTGAAGACATGAAAATTTTTAAAGAATTGGAAATGTAAGTTATTTTACAAAATGTCGCAGTGCGTGAGAAAAGTATATATACTATTACACATTAAATATCAATAATAACATTGGATACCGCATGCATTGTAAACGATGAAATTATAATATAATCGTTTTTAAATATAAACATATAACGTTAATGTAGGTCGGTGACTTAAATTAAAAGTGTGATTAATTGCTTTGTGCTGTACGAGTGGTCCGTTTGAATGTGTTTTAGTTTCTGTGCTCTGTGGGTGCTATGATTTGCGAGAATGTGAGTAATTGACTTTTAAGGTAAATATATTTTATTATTTGTAATATAGATATAGACTTGGGGGACTGTTTGGTATAAAAATGATGTATGTAAATATTGTTTTGTATTTTGTGAAAGCCCTGAAACGAGGTTAAGTGGCTAGGTCTTGCGTCATTTTTCGGAATTCTTTTTCTGATTATTTTAAATTGGGTTTTCGTTAGTGTAGTTTAATTAAAGTAATAGGTAGAATTTTTATTGTAGTTTAATTTAATATAGGGTTGTACATAAGGTAGATTTGTAGATATTTAGCAATTAGAGATTTAGAATTAGGATTAGCACTTCAGTCGACAGGAAATAGTCATTTTTGAAATTAGTTAGAGCGAGAGTTAAGTTGTCATCATAGACGTTCGGTCAGCGTCTATAAATAGAACAATTAATCAATCACTTCCGTCTGAAATGGCCCATTTTGTGGAAGACCAGTGGTCAGATTATGGCGTAGTTGTGTGTGGCTTGTTCAGATATGACGTGAGTTGAGATTTAATTACTTTTTAGAATTTGTATGTTATTTTATGCTATGTTTTATTTGGTTATTTTATGCATATTGTCCACTTGTCTATGACAAGTGCATTGATGGGAATGGATTAAGTTGGAGGTTTGGGAAGGAACATTAGCCGCCATGTTGGCTTCTTCTTTTTAAATGTATATTTCTTTTTATTTCATGTATATTATTATTTTAATGTAATGTTGCCTTTAATGGCCGGCATGGGAATAAGTTATGGTAGATGTTTTTATTTCATGCTTGGTTTTAACTGGTATGTATTAACCAGTGAGTGGCCTAACTCTGTCGTACAGAGTATAGAGCGGTGTTGTCTTGTTCTAGTCTTCATTGACTAGAGCTGAGTTGATTCTTATGTCATAATTCATATTATGTTATAAGATGTACAAGGAGTATAGGTTCATGTTTGAACTGGTTATAGTTGGGACTATGCTATGTAGTTTTTATTTACTGTATATAGTATATATATATTATGCTTATGTATATAGATGACCATGTTCTAATGTGTATTTTTATTTCTCTATTTCTATTCTATTATATTGTAGGTCGTAATGTCGGCCTATGTTGGTTTTTAGTGGGGAGTTGAAGTTTGGTTTTTAGTGGGGAGTTGAAGTTTAGTTTTTAGTGGGGAGTTGAAGTTAGTTTTTTAGTGGGGAGTTTAAGTTGGTTATTTTGTTTGGGTTCACAGTATGTTTAGAGTTTAGATAGTATAGGTTTATTGTTGGGGTTTAATTTGTTTTTAATGATTTTTATTTTCCCTTAATTGGGATGAGTTGATTTCCATGAATAAACAGTAATTTGTAATTTAAATATGATTTTAGTGTTTTATGTTTAGTGTTCAGTGTTGTTGGTCTGTTTAGATTGTAATAATCCTTCTGTCCCAACGGAAGTGTCACGGAAGCCCAAAGTCCCCTCGTGTCCTAACCAAGATGTTTTTAGTAAATGATTGCTGTCCTTTACCCACAACCCTCTTTAATTAGTAGTAACCATGAATCCAAAATATAACCGCCCTCCCCTCGCCCCACCCTGTTACATTAATAAAGATAAAATACTTTTTAAAGTACACTGAGAATCGCTGTTTCTAAAATAGATAAAAGTGGTCTCTCACGCATCATCATCACCGAAGAGATCTCTGGCTCCAATTGTGTTCAAGAGCACAATCTTTGGTCTCCAAATGTCCTGAGGTAATGGATGAATTAGATCTTCATCACCATAATCTTTGGCATCCCATGCAACTATCTATTGAGTCAATGAGAGTTAATTGTTTATTTAAACGCCGTATTAGTATGTAAGCTTGAAAAAAAAAAGAGTTATCTAAAAAAAAAAGAAGAACTATATTAGTTTTAGGCTATTACGTTCTCTAGGGCCCAAAACTCCTGCGTGGCGGCAGGGATTGGTTCGCGGCACGGCTAGAATCTGGGCCATTTTGGTGACAGTCCGGAGAACTAACCGCAAATATTATGACCAAGAAAGTAAAAAATCTGTTACCTTTTGAAGTTAGTATTGTGTAAACCTTACTACAATGTTTTAAATGTAATGTGTACAAATGACACTAGTTTTAAATAACTGAATACATATTTTTCTGCTGTTAAGGGGTGAAAAGGAATGGAAGCGTTAGTTCCGTTTAGTGTTCACGTCAAAGGTTCATATTATTATAAAGTAATTGCTCTTGGCCTCTAGGGGACATCCATTAATTACGTCAACAAAACAGGGGGGAGGGGGGGTCTGAAAAAGTTTGACAATTGTTGACATGGGGGAGGGGGGGAGGTCAAGAAAAGTTGACGTCAACAATGTTACTTTTTATGAAGTAAATAATGATACAAATTTAGTACTAAATTCTACATTCGTCCTGTTAAACTTACATAGATAAAATTAACAACATAGTTTTACGTTAATACAAATATATCAATTATGGAAACTACATTTGATATGTCCTTTTTGTGTCCATCTTGCTAGTTTGTAGATCTATGTATGGGTGAAAACTAATGCAATTGTTAGCTAGACAAAGTGACCGACCAATTGTAGAAAACCTCACCTTCGCTGTCTAGCGTAGGGTTGCCAGACACATGGGTGTCAAAAGGAGGACACCGAGAGACAAAAAGGTGGACATTGTGTTTCAATTGCATAGTTTCGCATTTAGCCTGCAATCAGTATAATTTTTTTTAAAGAGCTGCCACTATGTTTAAATGTGTATTGGTAAACTGAGCAAGAAACAGTTTTGTTCAAAATAGCATATAAATTCAATGTGGCTGAAAGGCAGCGTGCATTTGGTTTGGCAGCTTTAAAGCTTATGCACAAGTCTTCTAACAAAAACGGGATAATTATTTTCTTGTACACATGATCACCTGTTTATTAATTATATTCTTAATTAACATGTTAATACTAATTTTAAAATGTATTTGTCCTTATGCCTAAAAAACATAAAATATTACAAAAGCTGGACAATTTAAAGGTATTGTGCTTTGCCTGCCGGACGGAGGACAAGAGTCTAAATAGGAGGACATGCCTTACTTATGCCGGACGTCTGGCAACCCTAGTCTAGCGAGAAATTGTGGCTGGAATAACAAAGGAACACAAACACACCAACAAACTGTCTGGAGAGAATGTTCAGAAACCCAGTTTTTTTTTGCCGCTCAGTACATCTAAATTAGGCTAGGCGCCAGAGACAGGCGTTCGTTATATAAGCCATGCAGGCAATAGCTGGGATTGACAATAGAACTAAAAACAATAAAAGGCCCTCGCCGAGACTATAACTAATGTTTGTAAAGCATTGAATGAAGTGAACCCAACATGGTTATTTTAAAAATATTTCCTTCAGAAAAATAATTCTTGGTCCACCCCATGAAGAAAGACTTAGCCTTCCTTATTTCCTTTTAACATAATATCCCTAATTCTGATATATAAACTAATATATTTTACTCACTACGTTATAATTATAATAGATGAAATATTAAAATTAGGTCGATTTATATTTAGTAATTTGTACGTTTTCATTTCTAATTTTTTGGAAAAATATAATGAGATAAAAATGTATTAGTATCAGTGGCGTCGCCAGTATTGTAAGGAGTGGGTGGCAAATAGTGCAAGGTAGGGGGACAGGGAAGGCACCACCGTGTGTATATAATGTGTGTGTGTGACAATAATGTAAGAAGGAATAGTGAACATATGGTTAAAACGGTTTTGAAGAAAAACTGGTTTTCAATTCTATAAAACCGGTTTAAAACCGGATTTAGGTTTCTCTCCCCCCAATTCCCGCGCAATGTCACAAGTTACAGGCCGGAAAAGCCAAATGTGCGTAGTTTTGTAGGTAGGTCCTATATTTGAAAAATAGTGCAAATTTAATTAGTGTTTGCAGGGCATTCAAGATGTTGATTTCTTTGAATACAATATGATTTTGTATGCTTTACCCTTGGCTTTACCATAAAATTCTTTAGAACTAAAAAAAAATCTGGGCTAATTGATTAAAAACGATAATAGCTTTCAATAGGAATAATCAAATTTGCGTTTATCGTTGACCGTGATATTAAAAAGCATATGAAGAGGATGACTATGTTAATTCAGGATGCTTAGTATGCAGATGCGTATGCAATCCAGCGGTAGTGCCACCGCTGACTCAAATAACTTATAGCTGTAACTTAACATTTGGTTTGATGTTTTTATAGCAAGCCATAGTTGGTATTTGGAAAAAAAGAAACACAATATCAAAGACTAAATAGTGTTAGCAAGGCATTTCAAGAATTCTTTTGTGTGAATCGAACATTATTTATTTAAAATATTTCCATCGAAACCAAAAAAAAAAAGATACGCTCCTTGAAATAATGATTAGGCCTACCTCTCAACCAGGAAACCGAAATCCGGTTTGGAAAATCAAAACCGGTTTTCGGTTTCAAAACCGGAATCCGGTATTCTGGTTTTGGTTAACATCCCTAGATAAATAGAAGGCTAATTATTATTCACAACTGGTGCACAATTTCCCTCTAAACTATTTGACAATTAACATTGTACCAAAAGCTATTTAAGTGAAACGTAGAATTAGACATGGTCAAATATGTATATGAAAAGAACAATTGTAAACATATGCGAATTATAGTCAATTAGAAATCTTTTTAACAAGTTTTAAAATATATTACAATTAATTATAGTAAATCTATAGACCTTTCCATTTAATATCTATTTTAAACATAAAAGCAAGCGTCTAAAATTGTGTTACTTGTTTTGAGGGGGGGGGGGGTAACCAATTGTTGACGTAATTATATAGGGGGGGTCTCTGAAAGTTTGACAGTTGTTGACAAGGGGGAGGGGGGAGGTAAAAATCGCCAAAAAAATTGTTGACGTAATTAATGGACGTCCCCCTAGCTATCAAGACGTAGAACTAAGTTATTGGCATGAGGCAATAAATATACGTAGATCTAGGCTATTTGTTGATCACATTAATCTACATGTCGCTCAATTTTTCACATATTTCTATTATGCAAACACAATTTATTAGCAACCAAGTCAAAGTAACAAAACACTCTTGTAGAAATCTGTCTTTTCAATTGGTGCTAAACTTTTTGCTTTTTATTAATAAATTTTTTCATTGTATTGAAATTTCGTAAATATATGCAAGGACTCTGTCTAATTTAGTGCTTTAAAAAAATATAAATGTTTCCCCCCATCTGATTAGTAAAGTGATTTAAACTTGTGTTAATAAATTATTGGTTACACACTTACTGACCTCGTCCGTCCAATCCATGGAAAGGAAACCGTTGCAGATAAAACTTTGGGTCACATCGTTGACCTCTACCAGAGACACCAGGTAAAAATAGATGGACACGACAATGGCCTTACTCTGGTCCTTTAAAGGTCTGACCTGTGTGTCGTAAACGTCCTTGCCAAGTTTGTCCCGCAAAATGGCCATCGTGTTGTTGTACAGCTGGCCTTCGGCCATGCCCACAATTATTGTGGGAATCATCAGTACCATTACATAAGCATTCCAGGAAACCATTATGGTTTATTGAAGCAACGACTGTTACATAACATTTTACTTAGAGACGGGTTAATATTAATGTTAAATGTACTTGATTAATTCACAAAAAAAGATTCCCTATAAGGATGAATAGGTTTTAAAGTGATACATACACATTTGATTGGTATAAAAACGAAGAAATAAAATGCAGTAATCACAAGTTAACTACTATCATAATGTCATGTCACTTCTTTTATAAACCATTTCGTCATAATATTTATAATTTTAAAAAAATTCGTTAAATCTTTATTATTAATTCCTTATATTAAATAGTGTATACAATCTCTTTTATAAATAAAAATCATGAACTAATTATTAGTCATATATTTTATTTAGTGACTCTGTATTATAATATATTAAATACTACTAGTATGCTTTGGTTTGCACACTTTTAGAAATATATTTCCAATTAGTTTAATGAAATCATCACACAGTCAGATAATTCATGTTTAGTTACGTTTGTGAACGACTCTTTATTCGTTATTCGCTGACAAAGTTTAGTAAATATAGGACTTATGTAAATAGATAAAATCGATACAACTTTGCAATGTGCCTTTAACGTGTGGGCTAGAAGGGAGAGTGTAATGTTTTATATTGGTGGTGCTAGTCAAGTTGATTCATTCAATGACAATGTCGTTGTTTTTTTTTGGCAGTGTTTGTGTTTATTGAAGCCATTGACAGTTACACGTTTAATCAATACCATGATCAGTAGCGTGACCTAGAGCGGAAGGGGAGGAGACAAGGGAAGAGCATGTGCACTCAAACGTGAAGCCATTTTTTCCTAGACCATTTATATTTTCATTATAGCTATAGGATGGTGTGGTAATAAATTGATAACTATAAGGATATTTATATAGAGTAATTAAACACATTTTAAAATTTTAATCGACTTCAAGTTTTTATAGTCAACCTTTGAAAATAATTTTATATGGTAGTTTCTATTTGTTGAGCTATATGTTTTTTCCCCATTTCTAAGGTCCCAAATTATCATGCGACTTTTGCTTTTCATTGAAATGTTTTCTGAGCATACTAAACTGTTCTTTATACTTCCCTTCAGTGCTGCTATATTTATTTTTTTTAGTAATAAATGAATTTTTGTGTTTTTTCTTCGTACTTAATAATGGCTTAAACAACAAGGCATATAGCTACGGTGAATTGCATGGTGGTTTCCATGTCAGTCTCACTGCCATACAGTTTAGTTTTACTGGAGGTCTTCTAATGCTGGACCTGTTTCTTAAAGGCGTAGGGGCTTGTTCTGTATTCTCGGAAGACATTCCTTATGTTCGATCTTCACTGGTTTTAAACTTAGCGTTCGCTACAAAATGACTAATTTAAAAAAGAATAAAATGTGTGATGGGGTGCTACATATTTTTTTTTCTCCAGATCACTTAAATGTGGCGAAACTGTTAATCGGTGGCGTTTTATCTAGAGAAGTCATTCACACATTTTGGGCACAACCCCGATTGAATGGAGTTTATACATACATTTACGGAAAGTTATTTGTTGACTCTAAAAATGTTGTTTGATTATATCAAATTTTCTCTTTTTGTTTAATCAACACAAAGAGCTAATATCGAATTATGTAAACTTTATCCACGAGTACGCTGCATAATTGTTGAGGATCAAAATAATCACGTGATTCAATACAACATTAGTTCTATGATATGTTAAATAAATAACTAGTCAGTTTGTTGAATGAATTAATTTTAAGGGATATATTTTACTATTTTAAAGCAGATCCTTATTTTAAGATTAGCTTATCTTATTAATGCCCTTTCTAAAGACATGATCATTGTAATTTGGTTATCCCTGGTTAAACTTAATAAATTGGCTTATCAAATTCAAAGTTTTATTATAATTATTGCGATTCGGCAAAACTCAAAGTTTAAAACAGACAGTTGCACACATTAGTCATTACTCATATTTTGTCTATTCTGTCTAGCATCCGGTTCTGTTGAAATAAAGCACTCAAACAACTCGGTGAAATATTTAAAAATGTAAAATTTTATATACATATTTGAAGTAGAATTTTAATACAGACTTATTCACAGGGCCTGATATAATGATTGGGTAATATACAAAGTAAATGCTATAAATAAAAATAAAAATTTGTTGCTCAAACTCACAACAAACACAAAGAATCTAGAGCAGGCGTTGGCAAACTTTTGATAATAGAGAGTCAAAGTAGGATTTCTAATTCATTTAGCGCGCCAACAGCCTAAAAGTCATCATGTTCTAGTACTCAAATTTCTTGCAGAATAGACATGAATTATTGTTTTCTAAGGTTTTCTACGTGCCACTGAAAATGGCTCTGCCTGCCAAGTCTTGCACTCGTGCCGTAGGTTTCCGACCTTAGATCTAGAACATAGATTTGTATAAGCTAACTTTTTTAAAATCTTAAGCCCACAATTAAATATAGGCATTAGTAATTAGCTTAATTGCATTATAAACAATATTATAATTATCCATAAACAAATACTTTAAAAACGTGGACTAAATTTTTACAATGCAAAAATGCTATTCATAAACAAACATCCTCAAACAATTTATATCTTTATTTATACATTTATATCAAGTTAAATAAGTATTATTTTAATAACAATATGCATGCATAAATTATTGAAAAAACATTAACATCAAATTCATGGTAAACATTTTACTTTTATAAAACATTGATGAAGGACAGACGTTTATTCCAGCAATGTTATTCAAAGGTTGACAGAAGTTATGTCTAGCCCATACCCAACATAAGTCAACTAAATTATACATGAATGCCATAAGTTATATATAGTACAAACAACATAATATGTCAACTAAGACTATACATGAATGACATACGTTATATCCAGTACAAACCCAACATAAGTCAACTAACTATACATTGATAACAGACGTAATGTCCAGCATGAATCCGATGGTCACCAACAGCCAAGTGACCAGAAAAACAATAAACGATACAAGATCGATATATTTTCCAATAATCTTGTACTTGTTGACCTCTTGACCATCGCCTCTGAACGCTTTTTGCTCTCCCCCCTGATGGTCAGTTTTAGCAGACAATTCCGAAGACTCCAGCTTCTTAAGGTTGTCCTTGTCAGTAACTAGAGCATTGATTGGAGCTGACCTGACATTTCTTTGTATCATATTCAGTTTTTTTACTGCATTTCTGTAGTTGGTTTTAGCTTTTAGAAGTTTACCTTCCCGCTGTTGATAAATGATAACATTTATTTTTATTTATAGTAGTTCCCATGTTCTATTATGTCATGTATTGATTCATATTTAGACTTTAATGTGATTTATTACAAGAGTTGTTTTAACGAATAAGATGTAACAGTATTTATCACATAATAAAGGAAATCACGTGATGTGGTGGAAGTAAAGATGAGCAAGAAAATAGTGAATGCAATAAAGAAAAAACAAAGAGTAGAAACAGAACCACCGACAACAACACTAACAAGCTGTCAATGTGTGTGAACTGTGAGTTCAATTGTCGTATCCATGGTCCCAGGTTCAAGTCCTGGTCGACGCTAGGATTTGTTACTGTGTCTAGAAGGGTCCCTAAATCTTTCCATCAAAATTGTGTTACGGACATAAGTTGGGTTAAAGTAAAGACGGCTAGGCATTGTGCTGGCATTGCAATGGCCACACAATCCCTATGTAAGCCGTGAGCGATATTTCGATTGTCCAGCATAATTTGAAAGGAAAATCGTTATTCTTTTAGCCTCTTTTTTTTATTTCAAGGTCAATTAGAATTTATTTTTCTCACCTCTTCAAGGTAATGTAGGTAAACAATGATTATACTGTCCACTACGGTCAACAGGGACATGACCAGGAGAATGAAAAGGTAGATGGTGACCTTTGGCAAGGATCTGGATGATCTAGGTAGCATGGTGCTGACCATACTTAGAAACACAGTTAGCGCAAGCAGTACAGTGATGCCTGTAGAAAGAGAGGGAGATTGTTCCAATACTTCAACTATTGTGAATGCTTCATTTCTTGTGTACTTAGCACATATACCAAGTTTTCAAACACAAGAAAATGTGAAAACAGAAATAGAAGTTAAGAAAAAAACATATTCACAGTATAGCCATCAAAACATCATAATATATTGGCCCAATAATTACGAAATTTAAGTAGTCCAATTTCAAATGGTTCTAAATCTTTTTTTTTAAAAGACCTAATCCACACTGTCTTTAATAATATATCTTTTTTTTAATATTCTATATGCTGATCCTTAACGAAACCTGTAAAACGTTAAGTACTCTAATTTAGAATATGAAATTGCCAAGTCTTAACGATTATGCATGCATGAAAGGTCGAAGCGCAAAACATTTCCGGTCCCTTTCGATCATTTAATAATAAAATAAACCTGTCTGTGTGCTCCGTTACTGTTGAAACCATAGATATGTATGGTTGTACGAAAAGATGTAGGATATTAAAGTTTATTGACTTACAAATAATGTTGCCGAAAGAAAACGACGGATTGTGAATGTCGGGCGTGAAGAATCACCGATTTATAGTCTCAAATGTATTCCTTGATGCAAACACATTTTCATTTTATATATTTATGAATTTACGCATTGTGTTTTTTTTTATAACCAAGGACACAACTCTTGACTAATTTATTTTATAAACAAAGCTAAATTTAACTTAACGCAACTGACACTTTGAGTATTAATTAACGCCTACTCACTTTTGAGGTTAAAAAAGGACTCCTCAAAACTAATCTTGTAGCCTATGTATATTTCTAAAAGACTAGACCTGGCCGTCGAGGTTGAAATCAATTGTCAAAGATCAGCAAACGCATGCTTTTTTGTTTACGAAAATGCTTAAAATACTAAAAAATTTAAAAATAGAACTGGAAGTACGTGATCTCTTCCATATAAAAAGCTCACGCCTCATTTAGACATGTCAATATCAATCATGACACGCCCATCAAAAGACGCATAAGATGTATTGTCATGTCTTTAAATCCAGTTACTGTTGCCTTACAGCCTTTTGCAAATGGTTTACTAAAAATCTCTACCATAATTTAAATCTTTGTAAAGGATGAGGCCAACATTGTATGCTGTTTTGAAGAAAGGAGAAAAAAAATGGAATTTATTGTTGTTTAACTAAAAGTGTTACAGTCCTAAAGTTATTGGTATTTTTTCTATTTAAAATAAATCAAATTGATGTCATATGAATTTTTTTTTTAATAATCTCCCATTGACAAGTCTTAAATATTATGCATGGATAAAGGTTGAACGTGGCCGTCGAGGTTGAAATCAATCGTCCAACACCTGCAAAAGCATGTTTTTTGTTTACGGAAATACACCGGAAGTTTATGATCTATTTTGTTAATGACCTATTGAAAAGGTCAGGCCTCATAAGCACTTGTAAAGTGATTTGTATTGTTCAATTTGATAAAAGACTAATACAATTATACATGGATTTATAATTCACATCTTGTGAAATTGGAAGAAGTTCAACACTAAGAAGAAACCTACTTGCGTTTTTGTTTAACAAAATATTTCTATACAAAAAAATTGAACAATGGAAATACTATTCAAACAACCTACATAGATTTCTAATTTTTTTTTTCTATGCTTTTTCATTTATAATCGTAAAAAATATTTTCTTTTTAAAAGTTTGAACACTTGTATCAAGTATCAAACTCAAGAACTTACCATATCCCACTTTTTCTCCAGATTGCGCAGGGATGATGAAAACCAAAATGTTGAGAAACGAAAGAAAGACAACTGGTAGAATAATGTTGAGTAGTAAAAACGCTGGTCGCCTCTTTAGTTTAAAATGTATCTGTGTAAAAAAAAAATAACAACAGGAAACTTGTTGTTCTTAAACAATAGAATACATTTAAATAAACTTTTGTTTGTTCTCACCTATCTTTTGATAAACATACATTTAATTTATTTCGGTACATAAATGAGAAGTTGGTCTTATTAGATTAAAAATTAAATTTGTATCACTGGCACCCAAAAGAGGTTCCTTGCCATGCATTTCAAGTTCTCTCTCTGTCTCTCTCTCTTTCTCTCTCGCTCTCTCTTAGACACACACACACAAATACACACAGTCACATACAAAGAGTCATAAAGATACACAAACAAACACACTTTCTCTTATTTCATTTTGGCTCTTTCATTTGTCAACTTTTCAGTTTGTTTTTGTTCTATCTCAGTGTTAAGCCTATGTATTTTGAAACTATAGAATTGAAACTCTTTTACTTTAAGGTTACTACAGTGACCATCAGAAATAATAACTTACTCTTATAGTCGAGTATTTGACCAATGAACTGGAGGCGTTTGCTATTTCAATAGATGTTCTAACCACGTCCCATTCAATGTGTGGAGTAAAGAGATAAAAATCAACTTCTGGAGCTGATAATATCTTGAATTGCATCTCGTCAGTATTTTGATTCATGGCAGCCAACTAGAGAGTAATAAAATCATAACTTAGACATGAAACACATCATTTCATTCTGGATTTTTGGTATTGTTTACGCTTCATTGTAAAAGGTAGTATTTGGACCGAAATGCTACATACGGAACTTTTCACAACAATCCGCCATACAAAATGTGATTTATATTTTTCCCTCGTTAAAACAACTCCTAACCAATTTCTTATGATTTTCATTGAAACTATTATGAGCTCTAAAAAAATTATGTTTCATCTTGTTGTCTATTTTCAACCATTAAATTGATTTCAATGTATAACTATAAGGTTAGAAATACTAAGCATACATAGATTTAATTATCCAGACATCTAACATTTAACTGTCGATGGACCGACAGCATTGGTTAAGCATAGAAAGTCACAGAGGAATCATCTATTATGTGAATCTTAACAAAATTGTATTTCATGTGAATTTTAATAAATTTGGAATTTACTGTAGATTTCTATATCTACATTCGGTTGAACACCATTTTATTTATATAACACATTTAGAATCCTGACACTGAAAAGGGAAGAAAAGGTAAATTACCAATAACACAACTATACCTCTATGACACAGTTCTGTGTGTCGAATGGGAACTTGACCAGATCCAGTTCACAGGAAGTATGGAACAAGGCACCAGGAACATATCGAGTTCGCCCATTGGAAAATACGTACAGTGGCCTATTGGTGTGAATTTGTTAATTAATATCATTTGAATTAAACACAAATAAAAATAAGCAAGTAAATAAAATAACATTGCAACAACAATGAAAGCTAAAACGATAAAGCTTAGAAAGAAACAATCTTCATTATTATGTAGAGCAGAAAGAAAAGCAATTGAGCTTGCTGCAAATATACTAACAAGTCACACTCAATCCCCCAACAGCCGACTGTCATCTTCACTGTGGCTAAAACAGTGCTCCAGTCTCTAAAAAAAAACATGCCCTGATCAACCAGTCTCTCAGTACAGAACTTTTCAAACTGAGCAAAATAACTAAAGAACATGTTCTCCAATATATCCCTGGGCATATAAAAAATGAAGGGAATGACACTGCCGACACCTTAGCGAAAGCTGGAGGCAGACAAAACCAGACAGATCCACCCCGAAGAAATTAAGGCGCTACTCAAAAGGAATGAATCCGAAAGATGGTCTGAGCTGCAACAAAACAACCCAAATATTGATGCTTACTACAAACTCTCCCGCCAATTTCACATCATCTTCAGACTAAGGAATGGCAACAACTGACTGAAGCAACACATGTTCCGCAAACTACGAATCGGAGCAAGCGAAATGTGCCCCTGCAGAACAGCTCCCAAAAATGCGGAACATGTCCTTCAGACCTGCCCTCTGTATCATTATACCCGTTCAGCCATTTGGCCCCGGAGGCTACATTCAACGACAAACTGTTCTTATCTTCTTATCTTATACATTACAGACACTCCTTCTATAAAGAAGATTATTGCGTCCTACGCTCATCCGTGGTCCGAGTCTAGTCTTGCATTTTTATTAATGTTTTAAATGATGTTAGGTTATTGGTTTTCCTGGTTTGTTCAGGCAACCCATTCCATGCCCGAATGCCACTCGGAAAGAAAGAGTACTTATATGCATTTGTTCTCGCATAAGGGACAAGGAAGGTGTTTTTGTCTTTATGTTTATCTGAGCTTTGCAACAGGTTGTTATTTGGGGTGTATTTCTAAATTAGAGTTTAATGCCTTATGTATTATAACTACTTTACTCTTTGCCCTTCTGTCCTCTAGTGTTTCTAGGTTTAGTGATTTGACTAATGGTGTTACTCTTGTCAATTGGGAATATTCACTAGTTATAAACCTTGCAGCTCTTTTTTGAATTTGTTCTAATTTTTTAATGTTTTCTTTAGTTGATGGGTCCCATACAAAACTGTTCGGTGGACTAGAGTAACTAACGGCCACAGCGCAGTTCATTACAGCTATTGGACTTGTTGTCTGAATCCTCCCTATCATAACATTTGAGAACGAAGAATAAGAAGAAAATTTTTTAAAGGAGCGTCTGTTAGAAGATTAGATAATATAAAATGTTTATTGATACGAATTAACATAGAATTGTTAATTTTGTGTGATCCACCAAACACGTTTGAAGACTATTTGATTGATTGCAATAAGTATTATCAAAGACGATAATAAGAAGTACCGCTTGCTCTAATTTTAGAGCTTCTATGTTCTTTTTTTTTCCGTGCGCATTCAATAAGGCTGTCTTGAATGACTTCTACGCTCCTACGATTACATTAAAGGTTTCCGCTGTATACATCTTTCGATTTTAATCTTAATTTTCCATTGAGAAAATCACAGCGAATTACTAAACCGGAAGTCTAGAGGACTTAGAGCGATCGGAAATTCCTAAACTGTTTCAAGTTATCAAACAGCAGAAATATCAAAGCAACCGGTCTATCTTATTATAGTCTTTGGTATTATTGGCAACGTACGCATTCTCGTCACCAAATAGATCTCTGGCTCCTATAGTGTTTATGAGCACGATTTCTGGAATCCAGATGTCCTGCAGAAGTGGATGAATCAGATCTTCACCTCCATAATCCTTAGGATCCCAAGCAATCATCTATCGAAAGAAAAACAAAAAAGATCATCCATATATTTTTTACCCATTATGGCAGATTGGTAATGAAATTCAGATGATTTTACGCACGGATGCGCATCTTAGATATTGGAACTCAACGAAATGTTCGTACACATTTGTACATAGCATTTATACATAGCATTTATACTGAGCCTACGTTCAGACAAAAGTCTAGTTGAAATCGTATACTTAAGTATTAAACTGACTCAATTTCATAAGGGTAGGTCACGGGAATTATTAGCCAAGTATGTTATAAAACAAACGCAATTCTTAAGGTTCAATAATTTTAAAATTCATTTCAGACCATCGTACGTAGATTCTAACTAAAATCAGTAATTAAATGTAAATAATGATAACATTCTCTTTCTATTCTTTTTTTTTTTAGCGTTCTGTTATATCATAGACTATAATACACATGGACCGCTTGCTTTAGTTTTTTCTGCTCTTATCTTCTTGTTTTGTAATTCCCGATTCTAAATAAAGTGGTTTCTATACAAGTTCCGTTTAAATCGCATTTTTTTTACTTTAAATGAATACTTGTAGGCGTATTATTCCTATTATCATTGACTATAATAAGATGGACCGCTTGCTCTATTTTTAGAGCTTATGTCCTTTTACCGTGCGCATACAACACAGATCTATAAATGTTTCTGCTGTATACAACTTTCGATTTTAATTTTTCATTGAGAAAATTATAGCGATTAAATAAAACGGAACATGTACAGCAACTACTTTATACTTGGATAGAAGATACTTTATTTAGAATCGGGAATTCCGAACATCGGTGTTTCGAGTCATCATATAGCGGAAAAACTAAAGCAAGCGGTCTATGTGTATTATAGTCTATGGTTATATCATTTATGGTCTATGCACCGCTTGCTTTAGTTTTTTATGCTATTATCTTCTTTTTTTTTTCAATTCCCGATTCTAAATGAAGTAAGTGTTATACAAGTTCCGTTTCATTAAACCGCATTTTTTTCGACTTTAAATGAATACTTGTAGGCCTATTAATATATCATTGACTAAAATTAGATGGTCCGCCTGCTCTATTTTTAGAGCTTATTTTCTTTTTCCGTGCGCGCACAACACTGATCTATAAATGTTTCCGCTCTGTACTACTTTCGATTTTAATTTTTCATTGAGAAAATCATAGCGATTAAATAAAACGGAACTTGTTTATCAATAACTTTATTTTCCTGAATAGCAATTACGTTATTTAGAATCGGGAATTCCGATCATCTCTGTTTCAAGTCATCATATAGCAGAAATACTAAAGCAAGCGGTCCATGTATATTGTAGTCTTTGGTTATATCAATCATTTTGATGCATGTTTCATTGTAAGCCTATTTCTTTTTCATAAATTACATCAAGTGCAAACACGATATCAAAATATATTAGTTTGACACTATTCCTTACATAAAAGAAAGTATTTGCCCCTAAATATTTTATTTGTTTAGAAAGGGCATAAACATACAGGAGAAATATCAAATTGAAATCAAAAGCTCTTTCCAATGTATTTTATTTTCTACACATTAGTAAACATGACCATTAAATCGGTGTTGGGGCATTATACCTTGATTAATGACGTTATATTCCAAGGGAATCAATTTCTCGTAATTTCTATTATTTAAAAAAATCAATTAATAAAGTGAGTACTATTTTCATTAGAAACCATTTACTGATTCTACAGTGGAAGATTTACTGATGACTCTAGTTTAGTATGGAAATAGTAGATTTACTGATTGCTCCAATTTACAGAATACATTTAAATTTCACTGATAATGCCAGCCCCAAAGGAAACGAGACCTTAACTAATGACGCCAGCCTGCAGTGGAAACACGACATTAACTAATGACGCCAGCCTGCAGTGGAAACACGACATTAACTAATGACGCCAGCCTGCAGTGGAAATACGACATTAACTTATGACGCTAGGCTGTAGTGGAAATACGACATTAAATAATGAGGCCAGCCTGCAGTGGTAATACGACATTAAGCAATGACGCCAGCCTGCAGTGGAAACACGACATAAACTAATGACGCCAGCCTGCAGTGGAAATATGACATTAACTTATGACGCCAGGCTGTAGTCGAAATACGACATTAAATAATGAGGCCAGCCTGCAGTGGTAATACGACATTAAGTAATGACGCCAGTCTGCAGTGGAAATACGACATTATCTAATGACGCCAGCCTGCAGTGGAAATACGACATTAACTAATGACGCCAGGCTGCAATGGAAATACGACAATAACTAATGACGCCAGCCTGCAGTAGAAATACGACATTACTAATGACGCCAGCCTACAGTGGAAATACGACATTAACTAATGATGCCAGCCTGCAGTGGAAATACGACATTAACTAATGACGCCAGCCTGCAGTGGAAATACGATATTAACTAATAACGCCAGGCAGTAGTGGAAATACGACATTAAATAATGACGCCAGCCTGCAGTGGAAAGACGACATTAAACAATGAGGCCAGCCTGCAGTGGTAATACGACATTAAGTAATGACGCCAGCCTGCAGTGGAAATACGACATTAACTAATGACGCCAGGCTGCAATGGAAATACGACATTAACTAATGACGCCAGCCTGCAGTGGAAATTCGAAATGACTAATGACGCCAGCCTGCAGTGGAAATACGACATTAACTAATGGTGCCAGCCTGTAGTGGAAATACGACATTAACTAATGACGCCAGCCTGCAGTGGAAATACGACATTAACTAATGACGCCAGCCTGCAGTTGGAAATACGACATTAACTAGTGATGCCAGCCTGCAGTGGAAATTCGACGTTAACTAATGACGCCAGGCTGAGGTGGAAATACGACATTAACTAATGATGCCAGCCTGCAGTGGAAATACGACATTAACTTATGACGCCAGCCTACAGAGGAAATACGACATTAACTAATGACGCCAGCCTGCAGTGGAAATACGACATTAAAAATTCACGCGATTGTGATAATCATCTTATTTTTATTAAGTATTAAATGAATTTACTAATAAAAACGTTGTGTTTAATTTCACCATTTTATTACATGCCTACAAACCTCATCAGTCCACTCCATTGGCAGAAAGCCATTGCAGACAAAACCCTGAGTCACGTCATTGACCTCCACCAGAGACTTCAGTGTAAACTCGATGGACACGATCATGACCTTGCTCTGATCCATTAGAGGTCTGACCTGGGTGCTGTAAACTCCCTTGCCAAGTTTGTCCTGCAAAATGGCCATCGTGTTGTTGTACAGCTGGCCCTCGACCATGGCCACAATTATCGTGTGAAGTATTGATGCGATAAAATGAACTCTCCAAGAACACATGATGGCGTTTAGTATTCTAATCTACGCATCAATATAATATTCTTTGTTATGTTAAATTACGTGCTCGGTGGATATAATTGTTATGTTAAATTACGTGCTCGGTGGATATAATTGTTATGTTAAATTACGTGCTCGGTGGATATAATTGTTTTGTTAAATTACGTGCTCGGTGGATATAATATTCTTTGTTATGTTAAATTACGTGCTCGGTGGATATAATTGTTATGTTAAATTACGTGCTCGGTGGATATAATATTCTTTGTTATGTTAAATTACGTGCTCGGTGGATATAATTGTTATGTTAAATTACGTGCTCGGTGGATATAATATTCTTTGTTATGTTAAATTACGTGCTCGGTGGATATAATTGTTATGTTAAATTACGTGCTCGGTGGATATAATATTCTTTGTTATGTTAAATTACGTGCTCGGTGGATATAATTGTTATGTTAAATTACGTGCTCGGTGGATATAATATTCTTTGTTATGTTAAATTACGTGCTCGGTGGATATAATTGTTATGTTAAATTACGTGCTCGGTGGATATAATTGTTATGTTAAATTACGTGCTCGGTGGATATAATTGTTATGTTAAATTACGTGCTCTGTGGATATAATTGTTATGTTAAATTACGTGCTCGGTGTATATAATATTCTTTGTTATGTTAAATTACGTGCTCGGTGGATATAATATTCTTTGTTATGTTAAATTACGTGCTCGGTGGATACAATAATATATTAGCTTACTTACATATGGCAAAAAAAAGTTTCTGAAATATTAAAAGCATTATACACACACTTTAACAAAAGTTTTGTAGAAAAAGATATATATTTTAATAGACACTCACGTAAAAAATATAATAATATCGTTTCAAAGTTCATTTTCGTAACAATTATTACGTGATTCTAATAAGAACGTCATAATATAACAACAATCTCCAAATATAAATTTAAAAAAAAAATCTTAAAATTCAAGGATATGAGGGGAAAAAAAAACAACATTATTTTTATAATCATAAAGGAATAATTTATAAAACCAAAAGCATTAATAATGTTGATGTGAAATACAAATTGAATTAGATCTATAATTCAATTAATATTTATTGTTATTTAAAAAACACCGCACTACAAAAACTACACAGATATTTACCGTAAAAAAAATATTGCACATATACAAAGAACTAATTCCAGAAACTGATTTGTGCCATTGGTTAGCTAGTTGTTGTTTTTTTTAATGTAGCCTACATGCAATACCAATCACTTGTTTAAGTGTAATCCCTGCACAGTTTAAAAATAGCACAGGGTTATGAAACGCGTGTGTGTTTTTTTTTCAAATCGATCATTAGTTTTTTTTTTTTTAATTTTATTTAATAATCTGGAGCGAAATCGACTTTTATTGTATTTGAAACGACGACAATAACGTGAATCCTGTTTCAATTGGTGTTTGCCTGTAGGGGGGTGTTGGTGTAGTGCTGTGTAAAGTTGGCAGTAGCCCTGGGATTTGCAGGCGTGACGCGGTGACGTAGTTAATGACGCGGAATATAATTCCGCATAGTGAATACTCTATTTACAGTAAAAACTGTTACACTATCAATGGAGTGTTTTAAAATGGGTTTGGTCAATCATAAAGAATCTAATTTCTAAATGTCGATGAGAAATAGGTTTTTGTGTGCTGATGTCACAACATGATACAGCATTTTTTTTCTCCACATTCAGTCTTTTAAGTTTGTTGCACTTGATACGCTAGTATCACTCTTTCAATACCACTCCCTGATTCTAATAATAGTAACATAACCCTGGTAGGTGTAGTGGGTGACAAGCCTCCATACTTTCCCCAGGTAAACACGGAATGTTTTTTTAAATTAAGTTTCAAGTGGTTTAATTTGTATCGGGTAAAAGGAGGAGGTGGGGGCTGTAGGTACGTTGAAAAAAGTTAGTAATTCTTAAGACACATTTTCAGAGTAAAATCCTTCTTAAAATATGCATATGTTAATATATCTGGAAAACAAATCTTTATTAATTTTTTTTATGTAAATACTTATGGCTATTTTATGTTGAACGAAATTCCAGTAACACAGACTTCTCATAGAAAAATCTTTGTGTGAACGTGATACGTCATCGTTTGGAGTAGACAACTGTGTCTGTGCTGACGTGTTGATTTCTACGCTTAATTTTTAAGCAAATCAACTCAAGTAGCTATATTATACAATTTTTTTTTCGTAAGTTGAGAATGTTTAAACTTAACAATATTTTATTTAGTCAAATTCAATTTACTGTTAGCTAGATATATTGCTCCCTAATCCACCACATAAACACCTTTTTTAATCAAACCACAAACATATAAAAAACACCAACAAAAAAAAAGATAACTGTTATATTGCCTCGAAAGTATTAACAAAACCAATAATATAATTCAAATCTCAAACGTTTAACCTATAATTTATAGAATTTCCTCATAGAAATAGAGGATTTGTTACATTAATTTGTCTATATTATGTATCCTCCTATTTAAAATGCTACACAGAAGAATAACAATGTAAACATTGAAATTGGATTAAAGAATGTACATTTTGAAGTAGGATTAAGAATGTAAATTTTTGAATGAGGATTAAGATTGTAAATTTTGAATTACGATAAAAGAATGTAAATTTTGAATTACGATTAAAAATGTATATTTTGAAGTATGATTAAAGAATGTACATTTTGAATTAGGATTAAAGAAAGTAAATTTTGAAGTAGGATTAAATTTGAATTAGGATTAAAGAATGTAAATTTTGAATTAGGATTAAAGAAAGTAATTTTGAAGTAGGATTAAATTTGAATTAGGATTACAGAATGTAAATTTTGAATTAGGATTAAAGAATGTAAATTTTGAATTAGAATTAAAGAATGTAAATTTTGAAGTAGGATTAAATTTAAATTAGGATTAAAGAATGTAAATTTTGAAGTAGGATTAAAGAAAGTAAATTTTGAAGTAGGATTAAATTTGAATTAGGATTAAAGAATGTAAATTTTGAATTAGGATTAAAGAAAGTAAATTTTGAATTAGGATTAAATTTGAATTAGGGTTAAAGAATGTACATTTGGAATTCGGATTAAAGAATGTACATTTTGAAGTAGGATTAAATTTGAATTAGGATAAAAAAATGTAAATTTTGAATTAGGATTAAATAATGTACATTTTGAAGTAGGATTAAATTTGAATTAGGATAAAAAATGTAAATTTTGAATTAGGATTAAAGAATGTAAATTTTGAATTAGGATTAAAGAAAGTAAATTTTGAATTAGGATTAAATTTGAATTAGGGTTAAAGAATGTACATTTTGAATTAGGATTAAGGAATGTACATTTTGAAGTAGGATTAAATTTGAATTAGGATAAAAAAATGTAAATTTTGAATTAGGATTAAAGAATGTACATTTTGAAGTAGGATTAAATTTGAATTAGGATAAAAAATGTAAATTTTGAATTAGGATTGAAGAATGTAAATTTTGAATTAGGATTAAAGAATGTAAATTTTGAATTAGGATTAAAGAAAGTAAATTTTGAAGTAGGATTAAAGAATGTAAATTTTGAATTAGGATTAAAGAATGTAAATTTTGAATTAGGATTAAAGAAAGTAAATTTTGAAGTAGGATTAAAGAATGTAAATTTTGAATTAGGATTAAAGAATGTACATTTTGAAGTAGGATTAAATTTGAATTATGATAAAAAAATGTAAATTTTGAATTAGGATTAAGGAAAGTAAATTTTGAAGTAGGATTGAAGAATGTAAATTTTGAAATAGGATTAAAGAATGTACATTTTGAAGTAGGATTAAATTTGAATTAGGATTAAAGAATGTAAATTTTGAATTAGGATAAAAAAAAATATTTTGAAGCAGGAAAATTTTTTTTTTAATAATGAGGTAAACTCATATAATGGTATCAAGGGCAGATAGAACAAATGCCTTGAAATTTATTTTCAAATGCTTGACGTCCTTGCCAACTGTGTAATATTGATGTAGATCAATAGCTTAACTTATTATAGAAACGGAACACTGTTTTGAAACTAACTCTTTCTAAATATTTCAAGCGTAACGTTTTAAAACATCATCCAATTTTATTACTGGGACAGTCATCACGTAGCTGTTAGATCATAGGTTCTCAACCTTTTTCGGCTCACCGCCCCCTTTTAATTTTTGAGAACCTAATGTTAGATTCAGTGTCTTTTACTTCCCATTAGTGTCTGAAAAATTGCCAGAAAAATCCGGCTCTTACGCCCTGAGCGTAACGATGTCAAAGGATTAAGGGGTGGGCACCAAGATCCTGTCCGAGACTAGCCACCCTGCGGCACGGTGATAGGGCGTGCCGCGTAACATACGATGCACCACATGCACCACACATCTCTTCCCACCAGCAGAACTATCCTTGGATCATTATAGTTGTGGCACGCTCGTATACCTGCATTGTTGCCCGCCAGGCACCATGGCGGAGTTGAGACGGGCTGTTGTACTCTCTGCTTCCTCCTCCCCAACGAGTCAAGGAGCGATGCGGCAGTGCAATGATTTTCGGTTGCGCGACAGGGACTGTCCACCATGCGTTAGCCCATAGCCTATAGTCAATAACCTACATTTAGATTGGCGTATTCGATAAGTTGGTCGAATATTATAGCCTATGTAGTTTTCTAATTACGAAAGATCACACCTTTTTTTTTGTTTAGACGCCTTCAATGATCTTGGTTTTATTCCAGAAAAGAGCGGTAAGGTATAGTCTAAACACCAATAGTTAAATCACTAAGCCTAGAAACACTAGAAGAAACAATTATCAGAAGTAATATATAAAGCATTAAATTCCAAATTAGAAATGAAACAAAATAATGAACTACACAGCTCAGATAAACAAAAGGATAGAAACACATTTCTTATATCATATGCCATGAAAAAGCATTTAAGTTAAATACAATATCTAGTTGGCACCGGTTATAGAATCGGTTGCCTGAATAAACTAGATAATCAACAACTTAATTAACATCATCAGATAATCAGGTAATCAACAACTTAAACATCATTAGAAACTCTCTACAAAAAAGCTTGTATAGAAAGAGCGCGTGAAACATTTTTAATCAGGGAATTACCGTAAGGCCTAATTACAAAAAGGAAGTCAATAAGATACTATAGATTTATCCAAGTAGATTAATTCGTAATTTGTAACTATGGGCTTATTTAAAGACTTTATTTATATATTTAATAAGCCATTTTCTGATCTAATTTTCTGTTGTTTTGCTGTTTTGCTCATTGATATTGCTAGCAGGCAGGTGAAGATATGTATCTCTCTACTGAATAGATTAAATGATAATGTAAGTATAATTCAATGTCTTATTCAATAAAATAAGGGCCATGTAGTGGCAAAAGTGGCCTTTACCTTCTGATGCATCTAGTAAAAGAGGGAAAGGAAAGGAGGTGTGTGTGTGTGTGGGGGGGGGGTTACACGGTTTGGGTTTTGACATATCATAATAATTATTTTTGTAGGCCTAATGTTCATACCTATTCATTTAACACATCTGTATAGTTTTTCATGAAATAAAAAGGTAATAAGATAAGAAGATACGAATGGGCATTTCTTACAGCGCTTCTATTCATGCTATTAAATTAGCATGCTCAGTGCGCTCTTGGTGTGATTTGCAGTGGCAGATGTACTAGCCAAAGAGAAAGGTCTTTAAGTTCTCTTTAAAAGATTCTCTTGTCCCACAGTCTCTCAGTGTTTTAGATAGACTGTTCCATAGAGAAGGCGCCACTGACTCAAATGAGCGCACTCCCATGTACTTTTTTCTGTGTCCATTAAAACTAGGAGTTTTGAGGAGTGACTGTGTTGAAGAGCGCAGTTCCCTAGATGGCTCATGCCTTGTTATAAGCTCTCGAAGATACGAAGGAGCAATACCCTTTATGCATCCGTACGTAATGGACATGATTTTGTGATCTATTCGCTTCATCACCGGGAGCCAGTGGAGATCCCCTAGTGTTGGAAAGATATGATCTTGCCTCCTCACACCCGAAACAATGCGCGCCGCGGTGTTCTGCACCGTATTGAGTCATCATCGTCCTCATCATCAATCCCTTGACTGTTATGTGGAGCGAATGGACACCCCAGCAGTCATTTTGTCTCAGTTTTGCCTATTTTGAGCGGCTGTCAAAAGTTTTGTCATTTGCAGCTTTGTCTTATCTTTTATATTGTCGAACTAGCATGTCCATTGCCGGGCTATCCAACACAGTACCTAGTAATCTAACTCCCTTGTCATTTGTTTCATCCGCAACCAAATTTTCCAATCTTCCTGACCACTGCTTAGAAATTGTCAGGGCCGACTTTTGCATTTCAATCGCCCATTATTACCAGAATGTCTTTCTTTGCTGTTGTCTTGATGATTTGTTCTATTTCCGCGTACAATGTTTCCACTTCTTCTTCGACATGGTCGGAAATTGGAGCATAAACGTGTATGATCGTGAGGTTTTGGGGTTGGGCACAAATTCGTATGCTGATGAGTCTACTTGATATTGGTGAGCAGCTGATAACTGATCTAGCTATATCCTTTCTGACAATAAATACTACATCATATTGACGCTTGGATCGATCGCCGCTACAAAAATGTTTGTGACCTCAATCTGTTGTGGTTTCTTTCAATCCTGACCAGCGTACTTTAGCACGTCCTATGATGTCTCATTTATATCTTTGTAGCTCATGTGTCAATTCTCTCACTTTGCGCCCAGATACAGGGTTTGGACGTTCCGTATGCCTAAAGTTGGTTTTGCTGGCTGCTTGATTGGGTTTGGACTGGTCCCAGTAGCATACGTATCGTCCCCACCTTGTTAACCTCCTTTGGGATGCGCGGTCGTTGTTAATCTGGGCCTTGACTGTTATGTATCCATTGGACTTTCTTTGGGTTTGAAGACCTGTTGGCACTTATCTACTCGGCAAGTCGGCGTTGAATTTGTTTTATTTATTTATTTCTTTTTACCATGGGTGGAACTTAGGATGTCCAGTTCACTATAGCTATACAAATGCCTCCGACCGTAATGAATATTCGTTGGTTAATTCTTTAATAAATAAATAACATATTACATAGGATATTTATATGTTAACTTATTATATATGACATATTATTATTGTGTTTTCATTGGTTAGATAAACATTTTCTAAAATACATAATGTTTTATTTATATTTAGATAGTTAGTTCCCACAAAAAAAAAAGCCTAACATAAAGTTTTATTTAATCTCATTTAGGTGCTTGACTATTTATACCAGCTTGAATACAGCCTTGATGTCTTTGTATTAATCCTAATGTATGTGGATCTATACATTATGAGTGCTTTGATGGAATGCGCTTGTCTGTGAGTTCTATTACTTTAACAACATTTGACATGATGTAACGTGTTGTATTATATATATATATATATATGGGGGAGGGGTAGGGCAGCGCGTTCCGAAGGTTCTGGAATCAAATCCTGGTGAAGGCTAGAATTGAGGTACGGTGAAAGAGGCTGGGCATTGTGCTGGCCACGCATCCACTAGTATGCCGTGCCCACAGAACTGGTTAACGCCTCTTTACCGGCCCAATGATCAACTTGGTTTGAAAGGTACTTTACTTAGAATGAAACACACGGGGCCAAGGTAGCCAGATGGAGGTCAGGGTAGACATGAAGATGCAGTAAAAAAAAATTGAAGAAGACAAGATAAAGGGGAATGAGCAGGAAAGATTAGAAGATAATAAGAGATGGACAGGATTTGCGAGTTTAGTCAGAGGCTCTACAATGCACTAGGGAAAAAAAGGAAAAAAAAATACTGATGATGGGTCGTTGTGGCATTTCGCTTGAGCGATGTATGATCTTACTGTAGCTGAAACGTTATAATTTAAATGGACACATAAGAATATGCGAAAGTTGGAAGCTTAATATATCATCATCATGTTTGTAAATATGTCAGGATATAGGAAGGATTGAATGCGTGGGGCGTTATGGTGGTTGTTCCAACGGTTGGTCACAAACTTGGTTAATAGTATCTTGCTTCATGTGTATTAGTCTAAGTGTTGGTAAGTATAGTGATCAAACAATTTGGTGTTAAAAAAATTTCTATAGCTAGATAGGCCTACATAGATGGAGAGAGAGAGAGAGAGAGAGAGAGAGAGAGAGAGAGAGAGAGAGAGAGAGAGAGAGAGAGAGATGGAGAGATATAGATGGATAGACAACTTTATTTCTCTGATTCCAATCTATTCATTTTGCAAAATATTATAATTGCCGGAACAAAAAACGGATGGCCTGCGCTATCTCCCACTGTGGATGTCCCCCTCGGCTCATCATCGTGGTGGCGCGTAAGTAAAGAAAAGGTCGACCAAAGATACCATGCCCGATCCATTCATTACCACAGGGCAGTGTGATACAAGGATGTGTGACGTACTCTGTACATAGGTCTACCTACCTCGAACCACTCTAAGTATGACATTTCATAGAGAAATGCAGAAATTATTAAAGTGATTACCCTACTAATATCGCGGGCTAATTAAATCATATCTAATTAGTAAACGCATCGTCACACTCATTGTAAGTTTTATTGTGTACTAATATCAGGGCCTCGAATAGATTCTCCAATTGCATTGTCACAACAAAACTTCCTTTGCGTTGTTGATCCAAGCATGGCTTAATCTATGAAACAAGCAGATGGCCACTAGCATGATCAAACATATATCTTTCGTTATGTTTACCTACGCCTACCTGGAGACGTTAGAAAGGCGCCGCTGGCCTATAGGGACGTTTGGACGGTTAGACTACTCGCAAAAAGTTCTGCTAACCCTGGCGCCTTTTGCGAGGACTGGGTTTCCACGAGGCCAAATAAATGTTGATATTATCATGCAACACGGACTGTTTGTCTACCGAACAAATCGACTACCAACTTAGTTCGTCTTCCGGATATTTCGTCTAACACGACAATCTACGTGTACAGACAATGTCGTCACTGCGCCTAAGATTTTTAATTTTTACCTCCCCGTTGTCAACATTGGCCACTCTTCAGAGACCCTTCCAATAAAAAAATTGACAATTTTATCTGAGGTAGTAGCACTTGGCAAACATGGACGGTCACTATCTCTAGGCAGGGGCGAAGCCAGAAATTTTTACCAGGCGGGGCTGAACAAATATTTACCAAAAACCAGGGGGGGGGGGGGAGGGGGAGGGGGCTGAACTTTTGCGTGACAAACATTTACCAATTTTTTTGAGAATTTAGTACATATTTTAAAAAATTCTGTTGAAAAAGATATTTTGTAAAAATTCCAGGGGGTGGGGGGCTTAGCCCCCTTCAGCCCCCCCTCCTGTGGCTTCGCCCCTGTCTCTAGGCATGAGAGGTTTTTACTTTGCTCATCAACCCTACAGCTCTCCTAGTTTGTTTTTTTTTCTTGAAAATTACCTAATTTTTTCATGACAGGGACATTTTTTACTAATGAGAAGGCACTTCTTTTGATCATTTAAAATGTCCCATGATTTTCTTCTAAAAATGAAACTATTTTTTTTATACTAAAATGAAACCATTTTTTGTTTGAGAATAAGCTTTTTTTCTTCTTAAGACGATGACAGATTTTATTCGTAACGAGAAAACAACACTAGTATCGTTGGAAATGCTACATTTATTATTTTTCAAAAATGCCCTACTTTTCGTAAAATGGTCTTAGAAAATTAAAAAAGTGACTCGATGATTTTATTTCTTACTTTTAATATTTTTTTTCACATTTAGGTGCTGGACTAGTCTTGTCAACAAAAGAAGAATTGCCGAGGTGGAGGAGGATTCACAGGAAAATTGAACTTCTTTGTGTTGTATAGCGTCTAGTATACTGGAAACGTTTTTTTATTATGAAACTTTTTATTACTGATTTTAAGTTGAAGAAAGTACAAAAAAGATGAAAATTCACACAGAGCAGACATTAATGTATTTAATACTTTAAGTGCTTACTTTTGACACCTTTAAAACATTGTTTGTATTAATTCATTTGTTAACCGTGTATCAAGTTTGTTGTTTTCCTTTCCATACAGAAATGTGTAGCCTGAGAACTCAGTTATAAAATATTTTCTAGGAGTATCACTAATATATTCATTGAATCACCAAAATAGAAATAAAAACATACAATAGGGCTCACACTGAATTTATGAACATTTGCTCACCTCGAATTCTCTTATCTTCTGACCTGAGTATCACAGAGTCGGGTCCCTTATAAACAAACAAACATGTCAATAATTATTTTCACCCTCGGTATTCCTCATCTATGTTTGCCCGAATAAACAATAGCCCTACATTGAACACGGACAAAGCCGCTCGGAGTCGGGGGGGGGGGGGGGACCCCCAGAACGATGGACAGAGACGTTGAGAGAAATGGATGCATGAGTTGCCCTTCCCCATTATACCGGGTGCGGATTTTTGCCATAAAACGTATTTTACTTCCAATTGTGCTTTAATAATATTAGATTGAACTAATATTTTGCTTCAATAAATTGCCAATTATGTCACCAAGTTCTGCCCCAGTTCCACAATAAAAAACCTATCTTGTAAAATAAAAAGACTACGTTTTTCTTAAAACTCTTATTTTATATTTATTAGTCTAACCTCCTGTGTTCTGTGGGGGTTTTTAAAAGCACTTAAAGTGCTTCATAATACTTACAAAATGTGAAAGAATAACATAAGCGTATTGTCGAATAAATATTGCCTTAATTCGACTAATATTTTGTAATATATTATAGAAGGTCATAATTTCTTTTTGTCATATCACTAAAAATGTTAATGCATGTGATAATTTATCATTGCTTAGTTTTTTTATTGTAGCTTTAAAATTTATAGCGGACGCACTGGTCAATCTATAATGTTCCATTTTCATATAGAGGGCTCCGAAGCTAAAATCCTGCCAGGCTAAATTTATTACAGTAGCTGTAAAGCAATGACGGATACAATTTAATGTGTTAGGCGGCTCTTCGATAAGTTGCCCACACTATCCATACGAAAGCTTTCGCAACTTGAATTCAATTAATTCCAGGCTATCGCTACTATTTTTTACTTCACTTATTTTATACAGGAGAATGGATCCGTATGGTCATTTGACTGGGGCCATTTTGTCGGCGTAGATCAAAGCGCGACCAGGGGTTGAGGTAAAACTGACCTTATTGTTGGGCGGACCAATGGAGGTCTTATCGCGTGGCGGGAATACGTTTGTCGGTGGAAATCACAGTAGTAGACTCGACCATTGAAAAATAAGGATAAAGCGGCACAATCTGGACGGCTGTTCTTTCTAAAGCGTTTGTTGATTAAAGGCAACGTTCAAAAAAGACTTTTGCTGGATTGCAATTCCAAAAGTCCCACTATGTTTCTGAGAGCATGTTCTTTGACGCAAATTTTAAATCTGTAGCTGTTTATTATATTTCTTTCTTTATTATTATTTTTGATACTTTTCCCCTGCCCTCGCTTACGAAAGCTTAATTTTAAGAGAAAAACAGATCTTAAACTGATTTCTTAGATGTTTGCTGCTCAATGTTAAATACGCTCTGAGCTTACATCATGTTTCTTCGCAGCGCTATACAAATAGAATTATTTTTATTAAATTTCTTCATTTTTTTTGCCTTTTTCTTTGCATTACTTTATTTATTGCTTATTATAGGCCTATATCAAAGTGGTCAATACGGTAAACCTGGTGTAGGATTATGATCCACTCTCCATTGGTTCGTGCGGTATTTTTGTTTACCTTGTAGTCTTATTTTTGTGGGAAACGGTCAATTCAATAGGAAACAGAACGCACCACGGACTGTTCCTCGTTTTATTGTTGACCTAACCGGCGTCTTTGATTGAACTTACCGTGGGTCACGATAAAAGATGACGCTTGTCGGGTTGCAAGGCGCAAGTGGTCATCTGCTGTAATGTTACTGGACAATAGCAGTGGTCAACAAAAATACAGAGACTCTGAAAAGATGAAATAACGTTACAGACCAAAATTTATTTCTGACCTTTTAGCCAATGATTAATTCTCCTATCAGAATATAAAAGTATTTAAACCATCACCAAGTCTGGCTTGGTGTTTCATTAAATTATTGCATTTTATTCCTAATCGAGACTGTCTTTTATGTATACTTTCCTGATAAGTGTTTCAGACGTTCCTTCTAAATAGAAGATTATTACGTCCACTAGGCCCAAAACTCAAAACAGGGATCGGTCAGCGGCAGGATAGAGCCCGCGACGTGTCGGTTGACAGTCCGGTGAATACACCGCGTGACCAGTCGTCCTCTACTTTGAGATATTTATCATTCTTTTTTTTTAATGGAGGAGGGTAGTTGGTTGGTGGTAGTTCGATATAATCATAAATTTGCTAGACGTAAATATTTACTTCTAATGAGTTGTGTTTTAAATTTAAAAAATGAACATATTAGTTATACTCATATTTAGGATATGTTTAATTTACACACTCACAAAAGACAATACCTTCAAAATTTAAAAAAAAACATGTTTTCCTCAAGTATTAAATTCTAACTGGCACTTTTTTCACAAGAAATAAACAATGTTTAGATCTTAAGCATAAGGATCAACAATTTTGTTATTATCCTTTTAAGAACAGCATAGTATATTTGTTTTTAAAAAATGACATTAAATTTTTACAATTGATTTCAAGTTTATTTACGAATTTAGACTTTGGCTATTTATATATTATTATAATTAAAAAATATATAATTATAATTTTGTGTTCGTTTTTATAACTTAATTGTTGCCTAGTGTTATTGTTAGTTATTTCGTCTGATTTATTTACCTGTCTACGTATTGGTTTACACCTATTTAAAGCGCGAGCTGGGAGTATTATTCCCTTGTAGCTCTGAGCAAGAACTCAGCCGTGCGTTTGAGCACGGCTCTATCTCCGTAGAGATCAGTGGATAGTGGGTCACCCGTCCCATCTCCTCGATCGATGAGACAGGGGCACTCCCGCAGGATATGCTCCACTGTCTCGTCTTCCTCCCCACAGTGGCGACACCGCGAGTCGTAGTAAGGCCGGAACCTGGAGAAGTAAGCCCCAATGGGGCAGTGGCCAGTGCGGAATTGAGATATGATACTTTGTTCCGACCTATTTAGGCATCACCATGGGTCGGCGCGGTTAGGGCGGGGCAAATGCCGCCAGACGGTTTACACCAGATAGGCCTACTTAGTCGTCAAACCGTCAATTTATTTCTTCGGCACACATGAATTAAGTCAAGGTTGAGTGAAAAGGGGAGGAAACGACTTCTTTGTATGAGGCGCTAAACTGTGTTTGATTCGTTTGCATTGATCAAAGTCGACCTAGGACTGTCCAGTGATAGGTACGCCCTATTTGTACGTTTCACATTCAAAGCCAAGGGCAAGCATTAAATTCCAAATTAGAAATGAAACAAAATAATAAATTACACTGCTCAGATAAACAAAAGGATAGAAACACATTTCTTATATCATATACCATGAAAAAGCATGTAAGTCAAATACATTATCTAGTTAGTACCGGTTATGGAATGGGTTGCCTAAACAAACCAGGTAATCAGAAACTTAACATTTTCCCCCCCCCCCCAGACCAAATTAAAGGGCGATGCCGAAATGAGATCAAAAGCGTTACCTTGAGAAAAAAAACTAGTTAACAATATATTTTATGCTTTTATATACAAAATCTGAAATAACATACCCGGCTTGTCGAATAAGTGGCCAGTGTAATGGTAGCATTTTTTTCATTTTCAATAGAGATGCCAACTATATCCCACTCAGCGTGTAGAGTGGAGAGATCAAGGTTAACTTCTAGAGTTGACAAAGTTTCAAACTGCATCTCTTCAAGAATTGGACTCATAGCGACCAACTAGGACGCAAAACATTATTGATATAATTTAATCACAAAACTTTATTTGTGTGTGTATGCAAAGCATGTCTAAATGGTTTTCATGTTGTATTTAGAATTGTATCGATAATTCAATCGGAATGATTAATTATGGCTTAGAGATTATTTGCGTCATCAAAATATGCGTTTTTCGTAGTCTCTACGTATTTCTAGCACGCATCTACCTCTGACTAATATTTCCAAATTTTAGGCCTATGCTATGCCTTGCACCGCAACCATTAGTTTGCATTGTTCGTTTGTTCCCAATGTTGCCAAGTTCTACGTTTGCACTGAAATCTCCAATTTTTATTACCATGCCATGCTGTGGTACTGATTTAACTTTTGCCCTCCCCCCCACCCCCATTAGTCATTGAAAGTGTCTCTTGTTTCAACCTTACACTCTTTAGTTAGGATTGTATGATGGTTCATTTTTAACTGCTAACTTCTCTTTCTGATCACAAATAGTCTACTGCTTATTCAGTCTATAAGGCATTTTTTCTAAACCTTTCCTAAGTTTGATGGCCACTTCTTTATATAGTTTATCATCCCTTCCTGCCTATAAAACTGTTTCTACCGTTGAAGCTGTCTAACTTCCAGACCCCGTCCATCGAACTTCCCTAATGCCTGAAATGAGTAAACCGTAGTGACGCAACTCTGCGGTCACTTGTGTCAGTTTTCCTGTTTGGTACATTTATATATTCCGATATCCTAGTGTTGTCCTGGTTTTGGTACTCAAGACCTCTATCTTCCTGTAAGTGGCATCCACCATTGACATTCATATGAGTCACTTGGTGGACGTCTAGAGGTATATCGCACCTGTTTATAGGTATATACTTTGTTGCTCTTTCCGTAACCGGATTTTGTTTTTTTCCGGACAGTGGTTAAGAGTGTGATTAACGCCCAACACGGATGACCAGGTTACTTAGTCTACTAGCTTTAGTCTGACACCTACCCGGGCAGATGTTCCCAGCTAGGTTGAACCTGCCTGGAGTTAAAACTCCCAATGGTATAGTATAGCTCTGATTGATGGGTCTGCTAAAACCATTTTGAAAAAAACAAAACAACCAACAACTGGCGTTTATCCGGTTCACGTAGCTGAAACAAATTAAATAATTCTAACTGAAATGACAGCTATTTAACTTGCCTCAATGACACAGTTCTGTGTGTCAAATGGAAACATGACCAGATCCAGTTCACAGGCAGTATGGAACAAGGCTCCTGGGACATATTCAATTCTCCCGGTGGAAAATATAAACAGCGGCCTACAGATGCAGACCATTAAATAATTATGTACTGCGGCCTACAGATGCAGAGCATTAAATAATTATGTACTGCGGCCTACAGATGCAGAACATTGAATAATAATGTACTGCGGCCTACAGATGCAAAACATTAAAAAAATATGTACTGCGGCCTACAGATGCAGAACATTAAATAATTATGCGCTGCGCTTATAGATGCAAAACATTAAATAATTATGTCGTTGTAACTTCAAGATTCATGTAAAACTTCAATACATGACAGGATCGCTACTATGTTTACTTCATTAATATTATGCAGGAGAATGAATCCGTACGGTCATTCGACGGGGGCCATTTTTTCGGCAGAGATCAAAGCGCGACCAGAGGTTGGGGGCAAACTGACCTCATTGTTGGGTGGACCAAGGTATGCCTGATCAAGTGGTGGGCATACGTTTGTCAAATTGATCTATTTGATCAAACAGTACTACCTATACTAACCTACGGCTGCGCACTATGGGGTATGGAAAATTGTGACATTTTAGAAAATATTAGACTAAGATATTTTAAGATGATTTTAAAATTGAACACAAAAACACCAAATTATGTAGTCTTAGGCGAAACAGGCAAACTTTATATAAGATCATTTATTAAAAAAAGAATGTTACACTTCTGGATCAAAATAGCGACCGGCAAAGAAAGCAGGATTTCTAAAATAATTTATAACATTTTACTTAAAGAGCACTTGGTTGAAAAATGCAAATGGTCCGCCAATATAAAGTTACAACTGGAACAACTAGGATTGGGATATATTTGGTTAGAACAGTATATAATAGATACTAAACTTTCTAAATCAATAATTAACTTACGTATAAATGATCAAAGTAAACAAGAACTTTATGAGAGTATGCAAAAAAGCAATAAAGGTAAATTATATAGCGCTCTAAAATATAAATCTGACTGGGAAATTATTCCACCCTTTTTAAATAAATTACATCTGAAAGAAGCTATCTATATATTAAAAATACGAACAAGTAACAATAATTTCCCTGTTGAACTGGGTCGCCACTCCAGAAAAGATTATAATTTAAGATTATGTCCCCTTTGCTTAAAAGATATAGGAGATGGATTTCACTATTTACTTCAATGTGTGCACTTCAATGCCCAACGAAAAATGTATCTAAAAAAATATTACTATAACAGACCTAATGTAGAAAAAATGTCGGAACTGCTTAATTCTAGCTCTCTAAAAGAACTTAAAAAACTAAGCATATTTTCAAAAATATTAGTATCTGCTTTTAAAAAATGAAAAATAGGTTAGAAATGTTTAAGTATTTTAACTTGTTGGTTTGTCACTATGCTAATGAGAGAAAGTCGTAGAAGAAATGTAATATACTAAGCCGCAAGAAAAATGTGTGAATGATTTCTTAAATGTTTGTTCTCACTATGTTAATGCTGTGCAGGTCTAATGAAAATGATGTACTTGTATGTCTATGTTAGTAAATGAAGTTTTTTTTTTTTTTTTTTTTTTTTTTTTTCTTTGTTAGTTTTTTTCCCCCAAAAATTGTATTATAAACTAAATTATCCCCCCTGAATTTTCTTTTAGGATACCTTTAATTAATAAATTTTCTATTACCTTCATTTTTATCACTAATATTGGTATTACTATTATTGTTCAATTTATTATTCACAAATGCTATAATTTTCTTATGTTTTTGACTATGCCTTTATTGTACCTATGTACTATGTGGCTAATAAATATTGTTCATTGTTGTTCATTGTCGGCGGACATCAATTGTAGACTTAACCACTGGCAAATTGGGACAAAGAGGCACCATCTGAACGCCTTCGTTGATAAACCATTTCCTAACACATTTGTTGGATTAAAAGCAAAATTCAAAGAAGACATTTGCCGGATTACAATTCCAAAAGTCAAACATGTTACTGAGGGCATGTTCTTTGACCGAAATTAAAAATCATAAATAATTTTCATAACAAAAAACAACTACATACCTTTGTTTACCCTCGCTAGTCGATGAGGTAAACCTCGTTGTAGGATAATGTTCCAACTCTGCAATGTTTCGTGCGGTATTTTGTTTTTTACCATGGCGGCGTCTCTGATGTGGACTTATTTGTATGGGCGACGGTCAATTCAATGGGGGAAACGCGCGCACAAAGGATTGTTCCTAGTTTTATTGTTGACCTAACCGGCGTCTTTGATTGAACATACTGTCGGTCACGATCAAAGATGACGCTTGTTGAGTTGCCTGGCGCATGTGGTCAGGCGCTTTAATGTGACTGGACAATAGCAGTGGTCAACAATACAACAAAGACTATGAAAAGATGGAAGAACGTTACTGACCACAGTTTATTTCTGAACTTTTAGCCAATGATTAATTCTCCTATTAGAATATGAAAGTATTTAAACCTTCGCCAAGTATGGCTTGGTATTTTATTAAATTATTTCATTTTATTCCTAAGTAATACGGTCTTTAATGCATACTTTCCTTAAACAGACGTTCCTTCTAGATAGAAGATTATTTCGTCCATTAGGCCCAAACTCTAAACAGGGATCGGTCAGCGCAGGATATAACCCGCGACGTGTCGGTTGCCAGTCCGGTGAACTAACCGCATGACCAGCCGTCTTCTACTTTTAGATCTTTATCATTCTTTTGTTTTAAGGGAGGAGGGTAGGTGGTTGGTGGTTTGATATAATCATACATTTTTCTAGACTTGAATATTTACTTCAACTGAGCTGTGTTTTATATTAAATAACGGTTATATTAGTTATATTAATATTTAGGATTTGTTCAATTCAAAACAAAAAACACCTTTAAAATTGAATAATAGCAAATATTTTCCTAAATTATTAAATTCTACCTTGCACTTAATCCCACAAAAGATACAAGGGAAAAAAACCAATAATACGTGGAGTAAATGTTTAGAATAAGGATGAAAATTGTGTTATTATCTTTTTAAGAACAGGATTGTAGATTTAAAAATAAACTAGATTACATTTTTACTCATTTATATATTTTAAGAACTTAGAATTTGTCTATTTTAATATAATTAGGTGTATGTTGTTTTTTTTTAAACTTAATCGTTGCCTAGTGTTATTGTCAGTTATGCATATAAGTAGGCTACTCATTTTTTCCAAGTGTCGTCAGGGCATGGAATGGGTTGCCTGAATAAGCCAGGAAAACCAGTAACTTAACATTATGTAAAACACTTAATAAATGCAAGACTAGACTCAGACAAAGGATGAGCGTAGGAAGCAATAATCTTCTTTGTAGAAAGAGCTTCTGTAATATATAAGATACGATTTTGTTTGATTTATTTACATGTTTAGAAATTGGTTTAGATCAGATACTTAGTCGTCAAGTATTGTTTTATTTCTTCAGCAGACATTAAATACGTCAAGAGTGAATGGAAAGGGGAGTCAACGACTTCTTTGAATGATTGACCAATGGTCAAAGGACTGTGTTTTTTGTTTGCATTGGACAAAGTCGACAAAGGACTGTCTAGTGATACGTACACCTTATTTGTACATTTGACGTTCAAAGCCGAAGGCGGGCGTTCCATAATGTCGGCAACGATCAAAGTGTTAAAAGCGACCAACGCGTGGTGGGGTGGGGGCAAGGAGCGGAGCTAGGCGAGGTTGATTTTTACTTTTAATCTGTGCGATACTGAAGCGGACGGCGTCTTAGATCGAACAACAATCCCGCGTGGTCAGTCGGCGGGGATTCTTTGTCGCCAAGGATCAAAGAAAAGGCTTTTGATAGAATACAGACAATAGTGTAACGCCCCTCCCCCCAATTGTTTATTATGGCTCGAAGTATTTAAAACCTCGTCGACTGTTTCGGTCTTCATTTGGTAAACCGTCTTAGCCGGTGACAAATTCAGTTTTGCTATTTAGTGTTTTATATTCAGTTAATCATCATGTCTATTTTCGTTTTAAACCTGGTCCAGTTATTGGTTCTGGAATGTCTGGATGTGTTTTTGTGGCTAGTCAGTTGGACAAACCAGATCTTAAACGAGCAGTGAAAATATTTTCTACTCGCACTGAAGACTGTGGTAGGAAAAGTAAGAAACTATTTATCCGTGAGGTCAAGACCATGCAGGGAATTGACCATCCAAACTTGATGAAGGTAATAGCAGCTGTGAGATGTCCAGATTATTTGGCTATCTGCATGCCATATTACCAGAAAGGCAGTTTGTCTTCACAACTTCAAGATTTGACACCGTCCCATCTTGCTCTATACTATACTCAACTAACGTGTGCCATAAGTTATCTGTACATGAAAAGGATTGTTCATTCAGACATTAAACCAAGTAATATTTTACTTGACGACAGACAGAACGTTGTTCTAGGAGATTTTGGTGTTGCTTTTACTGTACCTCCAGACATTGATACTATTAGTTCAGATAAAGTTGGTGGAACTCCTGCCTTCATGGCACCGGAACTACTCAGTTTGAACTCTGTTGACCCATTTAAACTAGATATCTATTCACTTGGTGCTGTTGTGTGGTGTATGTTATTTCGTGTGGAGCCTAAATCTTCTATGACATTTGATTACCTTCATGAGATCAACAACAGTCCAGATGTACCAATTACTTACAGGTAAAAAAAAGTTTTTATTATACACATCCTATTCATCTGAACATTTATAAATTGTTAGCTATTGTTCGATTACTAATACAATGCTACGTTATTTTAAGATAGAAAATGTGTGAATAACTTCAGAAGCTAACTTTAGAATCTAACTTAGCACATTTTACAGCTTACATTGTATTCACTAATTCAAACTGTGTTTTTAACAAATATTACCAAAACTTGCTACATTTTGACAAACAAACACACGCAAACTTGTGCATTTGACATGCCACTCATATAATTCTATAATTAAAACTACAATAGTATCAAAATTGTCTATAAATTATAATTTAAAAAAAACACATTTTAATAGAATAACTGTCTCTTACAATTTTCTACAGACTCGCCCTGTCAGCAATGCTACATCCTATGGCCAAGAAAAGAATCCACATCACTAATCTTTTGGTGCTTACAAAAACTTAGATTTTGTCACAAAAAAGTCTTCAATGATCGGACAAGCATTACAAGTTAAGTTTGATCTATATTTATTTTGTCTTTTCAACAGTAAAATTTTAGTTTTACTTCAGTTATATTTTCTACTGACAATAGTAGTATGTATATATTGTATATAATGTAGTGTTCCACAAAATGCTGTATAGCATACACAATTATTATTATTTTTTTACTTTATTGTACTTTAGTATACTTCCTCTTGTTTTGTGTTTCTTTCAGAGTCTTGTACATAGTCTGTGGCTTATTTTCACATGATGACATTAACAAGACAATACAGGAGCCAAGGTAATCTTTACTTGTTCATAAATATTAAAATTAAATTCAATAGCTTAGTTAGTTTGTTTATTCTTTAGTATAGATTTCTAAAATTTAGCGTATTTAATGCATTTTTATAAAACATTTCTACGTACTAACTAAACGTGGGTTAAGCATCAGTTGTTTTTAAAGCATTAATTTAAATACATTTGTACCTGACCTCTTCAGACAAAAAAAATTACTATTTATCTCGCCCTTTACATTTTATACATAATGTAATCATATGAAATATATAGTGGTTTTTTTTTCAATATAGTTTCCTTTTTAAAAACCTACTTTCAGATGTAACATTTTTTTTACAAGTACTAAAGCAAGATGTGAGGGCCTCGTTGAAAGACAAATGATAAACATTTGACTTCCTTGATAAGATCCATACAGCTGATCTTTATTTGTGAAATGGCTATATACTGATACAGATCATATTTCAACTGATTAATTCTGAAGTAGCTGAACTAACTCACAGTCTACTCTACATTTCTGTGTCAGATCAATACAAATAAGTTATCTCTATCATTACAAGAAAGAGAGATTGTCATATATTCAATTTTACTAATTGGAATGCGCCAAACCATATACAGTGACTTGTGTCAGATCGCTGACTGATCTACCATTCAAATATTCAATTTGTAACATATTATATATGTATATATACGTTTATTTGAAAAATTGACAAAAAAGGGAAATAATGTCAGTTACTGAATATAGAACTGATTTGTTCAGATCGTTTATAAAATATGCTTGACCAAAGTTGTTATTATAATAGAATATCGAATTAATACATTGATACATGTAAAAAAAAGTCATGTAAAATAATTTGTACATTGCATGTATCACTTTTATAGATCTCTGCATTTGTTAAATATGTTCATAACTTAAACATAAATAAACGATTTAATTGTACAGTATTAGCAGTGTTTTTTTTTTCTTTTATCTACATGTTGTTTACCAATAAGATGTTGATGTGATTTCAAGACTATATTAGTTTTAGAAATTATCCACATAGTATAATATCAATATAATGTTAAAAGATTAACAAGTTAAATTTTTTAAAACTCCGATCGCCTGCACCCCTTCGTTAAATCCAACGAAACACATAAAATAATTGCAACAACTTAAGACTTGTTAATTTGATTTCGTTGGTATGTTTTAACTAAGGCAACAAGAACGTCAACTCTCAAAATCTCCTGTCAATCAGAGCATGAGATTTAAAAAAAATATTTTATTTTCATTAAAAAAAAAAACAGTAATAAATTCATCTACTTAGTTTAAATGCCCATGGTAAAAAATATTATTGTTAAGTCGAGTTCTTAAAATTAAAATTTTACTCTAGTCTACGGTAGGCCTATATTAAAAAAACGGGTGATACTATTTGATAAACTAATGAAAACCGTTATTTTGTTTTTACTCTTAATTAACCGTAAAGTATCATCTATAGAAAAAATAATTAAATCCGATGTTACTGCCTGAAGTTGTAGGCTATTGCTGCCAGTAACAGTTTTAAAATATGCAAACACAAAACTTAATGTTTAATTAACAGGCATAGAAATACAACAATTTATTTATAGTATATAATAGTATCTTTAAGTATATATGACCCTTAATATACGAAATGAGTTGCAAGCTATACAGTGTGTTTCAAAGGTGTAAAATTTCGATTTCGGGATGTTAATTAGGGGCCTTGTTCTAATTATTTAGACTATTCGTTTACTATTAGGTTTCTTGAATAGGTCTTATTAAATAATAATTATAAATTATTAAAGAAATTAAAATGTTGAAATTCGACCTAAAATATTAAAATCTAATAGTAAATATGAATTTTCTCGAAATCAGGTTCCAGATAGTGGCTACAGTAAAACATTATTAACGGCCTTTATTATTGAATTCGGCATTAAATTAGCTTTATAAAGCTCTTAATAGCTTAAAATGACACAAATGTGACTTGCGACAAATTTCGTAGTGTAATAAAATATCCATAATTAGTAAAATATAAAAATATTACCGACTTGAAGAAGAACAATAATAATTTGGTTAATTATACATGAATAACAGAAGTTAAAACTAACATGAACTTAACGTCAGTCAAATAATTATACATGTATGACAGATGTTAAGTCCAGCATAAATCCAATGGTCACCAACATCCAAGTGACCAGAAATACAATAAACGATACAAGATCGATGTATTTTCCTACAATTCTGTATTTGTTAACCTCTCTTTCGTCTGTCAAGGTCTTTTTCTCGTCCTCCTGTAGGCCAATGTCCTCAGACAACCCAGTATCAGTTGGAGAGCCTAGTCGGTCCTTGTCTGAAAGTTCAACATCAACAACATTGCGTGAAAATGTCCGTACACTTCTTTGCATCACGTGCATTTTTTTCACTGCATTCCTGTAGTTATTTTTAGCTCTCATCATTTTTACTTCTCTCTGTGGGACAATGAAAATGTTTTTAAACAAATAACTATTCTGATAAAAGTGTATGTTTTAATTTTCTAATATTTAAATATTGAAATTTCGTCTTTTTCCATAATATGTAATAAATGATACCAATATAAATATATTTATGTTAAAAACAATGCAATAACATAATGAAAATAAAGAATGATTATCATGAGATTATGATGGAATTAGAAATGGAACAAAAATTTAAGCACAAAGATCACGAAACAAAATGTAAGAAATATTTAAAACAAAGAAGTATGTGACACCTGCACTTACCAACAAAATGTCCCTGTAGTTGTGAACCGTTTGGAGAGCTTTTACAAATTGCAATACAACTTACCTCTTCAAGGTAATGTAGGTAAACAATGATGATACTGTCCACTACGGTCAGCAGGGAGATGACCAGGAGAATGAAAAGGTAGATGGTCACCCTTGGTAAGGATCTGGATGATCTAGGGAGCATGGTGCTTATCGTACTTAGAAACACGGCCAGCGCCAGAAGGACAGTGATGCCTGGAAACATTTCGAATGCTTCAACATACATAATATGTAATAAAATAGGAACGTATGACATAGAAATTATTAAAAAAAACTATTGGCTACTTTATATAGTAAAGTGGGAATATTTCTTCTACACCATAGGTTCTCAACCTTTTTGGCTCAACGCCCCCTTTTAATTTCTTTTCAGCTCACCGCCCCCCCCACACTTTTTTTAGCACCCAATCCCCCCACCCCTCTGGAAGTTGAAGGGTCAATATAGTTTCCGAAATTTACAGACAATAACCAAGACTTTTAGGGGGGGGGGCTATATAAGCTGCGTGAAATAAAATTTAAGAAGGGTGTTAAAAGACTTTTAGTAACTAAATGTTGTCACACAATAGACAGCCAATATATCTGGAACAGACTACTTTTTTAGAACTACAACATCAAACCACTATTCGCCATACCATCGCCACTGGGGGAATTTCTGTTGCACTTAATTAATTAAAGCGAGGTAATTAACCCATTTCATTTGAACTAATATTTTTAATATGTTTTTTTTCTTTTATTAACTTTTTCTTTTATAATTAATATTTATAACTTTAAAAAGATAAAACTGTGAAAAAGTATTTGAAAATCATATATATTTTATATGGCTATATAATTTGTATGAATAATTTTTAACATTACATTAACTACCTAGTCTGTATGATTACTACGTATTTATTCTTTAACTCTAGATTGTACGACTTTTTGCGACTCCTAATCACATAAAATTACATCTCATTATAACTGAGATCCAAATATCATTAATATTAGCAGATATTAGGGCGAATGGGATCGGTGGGTGCAGGGATAGAACCCGCGACGTGACGGTTGACAGTCTGGTAAACTAACCACAGGACCAGCCGGCCGCACTGGCTATACTTATCTAATACTGACCCCCACTTCTTCTAAAACTCATTGCGATTCCTATTTCTTATTAGTATAATAATATGTTGGCCTAGTGTTGGGGACATCAGATATTTAGTAGCACTTACGTATACATAACATTTCATCCCAAAACGAATCGATTCAAATAGCTGAGGTGTTCAAATTATATCAGGTTTTCGTTCGCCCCCGGGAACATCAGCGCCATTCTAAAGCCTCTCACCGCCCCCGGGAACGTATGTTCTACACCATATTCGTCCATAAGACTAGTGAAGCAGCGTTTTCCAGTTTACGTGACCAATGCAGAATAAACAATTATTTGGATAAGTACTCACCAAATCCCACTTTTTCTCCAGATTGGGCAGGGATGATAAAAACCAATATGTTGAGAAACGAAAGAAAGACAACTGGTAGAATAATGTTGAGTAGTAAAAAAGCTGGACGCCTCTTCAGCACAAAATGAATCTGATAGATAAAAAAAATGAAATGAAATTTACATTGTTATGTTAGAAAAATAAATTACTAGTTAATAATACAATTGACCCTCTTATTGTTTTATAATATTAACAAAATCTAACAGAATAACATACCTGTATTGTCGAGTAAGTGACCAGTGGATTGGTAGCATTTTTTATTTCAATAGAGGTGCCAACCAAGTCCCACTCTACGTGTGGAGTAAAAAGATCAAGGCTGACTTCTGTAGGTGACGAAATTTCAAACTGCATCTCGTCAACAATTTGGCTCATTGCTGCCAACTAGGACACACCATATTATTGTTGTAAATTAATCAAAGCACTTTATTTTGTTTAAATCAGGTTTGAAACGTTTTCATGTTGTATTTAGAATTGTACCGATAATTAATTTAGAGTTATTTCTTTAAATTTGATTAGGCCTATAGCCTAGAGGTTATTTGTGTAATAATTGTAACGATAATTCAATGGTAGTTATTTTTTATGGAGTAGAGATTACTTGCGTACACCAAATATTAGTTGTGGAAGTCTCTCTCTATATTCTAGTACGTTATCGTAGTCTCTCTATATATTCTAGTACGTTATCGTAGTCTCTCTATATATTCTAGTACGTTATCGTAGTCTCTCTATATATTCTAGTACGTTATCGTAGTCTCTCTATATATTCTAGTACGTTATCGTAGTCTCTCTATATATTCTAGTACGTTATCGTAGTCTCTCTATATATTCTACTACGTTATCGTAGTCTCTCTATATATTCTAGTACACACTTACCTTAGGGACATATTATTATACTAATTACATTCTATTAATTTCTGTTAATTTATGTTTAAAAAACCAATGTAAAGCACGCAGATGTGTAGTTTGTTGTTGCAAAGAAGCTACTTATTATCGAACAGTGTATTTTTATGTAATTATTGTAAATAAGTTTAAGCATACAATTAATTTTTTTTCACCTTTTATCGAGTGGCTTAAGTGTATTGTTGACGGACGTCATATTATTATGACCCTGCGATAAAATCTACTTAACTATTTTGTTTTAATTGTAATAGAAATAAATACTTACAGCCCATAAGGACTTTGGCGTAGAGGGCAGCATAAGCATGGATGGAGGCGCTGTATTAATGACCAATTAATTAATTAATTAATCTTTGTTTGACACTGCGACAATTCCAATTGTGCCCTAGGATTTACCAAATTCTTGTATTTCTTGTTCTACCATTTAGAGCCAGGTTACTTTTGGCTGTCCTCTCATGCTTTTTACATCTGACGTTCAGTGTTCAGGGCTGTACGTTCCCTTACTCTCTTGCATTAGCACATCCATCACCGAAGTTTTTTCATGATGATTGTGTCTCATTGTTTCATACTTGCATTGGGAAATCAAATCTTTTTTTGATTATTTCTTTGGTCAGAATATTTTTAATATCCTCCTGAGGTCTTTTGAACTGACATATAATAGCTTTACAGGGTATTGTTGTATCATGTTGCGATAAACACAGTCAGGTATCTCTTTGATGTCAATGAAATTGATTTAAAGTTGTCGCTGTCATTCCGTAAGTTGCTCTATTATATTTCTTAGTGCAAATGTCTGTTCTGTACGTACATTCCCTGCCTTTTCTAAAAACCTGCTTGTACTTTCCTAAGACTTTTGTCGACAGCATCGGTCATTTTCCCAATAATTACATTGGAAGTACTTTGCAGAGGATTGACAGAAACCTAATGTCACAGACAGTCATTAAGTGGACTCTATTGGGGAATTTTTATTTTAAATTATTTTAGTCCAGTCCTCTAATATTTATGTCTTAATCCATATTTTCATGAAAAATGGCTCCAATATACTAGTTCTTGTCTCTGAATCAGACTTAAATAATTACGAGGTTGTGGAGAATTATTGGTTTTTAGTGATTTGGTGGCGTTTACAATTTTTTTCTTATCTTTCGGTTCAAAATTGATGTCAAGTTCTGCCTGTCAGTCTGAAATAACTGCTTCCATTGGTGGCACTCTATCAAATATTTCACTAAACTGACCACCAAAAATGCTGTTCCACGTCATTAGGACGCAGTTTTCCTTATCTTATCTTATAAGTTTACAGACGTTCCTTCTAGATAGAAGATTATTACGTCCAATAGGCCCAAAATTCCTGCAGGGCGACAGAGATCCGTCGCTGGCAGGGATAGAACCCGCGACCTGTCCGTTGGGTTTTGGTTGACAGTCCGGTGAACTAACCGCTGGACCAGCCGGCTGCACTTGTTTATCCTTGATGAGTGTATTAAGTGAAGAGTAAAATTGTCCACAAAGCTCTCCTCTAGCTGCAGCACTTTTTTCTATCTTCTTTAAAATACACTCGCCTGTCTGCGCATACCATCCCTTGACTTCTTTGTAGATATCTTTACAATGGTATTTCTATTTTTCTTTCAGTCTTGTTGACCAAGAGATAATCATTAAATTTTTTACGATTGTCTTGGTCCAATACAATGTCCAGTGTCCTTTACTTTTATTCAAATAACGTTAGATCTGCTAGATCTGTTTAGCAATCAGAGCCAAACCAAGTTTGTAAAAAAAAAAAAAAAAAAAAAAAAATTCGTTTATCCAGTTAATGCAACTGAAATCAAATTAAATAATTATAACTGAAATCACAGCTATTTAACTTGCCTCAATGACACAGGTCTGTGTGTCAAATGGAAATTTGACCAGATCCAGTTCACAGGAAGTATGGAACAAGGCTCCTGGGACATATTCAATTCTCCCGTTTGAAAAAACATACAGCGGCCTATTGATGCAGAACATTAAATAATTATATTCTGCGGCCTACAGATGCAAAACATTAAATAATTATGTACTGCAGTCTTTAGATGCAAAACATTAAATAATTATGTATTTCAGACTATAGATGGAAGACATTAAATAATTATGCACTGCGGACTATAGATACAAAATATTAAATAATTTAGTTCTGTAACCTATATATGCAAAACATTAAATAATTATGTACTGCGGCCTATAGATGCCAAACATTAAATAATTATGTACTGCAGACTATAGATACAAAACATTAAATAATTATGTACTGCAGCCTATAGATGCAAAACATTGAATAATTATGATCAGCGGCCTGTAGACGCAAAACATTAACTAATTATTAACAACGTAAAAATAAATAAAAAAACAAGCGACATTAAACTATATCAAAGAAAAGAATACGTATTAAGACGTGGTATACAAGAAATAGATTGCGGGTCTCCATACAGGCTAATGAAATCTGCCAATTAATAAATATGCCTAGTATCGGCAAAGAGACTCTGGATATATTTTTAAATCCCACCTATCAAATAGCTCTGAGTAGGCGCTGGACTGAAAAAAAAAAGTAAATATGTATCCAAACTGACCTTCCATAAGTTTTTAATCATGGCGAACAAAGAACTTGACTTTCATGCTCTTTTTTCCTTGATCAATTAAATATCTGGATCATTCTCTCTCACCGAAAATAAAACTGAGCTAAATAAAATAATAAAATAAGCTGCTTAAGAGTATTACTTGTCAAGATGACTTGAATAAAACATTTTAAAAATATAATATCAATAATAAAACGTTGCATTATTAAATCATAGGCATTAGATCATTATTGCTTTATTTGTGTAATCACTAGTTTAAATTAAATATATTTATTTATTGGCAAAATCTGCGTTTTTCATTCAACAAAGCCTCAAAAAAAATTCTCATTACCAAACAATAAATATTTAGCCAACGTTTCTTAATGGGCGCTTGAATTTTTTTTTCTTAAATCAATGACTTCGAATTAATCCTACGGCACATTTCTGGGCTACTAGTTAATTCACAGAGTGAGAAACGCTTATATTTATTATAATGTCTCACGCATTGTCGTCCCCAAAGAGATCTCTGGCTCCAATTGTGTTCATGAGCACCACCCTAGGTCTCCAGATATCCTGCAGAAGTGGATGAATCATTGTTTCACCTCCATAATCTTTGGGATCCCAGGCAATCATCTGCAGAACATACAATACTAATTTCCCACTTATGTTCTCAAAATGGAGGATACTTTTTTTTTCAAATCATTCTAAGTTCTATTAATTGTTGTTTAGAAAGAGCATTGAACATTGTTATGTACACTATACATGATACAATTCTTTAAAAACATTTGAATAAATTGGTCTTGTAATTGAAACACCAAATCCCTATTAACCAATGTCCTGAGACGGACACCAGCTTGACAGCGAAACAAGTAAGGACCACTGATGCAAGAAGAATAAACATGAATAAGGAAACAAGGTTCATTAACAAAGCCTAAAATGCTTATACTTGGTTTGCTCATTATATGGAGACATGTAAGAGATTAATCTTTGTTTAATGCATGACATAGGAAAAGACTACGGATTCCACACATACGACATTCACTAAACCTCACAAAGGGATAGAATGGAAATGATTATGTAGTCATGCATTTGTAAGATTTGCTAACTATTGTTATACTATACAAAAAAGGAAGTATTATTTTTTGTCTGAATAAAAAGTATTGGGATAAACTACTTACTGACCTCGTCCGTCCAATCCATGGGCAGAAAACCATTACAGACAAAACTTTGGGTCACATCGTTGACCTCTACCAGAGATTTCACGACAAATTGGATGGACACCACCATGACTTTCCTCTGGTCCCTTAAAGGTCTGACCTGTGTGTCGTAAACGTCCTTGCCAAGTTTGTCACGCAAAATGGCCATCGTGTTGTTGTACAGCTGACCATCGGCCATTACCACAATTATTGTGTGAAGTATTGAGGCTAAGTAATAAACTTTCTTAGGACCCATTTGAAATAATCACTGTCGAAAGCTTCACTTATAGTTGTGTCTCTATAATGTTAATTAAATATACAGCTGTATATACAAATGTTTAGTGACAAGGATATAATATTTAAAGATAGATATGAAAAGATACAAATAAATGATTTGGTATAATAAACCGTAGGTCTATATTCTTACCAAATTTAAGTTTGTAAGAAATCCACCTTAACATAACTCAATTTATGTATCAGATTTACAACTGTACGAATTGGTTTTCCAAATTAGAATTCGGAAACGTAAAAATGACGGCGAGAATGACAAACAATGAATTACACATATACTTGGTAGAAGGAAAATGTGAAAATAACAGCATTGGATACAAAAGATAAAACACAAAACTCTTTCTTAAATTTATCAAATACAACGTTATAAAGTACATTTTATGGAAACATTGGCCAGGTAAATGAGTTACAAATCCAGAAACCAATTTAATGCAAAATTTCCCGGTAGTTATTTCGCTTTGTTACTTTAACTTGTACAGTGAACTTCTCGCACAGGTTCAAAAATCATACAATGTTGTGAATCGTGTGTTTTTGAGTGCTCTGTCATCGACGGTGAAGTTTTTACATTTGCATTCAGTCCTAAAAAAACATACCAGTTTCAAGAGGTGTTTGCTGTGGAATGGTGATGTGTAAAGAAGGCGCTTGTAGGGACATTAACATCCATGAATCAGTGAATTGATTAGGAACTTAGACGGGTTTCTGTGTATTGGATTTATCAATCGTTACATAAGGTTAGCTTTACCGTAAGTCAATAACTGTAATCACATTAATATCGAGTTAATTTTTTTTTTGTGGCACATTTATAATGTTCGAAATATTACTAACGAGATTTTGTATTGAAATGATATTAACAAGAAAACCATAAAAACGAAGTTTTTATTATACTCTCTTTATTTGCAAACTAAAATTACCATCATGTAATTAAATAATTGATTGACTACTAGAAATGAAACGTACAGAAAAATAAATGTGTCGCAAATCTCAAAAATATCTCCTTACTCCGTATGAATTGTTCTAAGAATAATCTTAGCGCATAATTTTTTTTTCTAGCTTTGCGCCGAAAAACTATAAAAAGTTGCACAGGCATTTTAAAAGTGAAACCAAAATTTTTCTTATACTTTCCTTTTAAGAAATGAATATTGTCATAAGTGTAGTATTATTAAGTTTTTTTAACTGAAAATCTGATAGAATGTATTGTTAGTCGCCACAAGTCTGCTGTCCAAATTTCAGCTCGATTGGACCACGGGAAAGGGTCGAAAAATCGAAGCCAATTCTTGCACGATGATTACAATTCTTGCACGATGATTACAACCATCCATACAGACAGACAGAAATTGCAACTTAAAATAAAGGAAGTAAAAATATTACGTCGTTATTTTCAAAAGCAACATTCTGTGTCAGTGTTGTTTTTTTATTTTAATTATTGAGTAAACGTACTAATTTTACTGGATGAAATGTTAGTTTAAAGTTGCGAATATAACATTTTAAACTATTTAGTAAATCATATATACCTTGCATTTAAAGCTAGCTAGATAAAATACAATAGTTTACACTTGTAAGTTGAATTTGTTGCAAGTATTCAATACTTTACATGTAGAAATACTGCAATTATCCCCATCCACACCTCTCCAACTTTTTAACCCTAGCGCTGTCAAGCGCGTACCCGGCAAGATTAGTAAACACATCTGTACGCCATAACAACCACAACGACAGTAATATCATATTCACACGAAAGTGCTAAAAAACAATCATAAAATCACTCAAACCAAACTTGAACTAATTCACTAGTAGGCCTACCGGGATCGGCAACCTACGGCATGCGTGCCATACTTGACAAGCATAGCGATTTTCAATGGCACGAGGAAGATCCGCCATAAGGATTTTCAAGTCTGTTCTACAAGAAACTGAGTGCTAGAACAGGTTGACTTTTAGGATCTTGTCACACTGAATGAATTAGAAATTTTACTTTGGTATACTATTATTAAATGTTTGCAGATCTCTGCAATAGTTCGTTGTTTTTTAAATATATTAATTTTACATGCATAAATCTATGGCATCCAACGCTTATCAGTGGTGTTTGAGTTTAGTCTTTAATATTGATTAGTGTTTTAAATGATGTTAAGATGTTCGTTTTCCCGTTAACAGTTTGACCTGGATACAACTTGTAATCTTAGAAGGCAGACTGACATGCTTACATTGGACCACGGAGTACATCACATATTTTTTATAAATAATTACAACAATTTGCATTTTTTATAGTTCACATTACCCAACCCTTCCTTAAGTGTGTATGTTTTTTTTGTACCTCAATATAAATTTTAATAAGTCTTAATTGTAACGTGTTGCCAGTTCTCGATAATCATACATTGAGTTCTAATACACATTTTTCATTCGGTCTATGGTAGTTTTTGAAATCTTTTATTATTATTATCCTATTATATTTGCGTAGAGAATTGTGCTTTCTTTATTGCCTTTTGAGTCACATATAGTCTACGTATCAAATCGTTAAATTAATGTTAATTAGTTTAAAATATAAATGTCTAAAAACAAAAATTGTAAAGAAAATTATGATATACTTTATGGCAAAGGTCGGCAAATTTATGATACTAGTGTGATAATGCAGTATTTTTTAATTCATTTAGCGTTTCAACATTCTCAAAGTCATTCACCTTCTTGTATTGCCTTTTTGAGGGTGTTCCGCGTGCCATTGTAAATCTCTCTGCGTGCCTAGTATGGCTCGCGTGCTGAAGGTTGTCAAAATTCAACTAATATTTTGTAATGTACCATAGATAGTCAAAACTTCTATTTGTCATATAACTAAAACTGCTAATGCATTTGATAATTTATGATTTTTACTTGTTTTATTGCAGCTGTTAATTGTATAGCAAACGCACCGGTCAAACTATAGTGTTCCGTTATCATATAGAAAGTCTCTTAAGCTAAAATCAAGTAAGGCTAAAATTAAAACTGAAGCAGAAAGTACCTGAGTGCGCTCATTTGAATTATTGCGCCTTCTTTATAGAACAATTTGTCTCAGACACTGAGAGAGTCTGGGACAAGAGAATCTTTTAAAAAGAACTTAAGACTGTTATCTTTGGCTAATACATCTGCCATTGCAAGTCACACCAAGAGCGCACTGAGCATGCTAGTTTAATAGCATGGATAGAAGCGCTATAAGGAGTGCCCATTCTTATCTTATATTATATTATTATAACATCGACGGATACAATTTAATTTATTAGAAAAAGTATAGGCGGCTCTTCGATAAGTTGCAACTCTACTCTAAGTTTCATGTAAAACTTCAATGCATACCAAGCTATGGCTTCTATTTTTCACTTCACTTATATTATGCAGGATAATGGATCCGCGTGGTCATTTGACGGGGGTATTTTTGTCGGCAGAGATCAAAGCGCAACCAGGAGTTGGGAGCAAACTGACCTTATTGTTGGGTGGACCAAGGGCTGTCTGATCAATTGGTGGGAATACTTTTGTTGGCGAACATCAATTATAGATTTGACCACTGAAAAATGGGGACAAAGCGGCACCATCTGTACGGCTTCTTTGATAAATAACATCTTAACACATTTTTGTTGATTTAAAGCCAAATTCAAAGAAGACATTTGCCGGATTTCAATTCCAAAAGTCCCAAATGTTCCTGAGAGCATGTTCTTTGACACAAATTTTAGTAATAAATAATATTAAAAAAACAACTACGTAATTTTCCCTTGTCATCACTTACTATAGCTTAATTTCAGTGCATGAAAAAAAAATATTTTAGCCGAGTTAGGTAAGTAATCATTTCATTAGATGTATCCACATCGACCACAGGTAAACATAACTTTAAACTGATTTCTTAGATGTCTGTTGCTCAATGTTAAATACACTCTAAGCTTACATTATTTTTCTTGACAGCGCTATATAAATAGAATTATTATTACTATTGTTAAATTTCTTCAATTTTCGTTTCTTTCTTTACATTACTTTATTCATTGCAATAATTAGTCGTTATAATTGTACGTCGTATGTATAGGTCTAGATCTATATCAAACTGGTCAATGCGGTAAACCACGTTGTAGGATTACGTTCCACTCACCATGGCTTCGTGCGATATTTTTTACCTTGGCGGGGTCTCTGATATTGGCTAATTTTTGTGGACGAAGATCCCTGTTGTTGGTCGCTCAATTCACCGGGAAACTGCGCGCACCACGGATTGTCCTCGTGTTGACCTAACCGGCGTCTTTTATTTTATTACCGCTGTCGAGATCAAAGATGTCGCTTGTTCGGTTGCAAAGCGAAATTTGTTCGAAGACCAAGTGGGCATGCGCTTTGATGTGACTGGACAATAGCAGTCGTCAACAATACAACAGAGGCAATGAATAGATGAAAGAACGTTTAAGACAAAATAAAACATTGTAAAATCTTCCCGAGTGGCATCCGGGCATGGAATGGGTTGCCTGAATAAACGAGGAAAATCAGTAACTTAAAGACCAAGTGAACAGCTTTTTATCAAAATTGAGATAAACGTTTATTGTGATAGCAAATAGTGTATTCAGTACCCAAATGCTAATAAAATCATTTATACAAAATATTAAACATAACTTTTAAGTAATTAGTTCAATATTAGCACTTAAATGTGCGTAGGAAAAATCCAAATCTCGAAGCCATTTGATATGGCAACAAAGGGTAGTGACGTCAGAGATGGAATTCCAACAAGGAAAAATGAATATTTTCACGTGTTTTGAATCTATTTCCAAGTGTTTTTAATCTTTTCCCGGTCTTATTTTTTAACAAAATGGTTAAATATAGATTTTGTGGGTCGTGTCTTGTTTATTTATTGTCCTTCTAACACGTCACTTCCGTATGAGACTTTTACAAATCTTGTCCCTTCGAGAGAAAGCTGTTCACTTGGTCTTTAACATAATTTAAAACACTAAAACAAATGCAAGACTAAAAAAACTCAAACCATGGATGCGCGTAGGATACAATACAAATTTTTTTAGACGAAGCGTCTAATATATATGATAATATTTCGTTTGATATATTTACATGTCTACGTATTTGTTTAGATCAGACACTTTGTCGTCGATGATTGATTGATCTCTTCAGCAGACATTCAATACGTCAAGGTTGAGTGGAAATGGGAGGAAAAGACTTTATTGTAGTATTGAACAATGGTCAAAGGACTAGGTTTTATTTGTTTGCATTGGTCAAAGTCGACGAAGGACTGTCTAGTGATCGGTATACCTTATTTACCATTCAAAGACGAGGGCGGTGATCTATGATGTCGACATCGATCAAAGTGTTGAAAGCGACCAATGCGTGGTGGGGTGGGAGCAAGGAGCGGAGCTAGGCGAGGTTGATTTTTACTTTTAATCTGTGCGATACTAAAGCAGACGGCGTCTTTGATCGAACAACAATCCCGCGTGGTCAGTCGGCGGGGGGATGCTTTGTCGGCAGTGATAAAAGAAAAGGCTATCGGGCGAATACGAACAATGGTGTACCGTCCCTCCCAATTGTTTATAATCGCTGGAAGTATTTAAACCATCGACCACTGTTTCCGTCTTCATTTGGTGTAACGTCTCAGTTGCCGACAACTTCATTTTTGATACATAGCGTTTTATATTCAAATATTCTTCATGTCTATTTCAACCAGTGTTCGTGTGTTGGATATTCCTGAAGATTTATTCAAGTCTTTTCGTTTTAAACCTGGCCCTGTCATTGGTTCTGGAATGTCTGGATGTGTTGTTGTGGCTAGTCAGTTGGACAAACCAGATCTTAAACGAGCAGTGAAAATATTTTCTACTCGCACTGAAGACTGTGGTAGGAAAAGTAGGAAACTATTTATCCATGAGGTCAAGGCCATGCAGACTATTGACCATCCAAACTTGATAAAAGTAATAGCAGCTGTGAGATGTCCGGACTATTTGGCTATCTGCATGCCATATTACCAGAAAGGCAGTTTGTCTTCACAACTTCAAGATTTGACACCATCCCATCTTGCTCTATACTTTACTCAACTAACGTGTGCAATAAGTTATCTCTACATGAAAAGGATTGTTCATTCAGACATTAAACCAAGTAATATTTTACTTGACGACAGACAGAACGTTGTTCTAGGAGATTTTGGTGTTGCATTTACTGTACCTCCAGACATTGATGCTATTAGTTCAGATAAAGTTGGTGGAACTCCTGCCTTCATGGCACCGGAACTACTCAGTTTGAACTCTGTTGACCCGTTTAAACTGGATATCTATTCACTTGGTGCTGTTGTGTGGTGCATGTTATTTCGCGTGGAGCCGAAATCTTCTGTGACATTTGATTACCTTCATGAGATCAACAACAGTCCAGATGTTCCAGTTACTTATAGGTAAGATACATTATATTCACAAAACTAAAAAGCTAATCAAGTAAATATTTACAAAATTAAACCGTTAATCTACTTGTTAAAAATTGTGTTTAAAAAAAAAGTAATCAAACTTTTGAAGAAACTTGATCAATTGTGACACTCATTTACTTCCTAAATGCAGATGTACCTCACTTGCATGTCTCTCATATTAGAAGCTAACTCTGTACAAAATCATAATTTTTAACAAATAATACACTGAAATTTACAATGAGAAATATATAACCGTAAACACGTTAACTTTGTAATAAGAGCTCCCATAATGTGGACACACTAATAAAGCTTTGTAAGCTAGAGCGCCATAAACGTTGAAATTACATTCATTTAATTCATTAATGTTTATAGATGTAAACGAAGGTACATGTCATTATGCAATGAAATGCAGGTAAATATTATAGACTTTTAAAACCAATATATACATGTGCATTGGAAATTTCAGACATTTTATAACAAATATCTCCTGCGTCTATCTACAGATTGGCCCTGTCAGCGATGCTTCATCCCATGGCAAAGAAAAGAATCAACATTACTAGTCTTTTAGTCTTCAAGAGAACTAAGGTTCTGCCATAAAAACACAATGTTATTCAATAACTGGACAATTAGAGCAGGATAAGTTTTCAATTGTTCTAATTTTTTCAAAAATTATTTTTTTTTATGTTGTTGTTGGAAATCGATTAAATTACAATGTAACATTTGAAGTGTAGCACATCATTAAAAATAAATACTTATTGACATAATATTTGAAATATTTAACTTCCTTTTTTTTATGCATCATTCAGACTCTGCAGGCAGTTTTGAAGAAAACATTACAAACATCATTACATGTATGTGAGTCCAGCTTCGAGTGGAAAAGTCAAAGTTAAGTAATAGTTTTCTCGGTTAATTGTTGAATTTTTGTGGTATACGAGTCTAAATGATAGGACAGACTACCTTTTTGTGGTATACGAGTCTAAATGATAGGACAGACTACCTTTTTGTGGTATACGAGTCTAAATGATAGGACAGACTACCTTTTTGTGGTATACGAGTCTAAATGATAGGACAGACTACCTTTTTGTGGTATACGAGTCTAAATGATAGGACAGACTACCTTTTTGTGGTATACGAGTCTAAATGATAGGACAGACTACCTTTTTGTGGTATACGAGTCTAAATGATAGGACAGACTTCCTTTTTGTGGTATACGAGTCTAAATGATAGGACAGACTACCTTTTTGTGGTATACGAGTCTAAATGATAGGACAGACTACCTTTTTGTGGTATACGAGTCTAAATGATAGGACAGACTACCTTTTTGTGGTATACGAGTCTAAATGATAGGACAGACTACCTTTTTGTGGTATACGAGTCTAAATGATAGGACAGACTACCTTTTTGTGGTATACGAGTCTAAATGATAGGACAGACTACCTTTTTGTGGTATACGAGTCTAAATGATAGGACAGACTACCTTTTTGTGGTATACGAGTCTAAATGATAGGACAGACTACCTTTTTGTGGTATACGAGTCTAAATGATAGGACAGACTACCTTTTTGTGGTATACGAGTCTAAATGATAGGACAGACTACCTTTTTGTGGTATACGAGTCTAAATGATAGGACTCGGTAGTCGAACGGAAGCACGTTCGGCTGGCGTGCCGAAGATCTCGTAGTTCAAATTCTGGTGAAGGTTATGATTTTTTTACGCGGGTTGGAAGTGTCGCCGAATTATCCCAGCTATGATACAATGTTGACATAAGTTTGGGAAACAAAAGCTGAATCTCATTGTATGCAAAGGTCATGGATTTTAGTTATCGATAGGGTTACATTTTTGTCTACATTAGGACTATTGACATGTATAATACATAGCTATGTGAACTTTTATGATATAACATTTAACGGGTTCATTTATTACTAGAATCATGTTATAATCACCTATATTTTTGGTTGATACATTATTTACTTTTTCCTAAGTAGTGAAAGCCTTTTTATGATGTATTTTTATATTGTTTTTAAATTTTGATAATTTGCAGGAAAACTTTTGTTTACACAACAAACGCAAAGTGCGACCATTGACAGTTCTAGATTTCCACATTTGTAACCAGATGTAATCCTCCATTCGAATCGCATTGCTACTATAGATGATATTTCTTCGTTGTATGCGGCTTCTGACGTGCAAGCTTGTATTATATTGCACAGAACATATTATGTGTGCATTAATCAAAATACATTTAATCCACCGACTCTGCATTCCTATCAAAACTAATTATGAATCACGCTGAAGGGCCGCAAATGTACATTGTTTATCGACTGACTTTTGATATATTTTAATGTGTATGTTTTAAAAATTTTGCCCTACGATTTTTTTATTAAATTAAAAATTTTATTTGAATATATTTGCAATTATATTTAGTAGTATTCCTTGTTTTATACGTCTTTGAATTTGTATATATGTACATTAATCTTGATAAATAAGTTATTAAATGTTACAGTATTAATTAATGACTTTGTTTATGCTATTATCAATATGATAATTTAATGTAAGTGTTAAGTGTTCTTAACATGTGTTCAAGTATTATTATTATAGAAAAGAATGCCGCATAAACGGTGAAATGTCAATAGATTAGGTCAAAGCTATTTATTTTATTTAAAATTAAGCACAGAGTAATCAATTCAATGACATATAATAGTCTTCAAAAACTCATGAAACGTTTTAGTGTAAGTTCATACATGATAGAAACTTAAACTAATTTATTTAATTATACGATTTCACGATAAAACATACTAAAATAATTTTAAAAATCCGTTTTTAACTAATTTATATCTAGGCCTACCACAAAATCTGTAACACAAGGCTTTACAATACTTAACGCTAAGCCTATATATTATATAATTTATTTAGCATATAAGTGGATTTAATTCTTAGATGTACATTTTCATCATCATAAGGTGCTGTGCCGGATGGCGTAGGCGATCATGTCTTTCCACATATCGTTTTTTTCTGGCAAACTAGTAGTATTTCTGTTGTTTTGTTTTTGCTCTGCCATGCCATTTCATTAAATTTTACTTTCCATTTCGATGCCTAATCATATTTAACAGTCATTGTACTCTTGACTCTACTTCTAAGAAAATTATAATTAAGCACTAAGTATTATGGTCAAAGTTTATTTACATTTAATTACAACAAAAAACACAAAAGAAACACCAAATAAATTATAGCCTTTTGCATAAAAACAACAACACCAAAAGCTTATGACATTAAACTGATATTTAGAAAAGACGTAAAATGTTGAATGATTTTCATTCAAATTTAACATGAATAATAGGATAGATGCTTTTTTCAAGATACTTTTTTAAAGCAGGTCCCCAGTGTTACTCAATTATACATGAAATATATATGTAGAGTCTATTAAAAACCCGACATAACTCAATTAATTAAACATGAATTGCAGATGTTATGTCCATCATGAACCCGATGGTCACCAACATCCAAGTGACCATAAAAACAATAAACGATATCAGATCGATGTATTTTCCAATAGTCCTGTACTTGTTGATCTCTTGACCATCGTCTCTGGAGGCTTTTGTCTCGTCGCCCTGATGGTCTAAGTTCGCAGAAAAAAGCTCAGCAGAATTGGACGATCCTAAATTGTCTTTGTCAGAATCTACATCATTGAGCGAAGCTGCCCTCACACTTCTTTGTAATATATTTATCTTTTTGACTGCACTCTTAAAGTTCGTCTTAGCTCTCAAAATTTTCCCTTCTCTCTGAAGACAAAAACATAAGACAACATTTTATAAACACTATTATTCAAATACTAGGATTTATGCCCGTCAAAATGACGGACAAACGAATGATTACAATGCGTTTTGTTAAAAGAGAAAGAAGATAACAACATTATTCATATATTATTCACTGATTCATATGTTTCCTATTGTGTTAAATCGTTTTAAATATTGAAATATATTCATTTTCATGCGAGAAATATATAAAATGTCAAATCAAAAATGTAATCTAACGCCATAATTATTAGAGGGTTGTTGGTTAATATGAAGAAAGTTTTTTGGACACAGTTTTGAAAGTCACTTGAAATGATTGAAACGCGAATGAGACAGGAGGAAATTGAAACCAAACAAAATAATATAAAGATAACAACACCATCAACAAAAAACATAATGTTGTCGGTATTTTCATAAATATTGTGCGAACTATTATTCGTTTTGAAACCCAATACAATTTACCATATTACCTCTTCAAGGTAATGTAGATAAACAATGATGATACTGCCCATTACGGTCAACAGGGAGATGACCAGGAGAATGAAAAGGTAGATAGTGACCTTTGGCATGGATCTGGATGATCTGGGCAGCATTGTGCTGACCATACTCAGAAACACGGCCAGCGCCAGAAGGACAGTGATGCCTGGAGTAAAATCAAAGATGTTACAACTATTTAACAATTGAGACAATTGAGAATAATTATTTCTTATTTATATTTGTTAATGTTTTAAGTAACAAAAAAAAACGGTGTTTCAACAAGGGATCCAAATTTTTTTTCTCTCCTCTCGACAGTCAACATGACAATGTAAAAAAATGGAGGGGGGCGGGGGGGGGGGGGGTAAATACTAAGTGATCCGTGGATCCGTTGAACGGATCCGGATCTTTTTAGTGAGCGCTCAATTGAGCGGCGCTCAGTATGGTGAACGGTTTCGCCCATCATTCAATAGAACATACAATTTCATGAATCTTTAAGTACTCACCAAAGCCCACTTTTTCTCCAGATTGGGCAGGTATGATGAAAACCATAATGTTGAGAAACGAAAGAAAAACAACTGGTAGAATAATGTTGAGTAGTAAAAACACTGGGCGTCTCTTTAGCACAAAATGAATCTGATATAAGAAAAATAAAAGTTAAAGAAAGATTTAAAAACTGTTGGCATGGTTGCTAGTTGGAGTTATTGGCTGACTTTGACGAATTTCATTGAAGCTCTTATCTGTTTTCGTTGTTGATCTATTCACATATAACTATAATAACTACACTTCGTACTCACATCTTTGATATTTGTTCATGCATTCACTAATAAATTGCATTCAACCTGTATATTATTAAGGCAACCAAAACATAAGAAAAAAACCTGCACGATGGAAACAATATCATTGTTTGCTTCATTTTGGGACGTAATAATTATATCAGGTATTTTCTTTGTATTAAATGACGACAACGACCAGGGTCTGGCCGCTATGCGTTTCGATTGCAGTTCTAAATATCCTTGGTTCAAGGCCAGGCATTTCCTCCTGGCTTGGTGGGTGTTTCTTTACATCAGTCTTTCTCTTCTCTCTCTCATTCTTTTCTTTCACTTTCTCTCTTTCTTTTCTCACCCTCCTTTAATCATTCTCTCTCTTTCTTTGTCTTTTCTTCTTTTTCTCTCTCTTTTCATCTCTTTTTTAATTCTTTCTCTCTCTTTCTCTCTCTCTATTCTCTTTCTCACATTATTTCTCTCTCTCCACCACTCTTCAAATCCAGAATATTTTCTGTTTAATTGAACTATTAACTATAAAATTAAGCCTTTCTTACACGGCATCTAAAAGAATAAACCTACCTGTATTATGGAGTAAGTAACTGGTACAGTGGTAGCGTTTATTATTTCAATGGAGGTGTTAAGTACGTCCCATTCAACGTGTGGAGTATATAGCTGAAAGTTGACAACTGGAGAGGCCATTACAAATTGCATCTCTTCTACAGTTTGACTCATTGCAGCCAACTAGAGGGAAAATATCATCTATATAAAATGTACATTATACATTATACATAAGTGTTGTTAGTTTGTGTATATTATGTTTAAATAGTTGTCCTCCTACTAGGCCGTTTAACGGATGGGACAAAAGTACAATAAATACATTGGAAACGTCCTCCAAATAAAAGTATTTATTATATCAACTATATATTGCTTATTTTTTGTTATATAAACGTATTTCTAATTATAAACTGGAGCGCCTTTAAAAAATATTCGGAGGGATGTCCTTATAAAAAGGCTTTCAAATTATGTATTCTTGGGGACCTGGTTTTCCCATACTGCAAAGTCTTATTTACTTTTTTTATTCCATTTTTTTTTGTTTTATTTTTCATTGTTTTTATCTATTAACAAAATATACTTTAATCATTCGTTTCTCCGTCATTTAGATGGGCATAAATATCAGTAATTGATACAAATAATACTTTATAAAGATTGTGATTTATTGCATTGTAAAGTATTGCAATTAGTAAAGTTAGTACGTAAGTACATTCATTATATCAGACCATGTTCATCTATAGAGCTTCTGAAAGATCTATAGCTTTCATCAGTTTATGTGGCCACGACATACTAGGAGATTGTGTATTCAGCACAACACCTAATCATCAACATTTTTCTCCAACTATTTTCAGGTACTTATCTGAGCTGGGTAGATTATGGGACGCCCTTCTGACCATGGGGATTTATAAGGATCGGAACCCTAGGCCTTCGGGTAATGGTAACCAGGCCTACATTTAAGGGTTGTATATTGGTGTAACATAAAAATAAAATATGATGGTCGATATCTCCCAATGTGTTTTCTTGGTGGACATTATGTCAAAGTATTTAAAGTACTCCAGTGTAGCTGCCGTGATTTTTCAGTTAGCAAACACGTGAGCCAATGAATGTGAAAGCTATCAGTTTTAAGAATTTGAAACTCTAAAAGTTTAGTTATTTATTTACAATGTGATTTTCACATGGAAATGTTTGTAATTTTCAGATAGAGTGAGAGAAAAATGTTCAAAATGTTGCAAGGGACTCTATTAATGTTAGCTGCATCTTGCAAAATATATTTATTATATATCTCAAATTATTGTCTTACTATTGAAATCATACTAGTTTTGCGATTCATATATAGTTCTAGGTACAATTAGGTAAAGCCCACATTTCAAATTGTAATAATAGGTAATAATAATTGTAATAATAGGTATATTTTGACTAAAATCAACGTTCTGCTCTCAAGCTCACTTAAAAATACAAACGACAGTAAAATACTTTGGATAGTCTTATATCGAGTCTACAAGAATATCGAACACGTCTTTTAATCTAACAGTTCGTTTTAGTTGAGATAGCCTTAAAATAATGCTCTGTTAACCCACCCTTCACCCCCCCTCCACGTGTTGTAGGCCTAGAGGTTCAACGCCCACACAATCTCCTAGTTATTGTAAACAAGAATCTTGCCAATTCGTTCCTTCGGTGATAAATTACTAATCGTAAATTAGGAAAAACGAAAGGTAAAAGATTGAATATGATTAACATGATTAAGTAGTACATAGCGTATTAAAACTGCTGATGGCTATATGACTAGGATCCTTGAAGTTTTGTGTTTTTTTTTTGGTGACTTGCCTATTTCTAACATGATTACATAATTTATTTTAAATAACTTTCATAGCCTAAATGATTTCAGTAAATAATAATTATATTTTTAAAATGATTAGATCTATATCTTTCTGTTCATTGTAGGTTATGAAATAATGTTTTATCTGTAGCTTATAAAGGCCTATTTAATTTGTCCCCGGTCAACGCCGGGGAATTTAGGTTGTATGATATACGGACTCAAGACTCACCTGTTTATTACTGACTCCTAGTCCACTTACATTTTTAAACGTTTGTCTGTTATTGTTATCATCGTTAATTGTAATTGTAATTGTAAATGTAAGTGTTAAGCGCATAGAACTGATTGCGGGATATGCGCTATATAAGCTTCATTATTATTATTATTATTATTATTATAATTTAACTGGTTTAGGTTTGTAAAAATGTATTTGTCTTTCGTTGCGGTAATTGTTTTCAACATTTGGTAACATTTAAATCTCTGAACGTTGGAAAGAAAGAAAAAACTTGTTTTACAAACACATCCATATCTCTTACCTCTATGACACAATTCTGTGTGTCAAATGGAAATTTTACCAGATCCAGTTCACAGGAAGTAGGGAACAGGGCACCTGGGACATATCGAATGTACCCACTGGAAAATACGTACAGCGGCCTAATGATGTAAACATCCAATTCATCAAATCATAAACAAACATCAATAACATAGAAACAGAAAGAACAAATATTAAATTGTAATTACCAGGTGAAAACATGATGAAATCAATCAAACAGCGCAAACTGACATGGTTCGTTCATGTGTTGCATAATATAACCCGTCAAAAACAATCCTCCAAGGCACTGTAGAATGTGGACGTCGGAGAGGCTTTTAGAGGAAATGCTGGTTCGACAACATAAAATATTGGACAGGGCTGCAGTTGACTCAACTATTTACAACCGCTCAAGATAGGCAAAAGTGGAGAAAGTTGACTGCTGAAGTGTCCATTCGCTCCCACCAACGACCACAACGATCAAGGGATTGATGATGATGATGAAATAAATAATGCTTGCAACCAAAATTAAATGAACACAAGGTCGGATAGTCACCCACAATACAGGGTAGATAGATGAAAACAGAAAAGGAAAGCAATTTACAGCAACCTTTATCCCTACATTGTCAAATAATATGAACTGAATATAAAACAATAACTAGAAGCGTCATAATGGACGAGGGATCCAAGTGAGACAGGCTAAGCTAATCCGATTAATTTAAATCTTAGCTACGAATCTAAAAGTTTGTTTTTCCACAAAACTATGGACATCTCTTACAGCGTACTTATCTCTGAAGTATCTCAAAAATGTTAAGGACATCTAACTTAACCATTTTAAGTACCTAAATAGCATTACTGACCTACTTATATTATCAATTTGGCAATAAAATATTGTATACGTTTCTCAATCTTAAGTATTATATGAACAAGAATACGCATAAACTTTCTAATATATACTTATATATAAAGCTATGTGTGTGTGTTTAGCCAATCACATTAGTTTATTTTAAAACATGTTGGCCTTATTTTCTCATATTATAGTTTTGCTGCGATTTCCCTTCGGCCATGTGTCTTCTCTAGCTGAGTGGATAACGTATCAGACAGCCAAGCAGGCGACCCGGGTTCCATTCTCCAGTTATTTTTTATCTTTTTTTTTTTAATTTGTAAAAAAATTCAATTAAAGAGATTGTAAATCTACGAGCTACACTGGGCATATTTAGATTTTAGTTAAATAAAAAGACTTGCCTATTTTTTACCCGCTTACAATACAATAATATATGTCGTCAGTAATTTTTTTATTTACATTTTTTTGTCCTAGAGTCTATAGATTTCTGTTCATTGTAGTTGAAATTTGTATCTGTGGCTTTATTCTGTTTTATTCCCCCCCCCCCCCCCTGGGCAACGACGGGTAATTTAGCTTGTCTTATATATTACCGAAGCTCCTTCTGTAAAGAAGACTTAGTTGCGTCCCACATTCATCCGAGGTCTGCTGATCAGTGTTTTAAATGATGTTAACTTACTGTTTTTCCTGGTTTATTCAGGCACCCCATTTCATGCTCGGATCCCACTAACAAAATAATGACTTCGTCAACAATTCCTAATTGATGCGTGATTCGCAAAGGTTTCTTTGTATGAACTGTTTGTAAAATATATTATTTTAAACTACTTCTACAAGACGTCTAGGGCCCACTTGCCTAGCTCTTCTGATAAACATGAAACATTTTGAGAAACGCTGATTTCTTTTTAAAGATTTTTAAAGACTCTCACGCATCGTCGTCCCCAAAGAGATCTCGGGCTCCAATCGTATTCATGAGCACAATCTTTGGCCTCCAAATGTCCTGCAGAAGTGGATGAATCAATGTTTCATTTCCATAGTCTCTTGGATCCCAGGATACCATCTATGAAAAACAAAATAGTAGATGTTGCATCTAGCACTAAAATTGTTATATTACATTCCTATTTTGCTTTATTTTAATGTTTTCCGACTATATAAACCTAGTTCTGATGAACAAGATTGTAATGCTTAAAGTTAGTTAACTCATAATTAACTATTGTATTATCAATTATTGAATTACTTCCCATTGATAACCCGGAAGATTTACAAAACGGAGAAACACAAGACGGCCTAAGTGAAACCTTGTTTACAATTCACACTGAGCTTATAATGTGTAGTATATACACATAAAACCTCTCAACCAAAGTGAAAACAAAGTGTAGAATGCATTAATTTACTTTGTGATGTAGAGCAACATGACAATAAGAGCCTCGATTCGTAATATTATTATGACAACTCTTTTTTTTTCTAAACTTGTATTTTAACTATTCTTTAAAACATGATTTTCCCACTAATGCCTTGTCGGACCTGTTACTAGGCAACGAAAGCAAACTTGTCAGGTCGTTAAAAAAAGCAAGCTTATGTGGAACTTTCTTATCTTATCTTAGTAGCAGGGCCGGCTCATCCATATAGGCGAACTAGGCGGTCGCCTAGGGCGCAAAATTTCGGGGTGCGCCAAATTTAGGATTTTTGTTAAATTTGGGGATTTAAAAAAATAAACTAAATTAAAGTTTACTACTTCTGCGCGCAACTAGCATAGGCAGATGGATTACTCGGTAATGAAAGGCGAAAGGTATTTTATTTAAGTTGTCTTAGAAAATAGGAAAGTATGCCCTAAAAGTACTTGGTTTGGCAACCTCGCTGTGCGTAGCGAAGTGCAAAAAGGGAAACCTTCACTTCCCCCGGCCACACCCTGGATGTAAAACTGTGTGTTATGTAACTTTTCTAATAATAATTTAGATTTCCTATTATTAATCTATAATGCAAACTTTAACTTTTTTATTTACATTTTACCTTTATCAATCAAAGTTTATAAAATAAAATTCTTTGTTGGGCTATAACAACTATTAACAAAACACATTTTCGAAGTTCCAAACCCGGCATACCCAGCCGAAGGCACTTTAATGAGGGCGCATAATTTTTTTTCGCCTAAGCCCTAGAGATGGCCTTGCTTAGTAGCAACTGTCTTCTAACAACACATTACGTCCCAAGTAGATATGTTGTGGTAATAGAACCCGATTTTAGCTACAACCTTCAAGTAAGCTGATGGATAAAACGAGTCTCACAAATTACCGGTATTTAAAATTGATATCAGTTATATATAATCTATAGACTAGAGCTAGCGATACAAATGGGGAATGTCGATGGATTATAAAGTTAAGGCATTTAAATATAACCTGGAAACAACAACATACATTTTTTGAAATGTTGTTGTTGTTGTTTTTTTACTTAAATATATATCATATTTTGACAGATAAATTAGACGAAGCTCAGCTCCTTTATATGTCCCATTTTGTCTCTAATGAAGACGGGAAACAAAGCTAGTCTGAGGCGTATCCAGTTATTAAAGACGATTATTAATGCGATGAATATTACGATGAGCGATAACATTACATATGTAATTGTTGGTGAAGCAAAATGAACCAACAATCGATTGCGAATACAGGCGAACAATTCTATTAGAATATAAATCTATTAGAATATAAATCTATTAGAATATAAATCTATTAGAATATAAATATGCTCTAACGAACGGCGCAGACAGGGTTTGACTGAAAGGTGAATTAGATTGACACAATGAACATTTGTTTCAAATTTTGTTACCACCAAGTGTCCTTCAACTAAAGTTAACTATTAACTGTTAACTCATTACTAATGATCACTCACGACTGACAAGCGTTACACCATTAGTTAAATCAATAAGGCTAGAAACAATATAGTAAAGTAGAGAAACGAGCAAAGTTGTAATTATACAAAAACATTACTTTCTAGCTCCGAAAAAAAAAGGTAGAACAATACTCAGACGGATAGACTTAAGGATAACTACACTTTTTTTCATTTTTCATGATACAGGAAGAAATTATATATATTTAAAGTACTATTTCTTTCCAAATGGAATTTGTGCACGGAATGGGTTGCCTGAACAAACCAGGAAAACCAATAACTTAACGTTATTTAAAACACTTAAAAAAATGCAAGACTAGACTCAAACCACGTATAAGCGTAGGACGCAATAATCTTCTGCATATAAGGAGCGTCTCTAACATAGTATAAACTATGATACGATTATTTGTGTTCATATTAAACGTCGAGGAGAATAGCTGTTGTTTGTGATGTAGTGATGACTGTAGCTGTTGGGTTGTGATATAAGTACAGCTGTAAACAGATTTCATACTGGAAAAAATAGTCACAACTCCATTATGAAGGCTGTACACTGTACAGTAACAAACATTTTAATACAGATGGCTATGTACAATGTAGATGTAAACAATTTTGGAATTTAAACAAAAGAAAATAGTTTTAACCCTCTTTTCAGCACACAAACAATGCAGCATTTTTTTCCACAACTATATTGGATGAAATCGCTTTAAAAGTAACAAAGATGAAAACTGTCACTTATAAGATTATAGACCAAAACTAATGCAACATTTAACCATAGACTATAATACAGATGGACCGCTTGCTTTAGTATTTCTGCTATATGATGACTCGAAAGATTGCTTTTCGGAATTCCCGATTCGTATAATACTTTGCACTTCCGTTTTATTGAATCGCTTTGATTTTCTCAATGAAAAATTAAAATTAAAATCGAAAGTTCTATACAGCGGAAACATTTAAGAAACAACGAGGAGCGTAGAAGTAAGTCAAGACAGCCTTATTGGTTTCGCAAGGGGAAAAAAAGTACATATAAATTCTAAAAAAATAGAGCAAGCGGTCCATCTAATTTTAGTCTATGATTCAACTCGATGTTACAGCGAAATTAAAACGAACGTTAAAAAAGTTAGAGATTTCAAGGGTTACCATCACTGTTCTATAAAAAGAATGGATACCGCTTCCATATTAAATGTGTATGCGCAAATTGAAGCCCAAATGAATTCCCCTTTCCCACTATTCAATTATCAACATATCCGAGTTACAGGAATAAACCACCTATGATTAGAACAAATCCATACGATAAAAAGGAAGTCTAAGTCACTTGAAACGTATTTACAGGTCAATGTTTAGAAAATATAATTTAATAGATAGGTGAAAGTCACATGAAAGCCTATTTATTTTGTCTTCAAGAATGTTACTTCCATACCTAATCCATTCTTTTTATTGATCAGTGGTTACCATTACCCTTAAATGCATACTGTAGCAGAAATGCTACAATCTTTTTTACCCCACTCAAAACGCTGGTAATACTGAATGGGAACCAATGCATGGTGTCGTAGCATTACTACATAGCCATGCTGGGATGTGCGCATGCTCCAGTTACCTAAATATAAAAAAACGCCGAACAAGAAAGGTTTCATTGTGTTGCGTCACAGTGTCTTGACCTGACCTTTTTTGTTGATGTTCATGTGTTCACAAAAGTACCTAAAACGCTTATCCACTTCCAATAAAAATATGTTCCTTGTTCCTAAGGTTAGTATCAATTTGAATACTAGTATTCTTTATAAATTGTGTGTTTTTAGTTAGTTATGTAAACAAATTTGTATGTAGCAGAAATGCTACATTATGCATCTCGGTATTTTTTTTATTGATAATGATACTGATAGTATTAGTATTGTCATTTTTATAGGATCAATTTTTTTGTTGCTAACAAATTAATACGTTTGTTTTGTTTGTTTTGGTGTATAATAATAATTACAATTAGTGTGTCTATATTTTTCAGCCATGTCTAACAGAAGTGAAAGGAAGATACTAACTGAGGAGGAGTTGCAATATTTTATTGATCATATAAGTGAAATAAGTGAAGATGAAGATTGTTCAGATGTGGATTCTCTCATCGATCCTGATAAAGAGATACAAAGTTTGAATGAACAAGATGTGCAAGATGTAGTGGAAGCTGAGATAGCATCAAATTATAATACTATAGAACAAGATGAAGATAATACTGAGCAGACTTGCCTTCCACATTCATGCATTTAAGGGGCTATGTGTATGTTGGGTGTTACGAATCTCGGTCATAAATGAATGACGTAGTAAGGCATTGACCTCTTAACAAGTGCGTATCAGAGTCCAAAGCGACCAAGGTTTGACCTTTATGCCCTGAGGGCAGTTTAAATAAAATAATTCGTTCAAATCCCGTGGAAATTGGAGGATAATTCTGGATCGTAGTAATTATAGAGAAAGAGGTTAAAATGCGTATTAAGACCCTGTAGAATCTTCGATGATAGTTTTCTTTGGAAAGTCCCGACCTCCTTAAAGTCAGTTCAGTTCGGAAGTTTGTCGAGTGAAGTCGCTATATTCATTTGTATATTGTATGCCATTGTATTGAAACTTATGTTGCCATCAGTTGATGAAGTTTATTGATCGTTTATATTGAGTCTACAATTTAAATAAAATTGTTTATTCAACAACTGGAGTTGTTTGATCTATCATTGTTGAGAAAGGTGTTGAAGATAATTATCACGAATATAACTACATTGCTGCATAGACCTGTCAGTCAAGGAACCCCTAGCTTGGGCTACAGATTAGCAGAATCTAGAGACTTCTAATAAAGATACAACTATATTCATTGAATCCGATTTAACGAGTCGTAATCATAGTCATCATATAGAGGGCCATAACAGTTTGCGGGCTGCGTCCGATATAGTTGTATAGTGAAGCATATATTCAAGTTGTGTTGTGTGTAAAGCCGTGACCTACTGAGCAAGCCTAATAACGCTGAATTCATTCTTCCGATTGGAAAAACGTAAGTTGGAAAAATTTACCATTTTATAAATCTCTTAACTAAAGAATGGAATTTATTGAAAATCCAGAAGAAGAAGTTCTGAAAACTTTGTCAATAAAGAAGTTAAAAGAGATCGCTGAGATCTTAAAGATAGAAGTTACTGAAACTACACCATCGAGGACTGTGTTGACACAGCAGATAAAAGATGTGTTGATTGCGAGTGGCAAGTTGAAAGTAGAATCAAGCGCGGAGGGATATCAAGTTGAAGGTCAGATGTCCGAACAGTTGCGATTTCAACTAGAAATGAAACGGATGGAGATGGAAGATAAGAAAAGTCAAAGAGAAATAGAAAGTCAGGAAAGAGATAAGCAAAGTCAAAGAGAAAGTCAGGAAAGAATAGAACTAGCGAAGATAGGAGCTACTAAAAAAGAATCTCATAGTGATGTAGAGATGGCCAGATGGAAAAAGCTAGTCCCTACCTACATTGATAAAGAAAGTGAAATAGCTAATTTCTTCCAGACCTTTGAAATTTCTTGCAGAGATTTTAAGTTCCAAGAAGATAAATGGGGAATATTAGTAAGAACAGCTTTTACTCAGGGAAGGGCAAGAGATTGTGTTCTATTGTTAAAAGAGGAGCATTTAAATGATTATGAAATCATCAAAGATTCTGTACTGAAAGCCTATAACCAAATACCGGAAAGTTATCGGAAAAGGTTCCGTCAGTACACAATGTCCCCTTACCAAACACACTTAGACTTCCTTCGAGCAGAAGAAAAGTTAATGGATCAGTGGATAAAATCCAGAAATATCTCCACATTAAAAGAAATGAAAGATATCATTCTGTTAGAGGATTTTATTAACAAAGTGAGGCCGGATATAAGAATGTATTTATCCGAGCGTGATATCACTGACCCACATAAGGCTGCTGATTTAGCGGAACAGTACACATTGTGTCATAGGACAGCTGGTGAAAAGAATGTTAATAGGGCACAACGGCAAGCAGAAAACACACAACAACAACATCGTGAAAAGGAGCATTTTGTGAAACAAAATGATGTTCATAAGAAACCTGTCAACAAAAACGTCCAATGTACTTTTTGTAAAAGAACCGGACATAGCATAGAAGACTGTTGGAGTATAAGGAAAGATAAAAGACCTAACAAAGTGGTCATGTGTGCCAGCCATGCACAAATACAGAATGTACAAGAAAGCGAAGATACAAACGAACTGAATTCGAAGAAAGATTCTTCTAAACCAGAAACACTGAGGGTGGATTTGCCTGAGAGCAAAAGTCAGAAGGTAGAGAAATCTACAACTGAAGATAATGAGGATAAATATCCTGATTATAAATACAGAATGGCTACTATTGGATTGGTTGTCCAAGTCCACAGAGACGAAAAAGTAGACCAAAGTATTTTTGACTCGAACAAGAGTCTGAAGTCATCGAAAGATGAAACAACACCCGAAAGTCATGGTCAAGGGAAGAATAAAATTGACACAGAGACCCTGTGCAGTTTTCAACCGTTCATTAGTGAAGGTTGTGTGGCCTTACAAAAGGAAGGACCACTGAAGTCCGTAAGAATATTACGAGACACAGGAGCATCATTAACACTGCTGCTTAAAGATGTATTACCATTAAATGATAATACATTGACAGGACAGACTGTCCTATTGAGAGGTTTTGAATGGAAAGAAGAAATACCTCTACATTGGATATACCTCGCATCTGACTTGGTGACAGGATATGTGACAGTTGGAGTAATATCAAAACTTCCTGTTGAGGGCATATCTGTTATCCTAGCAAATGATTTGGCGAAAGGGAGGGTGAGACCTGAACTGATTGTGAAGGAAAATCCAGACCCTAGTCCTATGGTGGAGACAGGAAAAGAAAAAGAACTTTATCCTGTAGGTGATGTCATAAATGGTATGACACCACAGAAAAAGAAAGAAGAAATTCTCTCACCAGAAAAGAAAAAGAAAGAAGAAATTCTCCCACGAGAGAAGAAAGAGGAAGAAGAAGTGGAACTTGATACTACTATTTTCTCCAAGATTGATGATTGTCCGAAAGGAAATGAACAATCAAAGAAGTCATCACAAAATGAATTGATTGCTGAGCAGAAAGTAGACCCGTTGCATGAGAAAGCTGTCGACGAGAAAGAAACTACTGCTAATGATGTCTATGAACATATAGACCACAGCATGAACAAACAACAATGCAAACCTGCAGTTGCCGGTACAGATGAAGATTGGAGGAGCATCACTGAAGAAACGAGTGCGGAGAGCTGGACCGAAACTACCAAAAGCTATGGATTACCACAATCCATACCGACAGATCGAAGGACCAACTTCGCCCCGGAACTCTTCAATCCAGTCCTAAAGAACTTATGCCTGGAGCAGGAGATGTCAACTGAATCCTATCCGGAAAGTCGAGGAGCCTATGGACAAATCTTTGGACCCACTGTCCGAGGACCACTCAAAATACTTCAAGAGGAATGGCCGACCGAATTGGACCTCCTTGGGCTGATCAAGTACCTAGATAAGTACATAAAATTTTTGTCTGACATAACTGTGTTTGTTAGGAAAAAATTGTACACTGCTCACATGCAGATGCCATTGTTGTGTGATGAAAGAAAGGCAAAAATATTATATCATTTGAAAATGATAAAGCCTTACCTTCTGAAAACAATTGGAATAAGCTTGATGTTGTTAACATTGTTACTCTTAATTGTAAAATTTATGCCTGGAGTACAGGATGAATTGAATGACAAATTCACTGATAGTTAGTTACCAAACTTACTATTTTAAAACTTAATCCCTTACTTGTGATGAAAAAGGACTGAGTAAAAGTATTGTTAGAGTAAATATCATTATAGTGTGATATTTCTAAACAAACTTGTTAGGTTGAGCATTTAAAATAATTGCTATAAGAGAAAAAGATCAGTTTTATCCGCAGAATTGGTTTCTAAATCAGAGGACATTATAAATGTGGACTGATTATAAGATATGTTTGAGAATCTCTGGAAATGATAATTGAAACATTTGGCAGAGAGGATAATTTGATTGAAAAAGGATGTAAATGGTTTTAAGAAAAGAGAATTTTCTATCACTAAAGTATTGAGAAATGTTTTATGATTGTACTATGGATTTATTTTATCATGTACTGTTGTTGAAATAATTGCACTGAGTCAAGATGCAAATTTCTTCTATGTGAATTTATTCATTTGTAAAATTATCATTGAATGTATGATAATGTAGGGTAAACATAGTTGCCACAAGGCAGAACTATGACTAACAAGAATTCCAAGCAATGTATTATATATGATTTTTCACTTTTAGGATACTGTTACATGAAAAGCAGACCAAAAGTAGAAACTAATAAAACTTTGTATCCTTGTTTGTATAAATTTAGGATGTGCCACTGATTTGACACTGTAAACCAGAATGATTGAGAGTTTCATGGTTGAAAATTTATAATGTTGACATACCAATGTTCAACAAATGTATTATTAATTAAGGATTTCATGTCAAGATTGTAGAACTAATCTATTTTTTTTTGTATTAGTTAAAATAGATTGAATGAATTGTACTGACAATCCAAAAGATTGGGTAGACCTGAACACTGTGAGGAACAGGAGAACCTAGAATCTATGAATAATGAATAAAACCTTTTGTGGAAAATGGAAAAGAGCAATGTACACCACTGAAAAGATTGGAGATGGAATGTTTTCACCACACCAGTCAAAACCAGCAGTTTGTTTTGTACATAAATTGTTAAACTGATTTCTGTCTGAAAAAAAAAATGAATAGTCTTAGCTCTTTTAAAGTCTTTAATCTTTTGTACGTAAATAATATTGTATTTGAAATGTCTTTAATGTAATCTAAAGAAAATAAGTACTTACTGTGTAGTACTAAGATTGTATGAAGATAATATAATCTGCTTTGATTGATAGTTAATTAAGTAAATTAACCAATTTGTTTTAAGTAAATCCATGATTGTCTGAATGTGTCAATTTACAACTGCTACGATGTGAACTCTTTTAAAAAGAAAATAATGACGTCGAAAGGTCATGGTAAAATGAGAAATTGAAATATTTTTAATGATTTTTGCTATAAACTATTTTAATTCGTGAACATACTATGTTTAAATTTCTTAAAATAACATAAATGAATTTAATTTCGAAATGATTGTTGTTAGATAATGCTCGTTTAATACGATAACTATTTAGTCGCGTAGCAATTTTTTTTTACCTAGGCTGTGATGAGGTAAAAATTTGCATAGCGATGTCAACATTATTAGAATCAATTGGGAATGAGAGAGGGTGAAAAAAGGAATAGAGAGAGAGAGTGCGGAATTGACCTACATTTTGGGTTTTGACACAGACAGTATTGTTTAAAGTTTAATGTGTTAGCCAGCCTACAAACATGAAAAAAAAATACTGTCGAAGCAATAATATTTTTTGTTGTAAAGTGAAATTAGGTCAGGGCTAGTATTTTTTGTTTTGTAATTGAGTTAGGCCTAGCATGTGTTCTATCAGAACGTTGGGTTTTTCTCCTTATGGAAAAAAATAAGTCGTGTCTGAATAGACATTAAGTGATTTTTTCTTTTGTTGTATAATTACAAATTGTAAAAGATATTAGTTTATAATTAAATGGACGAGAGAGTTTTTATTTCAGTGGAATGTTCAATGTAATAGAAATTATTAACTTGTATTATATTATATCTATTAAGAATGATTATGTATTTTTCTTGTATACAAGATTTAGATAAACAATTTAATTGTCCATTGTTTTGAATTAAAAATTGAATGATTGAATGACTGTAGTTAAGCCATTTGATAAGATGAACTTAGATTGCATATATTATATGTTATTGTTATCAGTTCGATTGAATTATTGGGATAGCCAATTGAATGGTATTGTTTTCCCCGGAATATTTTCTTTTATAATTATTCCTTAAAATTAACATTTTTTTTTGTATTGTAAAATGTAAAAGAAATAATTATAAAATTTTTTAAGGGCGGTCGTGTTACGAATCTCGGTCATAAATGAATGACGTAGTAAGGCATTGACCTCTTAACAAGTGCGTATCAGAGTCCAAAGCGACCAAGGTTTGACCTTTATGCCCTGAGGGCAGTTTAAATAAAATAATTCGTTCAAATCCCGTGGAAATTGGAGGATAATTCTGGATCGTAGTAATTATAGAGAAAGAGGTTAAAATGCGTATTAAGACCCTGTAGAATCTTCGATGATAGTTTTCTTTGGAAAGTCCCGACCTCCTTAAAGTCAGTTCAGTTCGGAAGTTTGTCGAGTGAAGTCGCTATATTCATTTGTATATTGTATGCCATTGTATTGAAACTTATGTTGCCATCAGTTGATGAAGTTTATTGATCGTTTATATTGAGTCTACAATTTAAATAAAATTGTTTATTCAACAACTGGAGTTGTTTGATCTATCATTGTTGAGAAAGGTGTTGAAGATAATTATCACGAATATAACTACATTGCTGCATAGACCTGTCAGTCAAGGAACCCCTAGCTTGGGCTACAGATTAGCAGAATCTAGAGACTTCTAATAAAGATACAACTATATTCATTGAATCCGATTTAACGAGTCGTAATCATAGTCATCATATAGAGGGCCATAACAACATCAAAATGACGGAAAAATCCACAACTTTATAACATAGAGATAAGCGGTGCTTACAAAAATGGCCGATCTTAGACACTGGCTGTTACAGTTCAGTTTATTCACTGAAACATGATTTTTTTCATACAATCACACCAAAATGACGGAAAAATCCACAACTTTATAACATAGAGATAAGCGGTGCTTACAAAAATGGCCGATCTTAGACACTGGCTGTTACAGTTCAGTTTATTCACTGAAACATGATTTTTACAGTGAGCTGATTTGATTTAGTTTTTCTCTAAATAAACATAAACAGTAGTGAAGTGTGCAAAAGAAGAATGTAAGAAAAGCATGATTTGAGTGAGTGGTCAAGAGTTGACAAGGGAGAGAATGATAGTGTGAATAATCAGTACATGTTGGATCCTTCAGATAGAAGGTGGTTTTTCTATAATAAGTTCTATTGGACTGAGTGTTTAAGTGATTCAAGTCCAAGTGAGACTTAGAATATTATTGTATAATTAAAGTCTATTTTAAAGAGCTAGATACAATCTGTGTTCTAGTGAGAAGAAATGTATGGATAATTTTGAAGTAACATATAAGTGAATATTTGAAAGACTATTGAGAACTGTGTGTAATGATATTATTCGTCCAATGATGTTTTGTATACTATGCATATGTAATAAACTTTCATCTGAATCTGATTCAACGTGTGCTCAAGTCTGTGCTACTTAGTATTTAATAATACCAATAATAATATAAAAACAATACAGTAGCACTGGCATAAATAAAAATATATATCTGCATTATGATCTTGATTTAAATTTAAATAAAAAAAAAGCGTTATATAGGCATACTATTTTTAAAGTAAATTTCACTGAGCTTTCCAAATTTAATACATATTTAACAATTTAGTAAGAGCAAACTTGCTATTAAATATTATATTTAATTTGAATGCTAGGTCACATATTAATTGGTCATCTACAAGAAATATATATATATATATATATATATATATATATATATATATATATTGAATACGATTTTCCAAAGTATTGCATAACATACACAATTACTGACCTCGTCCGTCCAATCCATGGGCAGGAAACCATTACAGACAAAACTTTGGGTCACATCGTTGACCTCTACCAGAGATTTCACTGCGAATTGGATGGACACCACCATGACCTTACTCTGGTCCCTTAAAGGTCTGACCTGTGTGTCGTAAACGTCCTTGCCAAGTTTGTCTCGCAAAATGGCCATCGTGTTGTTGTACATCTGACCATCGACAACGCCCACAATTATTGTGTGAAGCATTGAGGCGAGAAAATGAACTCTCCAAGACGCCATAATGTTATTTAATACTAAACTGTGCATAAAGGAATTTCCTTGTTCTGTTAAATGTGTTTGATGCGCATATACACAGATCTATAGTAACAAATTAATAAAGTTATATATTATACGTACTACATTATCAAGTTGTCCGTATACGAAAATAAATTATAGTTTATATATGGGCCTACGCTTAGATAAATAAATGACACAACAATGTATACGTTCCTTTTAAAAAAATCCGTCATAAAATAAACTCATTTAATTTCTCTACTTATCTTAATGAATTGTTGTTTTTATGAATGACGAATAAGTTAATGGATCAGGCTAGTCTAATTATTTGTAACTGAAACTGTTCCATCACATTGAAAATATCCGCATAAAACAATTAAATGAAATAAGTCTATAACTATTTCCAACGATTATAAAACACAACTTAATAAAAAGTCCTACAATATAATATAATGTTAGATTAAAAATTGCTCGCTTGAAAAAGCTGAAATAGCATCACTGTTGCTTTGTTTGTTCTGTTACTCAATACTAATTAGCCCAATGAAATCTGCACACTGTATCTAAAATTTACATTGTGGTATGAAACGTGTGGTTTTTAGAGAGCTCTGTATTCAGTTGTCGATGGCGAATTCCTATGTATATTTGTATTCGAACCGTAGGCAACACACTAATCGAGACCAGTTTCAATAAGTGTTTGACGTGGGTGCAGTGCTGTGTCACTTATAAAGGTGGCGCTGAATGGGGGAACCACATCGCGTGACAGATTTTCTCAGGTTTTGTGCATTGTATTCACTTACCGTTTTATACTTAATCAACGCCGTGAAAAATTAATCTGATCAAAATGATAGGATATAATTTATTATACAAGCTCTAATTTCAACATGCCTCAGCTCAGTCGGTAGATCGTCATACTTTTAATCTAAGTGTCAATCGGTTGCGGGTGATCTACTTTCATTTTATCCATCTATTATCATGTACAACTTTACAGAGGTTAGTTGAAGCAAAACTCTACACATGCATTTCACGAATTTGTAAGCCAAATTAGATCTAAAATAAATTGTGTTAGCATCAAAGTGCTAAAAGAAGAAAATAAAATCAAATGTTTATATTACAAGTTGCATCCCTTCAAAACGCTGAATAGCCTTCAAAAAGGTAGCAACTAGGGTTTGCAATTCGTCGTTGTTTGTTCTGCTCAATTGACGCATTTTTTCTGCTTCGCTGCATTTGGAAAAAAGTGATTAAACATCTAATATTTATTATGTTATTACCAACTAGGCTATTTGCTGTATAAGGTAAATTTTGCCGAATCGGTGCATGTGCTAAATGTTGACGAATCAATGCATGTGCTAAATGTTGCCGAATCTATGCATGGGCTAAATGTTACTGAATCAATGCATGTGCTAAATGTTATAGAATCAATGCATGTGATAAATGTTACTGAATCAATACATGTGCTAAATGTTATTGAATCAATGAATGTGCTAAATGTTGCCGGATCAATGCATGTGCTAAATGTTGCCGGATCTATGCATGTGCTAAATGTTGCCGGATCTATGCATGTACTAAATGATGCCGAATCAATGCATGTGCTAAATGTTGCCGGATCAATGCATGTGGTAAATGTTGCGAAATCAGTGCATGTGCTAAATGTTGCCGAATCAATGCATGTGCTAAATGTTGCCGAATTAATGCATGTGCTAAATGTTACTAAATCAATGCATGTGCTAAATGTTGCCGAATCATTCCATGGGCAAAATGTTACTGAATCAATGCATTTGCTAAATGTTACTGAATCAATGAATGTGCTAAATGTTGCCGGATCAATGCATGTGCTAAATGTTGCCGGATCTATGCATGTGCTAAATGTTGCCGGATCTATGCATGTACTAAATGTTGCCGGATCAATGCATGTGCTAAATGTTGCCGGATCAATGCATGTGCTAAATGTTGCCGGATAAATGCATGTGCTAAATGTTGCCAAATCGGTGCATGTGCTAAACGTTGCCGAATCAATGCATGTGCTAAATGTTGCCAAATCAATGCTTTTGCTAAATGTTGCCTAATCAATGCATGTGTTATATTTTGCCGAATCAATGCATGTGCTAAATGTTGCCGAATCAGTGCTTGTGATAAATGTTGCCGAATCGGTGCATGTGATAAGTGTTGCCAAATCGGTGCATGTGATAAATGTTGTGAAATCGGTGCATGTGCTAAATGTTACCGAATATATGCATGTGCTAAATGTTGCCGAATTAATGCATGTGCTAAATGTTGCCGAATCAATGCATGTGCTAAATGTTGTCTAATTGGTGCTTGTGCTAAATGTTGCCTAATCAGTGCATGTGGTAAATGTTGCCTAATCGGTGCATGTGATAAATGTTGCCGAATCGGTGCATGTGGTAAATGTTGCCTAATCGATGCATGTAATAAATATTGCCTTATCGATGCATGTGCTAAATTTTACCTAATCAATGCATGTGCTAAATGTTGCCGAATAAATGCATGGGCAAAATGTTGCTTAATCGATGCATGTGCTACATGTTGCCGAATCGATGCATGTCATAAATGTTGCCTAATCCATGCATGTGCTAAATGTTGCCTAATCAATGCATGTGTTAAATGTTGCAGAATCAGTGCATGTGATAAATGTTGCCGAATCAATGCATGTGCTAAATGTTATAGAATCAATGCATGTGCTAAATGTTACTGAATCAATGCATGTGCTAAATTTTGCCGAATCTTCACATGGGCTAAATGTTACTGAATCAATGCATGTGCTAAATGTTACTAAATCAATGCATGTGCTAAATGTTACTGAATCAATGAATGTGCTAAATGTTTCCGGATCAATGCATGTGCTAAATGTTGCCGGATCCATGCATGTGCTAAATGTTGCCGGATCTATGCATGTGCTATATGTTGCCGGATCAATGCATGTGCTAAATGTTGCTGAATCAATGCATGTGCTAAATGTTGCCCAATCAATGCATGTGGTAAATGTTGCCAAATCAATGCATGTGGTAAATGTTATGGAATCAATGCATGTGATAAATGTTACTGAATCAATGCATGTGATAAATGTTGCCGAATCTTCCAATGGGCTAAATGTTACTGAATCAATGCATGTGCTAAATGTTGCCGGATCCATGCATGTGCAAAATGTTGCCGGATCTATGCATGTGCTACATGTTGCCGAATCGATGCATGTCATAAATGTTGCCTAATCCATGCATGTGCTAAATGTTGCCTAATCAATGCATGTGTTAAATGTTGCCGAATCAGTGCATGTGATAAATGTTGCCGAATCAATGCATGTGCTAAATGTTATGGAATCAATGCATGTGCTAAATGTTACTGAATCAATGCATGTGCTAAATGTTGCCAAATCTTCACATGGGCTAAATGTTACTGAATCAATGCATGTGCTAAATGTTACTGAATCAATGCATGTGCTAAATGTTACTGAATCAATGCATGTGCTAAATGTTTCCGGATCAATGCATGTGCTAAATGTTGCCGGATCCATGCATGTGCTAAATGTTGCCGGATCTATGCATGTGCTATATGTTGCCGGATCAATGCATGTGCTAAATGTTGCTGAATCAATGCATGTGCTAAATGTTGCCCAATCAATGCATGTGGTAAATGTTGCCAAATCAATGCATGTGGTAAATGTTATGGAATCAATGCATGTGATAAATGTTACTGAATCAATGCATGTGCTAAATGTTTCCGGATCAATGCATGTGCTAAATGTTGCCGGATCCATGCATGTGCTATATGTTGCCGGATCAATGCATGTGCTAAATGTTGCTGAATCAATGCATGTGCTAAATGTTGCCCAATCAATGCATGTGGTAAATGTTGCCAAATCAATGCATGTGGTAAATGTTATGGAATCAATGCATGTGATAAATGTTACTGAATCAATGCATGTGCTAAATGTTGCCGAATCTTCCAATGGGCTAAATGTTACTGAATCAATGCATGTGCTAAATGTTGCCGGATCCATGCATGTGCAAAATGTTGCCGGATCTATGCATGTGCTATATGTTGCTGGATCATTGCATGTGCTAATTGTTGCCAAATCAATGCATGTGCTAAATGTTGCCCAATCAATGCATGTGGTGAATGTTACCAAATCGGTGCATGTGCTAAATGTTGCCGAATCAATGCATGTGCTAAAGGTTGCCAAATCAATGGGTGTGCTTAATGTTGCCAAATCAATGCTTGTGCTAAATGTTGCCGAATAATTGCATGTGCTAAATGTTGCCGAGTCAATGAATGTGCTAAATGTTGCCAAATCGGTGTATGTGATAAATGTTGCCGAATCAATGCATGATATAAATGTTGCCGAATCAATGCATGTGCTAAATGTTGCGAAATCAATTCATGTGCTAAATGTTGCCAAATCAATGCATGTGAGAAATGTTGCCGAATCAATTCATGTGCTGAATGTTGCCTAATCAATACATGTGGTAAATATGCCGAATCGGTGCATGTGCTTAATGTTACCGAATCAATGCATGTGCTAAATGTTGCCGAATCAATGCATGTGCTAAATGTTGCTGAATCAATGCATGTGCTAAATGTTACTGAATCAATGCATGTGCTAAATTTTGCCGAATCTATGCATGGGCTAAATGTTACTGAATCAATGCATGTGCTAAATGTTATAGAATCAATGCATGTGATAAATGTTACTGAATCAATACATGTGCTAAATGTTATTGAATCAATGAATGTGCTAAATGTTGCCGGATCAATGCATGTGCTAAATGTTGCCGGATCTATGCATGTGCTAAATGTTGCCGGATCTATGCATGTACTAAATGTTGCCGAATCAATGCATGTGCTAAATGTTGCCGGATCTATGCATGTGCTAAATGTTGCCGAATCAATGCAAGTGCTAAATGTTGCCGAATTAATGCATGTGCTAAATGTTACTGAATCAATGCATGTGCTAAATGTTGCCGAATCATTCCATGGGCAAAATGTTACTGAATCAATGCATTTGCTAAATGTTACTGAATCAATGAATGTGCTAAATGTTGCCGGATCAATGCATGTGCTAAATGTTGCCGGATCTATGCATGTACTAAATGTTGCCGGATCAATGCATGTGCTAAATGTTGCCCGATCAATGCATGTGCTAAATGTTGCCGGATAAATGCATGTGCTAAATGTTGCCAAATCGGTGCATGTGCTAAACGTTGCCCAATCAATGCATGTGCTAAATGTCGCCAAATCAATGCTTTTGCTAAATGTTGCCTAATCAATGCATGTGTTATATTTTGCCGAATCAATGCATGTGCTAAATGTTGCCGAATCAGTGCTTGTGATAAATGTTGCCGAATCGGTGCATGTGATAAGTGTTGCCAAATCGGTGCATGTGATAAATGTTGTTAAATCGGTACATGTGCTAAATGTTACCGAATCAATGCATGTGCTAAATGTTGCCGAATTAATGCATGTGCTACATGTTGCCGAATCAATGCATGTGCTAAATGTTGTATAATTGGTGCTTGTGCTAAATGTTGCCTAATCGGTGCATGTGGTAAATGTTGCCTAATCGGTGCATGTGATAAATGTTGCCGAATCGGTGCATGTGGTAAATGTTGCCTAATCGATGCATGTAATAAATATTGCCTTATCGATGCATGTGCTAAATTTTACCTAATCAATGCATGTGCTAAATGTTGCCGAATAAATGCATGTGCAAAATGTTGCTTAATCGATGCATGTGCTACATGTTGCCGAATCGATGCATGTCATAAATGTTGCCTACTCCATGCATGTGCTAAATGTTGCCTAATCAATGCATGTGTTAAATGTTGCCGAATCAGTGCATGTGATAAATGTTGCCGAATCAATGCATGTGCTAAATGTTATAGAATCAATGCATGTGCTAAATGTTACTGAATCAATGCATGTGCTAAATGTTGCCGAATCTATGCATGGGATAAATGTTACTGAATCAATGCATGTGCTAAATGTTATAGAATCAATGCATGTGCTAAATGTTACTGAATCAATGCATGTGCTAATTGTTTCCGGATCAATGCATGTGCTAAATGTTGCCGGATCAATGCATGTGCTAAATGTTGCCGGATCTATGCATGTGCTAAATGTTGCCGGATCTATGCATGTACTAAATGTTGCCGAATCAATGCATGTGCTAAATGTTGCCGGATCAATGCATGTGGTAAATGTTGCGAAATCAGTGCATGTGCTAAATGTTGCCGAATCAATGCAAGTGCTAAATGTTGCCGAATTAATGCATGTGCTAAATGTTACTGAATCAATGCATGTGCTAAATGTTGCCGAATCATTCCATGGGCAAAATGTTACTGAATCAATGCATTTGCTAAATGTTACTGAATCAATGAATGTGCTAAATGTTGCCGGATCAATGCATGTGCTAAATGTTTCCGGATCTATGCATGTGCTAAATGTTGCCGGATCTATGCATGTACTAAATGTTGCCGGATCAATGCATGTGCTAAATGTTGCCCGATCAATGCATGTGCTAAATGTTGCCGGATAAATGCATGTGCTAAATGTTGCGAAATCGGTGCATGTGCTAAACGTTGCCGAATCAATGCATGTGCTAAATGTCGCCAAATCAATGCTTTTGCTAAATGTTGCCTAATCAATGCATGTGTTATATTTTGCCGAATCAATGCATGTGCTAAATGTTGCCGAATCAGTGCTTGTGATAAATGTTGCCGAATCGGTGCATGTGATAAGTGTTGCCAAATCGGTGCATGTGATAAATGTTGTTAAATCGGTACATGTGCTAAATGTTACCGAATCAATGCATGTGCTAAATGTTGCCGAATTAATGCATGTGCTACATGTTGCCGAATCAATGCATGTGCTAAATGTTGTATAATTGGTGTTTGTGCTAAATGTTGCCTAATCGGTGCATGTGGTAAATGTTGCCTAATCGGTGCATGTGATAAATGTTGCCGAATCGGTGCATGTGGTAAATGTTGCCTAATCGATGCATGTAATAAATATTGCCTTATCGATGCATGTGCTAAATTTTACCTAATCAATGCATGTGCTAAATGTTGCCGAATAAATGCATGTGCAAAATGTTGCTTAATCGATGCATGTGCTACATGTTGCCGAATCGATGCATGTCATAAATGTTGCCTAATCCATGCATGTGCTAAATGTTGCCTAATCAATGCATGTGTTAAATGTTGCCGAATCAGTGCATGTGATAAATGTTGCCGAATCAATGCATGTGCTAAATGTTATGGAATCAATGCATGTGCTAAATGTTACTGAATCAATGCATGTACTAAATGTGCCGATTCTTCACATGGGCTAAATGTTACTGAATCAATGCATGTGCTAAATGTTACTGAATCAATGCATGTGCTAAACGTTACTGAATCAATGCATGTGCTAAATGTTTCCGGATCAATGCATGTGCTAAATGTTGCCGGATCCATGCATGTGCTATATGTTGCCGGATCAATGCATGTGCTAAATGTTGCTGAATCAATGCATGTGCTAAATGTTGCCCAATCAATGCATGTGGTAAATGTTGCCAAATCAATGCATGTGGTAAATGTTATGGAATCAATGCATGTGATAAATGTTACTGAATCAATGCATGTGCTAAATGTTGCCGAATCTTCCAATGGGCTAAATGTTACTGAATCAATGCATGTGCTAAATGTTGCCGGATCCATGCATGTGCAAAATGTTGCCGGATCTATGCATGTGCTATATGTTTATGGATCAATGCATGTGCTAAATGTTGCCAAATAAATGCATGTGCTAAATGTTGCCCAATCAATGCATGTGGTAAATGTTACCAAATCGGTGCATGTGCTAAATGTTGCCGAATCAATGCATGTGCTAAATGTTGCGAAATCAATGCATGTGCTAAATGTTGCCAAATCAATGCATGTGAGAAATGTTGCCGAATCAATTCATGTGCTGAATGTTGCCTAATCAATACATGTGGTAAATATGCCGAATCGGTGCATGTGCTTAATGTTACCGAATCAATGCATGTGCTAAATGTTCGCGAATCAATGCATGTGCTAAATGTTGCCGAATCGGTGCATGTGCTAAATGTTGCCGAATCAATGTATGTGATAAATGTTGCCTTATCAATGCATGAGATAAATGTTGCCTAATCAATGCATGTGCTAAATGTTCGCGAATCAATGCATTTGCTAAATATTGCCGAATCAATGCATGTGCTAAATGTTGCCGAATCGATGCTTGTGGTAAATGTTGCCGAATCGGTGCATGTGATAAATGTTGCCGAATCGGTGCATGTTATAAATGTTGCCAAATTGGTGCATGTGATAAATGTTACCAAATCGGTGCATGTGATAAATGTTGCCCAATCGGTGCAGTTGCTAAATGTTGTCGAATCAATGCATGTGCTAAATGTTGCCTAATCGATGCATGTGCTAAATGTTGCCTAATCGGCGCTTGTGCTAAATGTTGCCTAATCGGTGCATGTGGTAAATCTTGCCTAATCGGTGCATGTGCTAAATGTTGCCGAATCGGTGCATGTGGCAAATGTTGCCTAATCGATGCATGTGAAAAATATTGCCTCATCGATGCATGTGCTAAATGTTACCGAATCAATGCATGTGATAAATGTTGCCGAATCAATGCATGTGCTTAATGTTGCCTAATCGATGTATGTGATAAATGTTGCCGAATCAATATATGTGCTAAATGTTGCCAAATCGGTGCATATGCTAAATGTTGCCGAATCGGTGCATGTGCTAAATGTTTCCTAATCGATGCATGTGATAAATGTTGCCGAATTGGTGCATGTGCTAAATGTTGCCGAATCGGTGCATGTGCTAAATGTTGCCTAATTTATGCATGTGCTAAATGTTGCCTAATCGATGCATGTGATACATGTTTCCTAATCGATGCATGTGACAAATGTTGCCTAATCGATGCATGGGGCCTAGGGAAGTGCCCACAACTAAAAGTGCACATAAAAAACGTATGACTTATTTAATATTATTCTGAAAAATATAGATCCATATGTCTTAGAGAAATGTTACCAACCTATACAATTTTGCCCCAAGTATTTAAAAAGAACATAATCATCAAAATTCTTATACGAATGAGTCGTCCAATTATTACGAACGCAAAACGTAATAATTTTATACGCCTCATTCCACCCTACTGTAGGCTGTACAGGCCCCACGAGAGGGGGGTACAGTCGTAACGCCGTACCGGGGCCCATAAAGGTTTAGGGGGCCCATGAATATTAAAATTTATATTAAATTGGTAATTACATTTACGCAAGTAATAGCTTTTAAGTCTTTATTATTTGATCTCAGAAAGACTGAGATTTATGTTAACTTATTTATTTTAACCCAAATGTAAAGTGGGAAGTTTTAAACACGGTCAAATTAAGCGGAAGGGATACGTAGTATTCATACAAACTGGGTAGTTATTGTAATGTTTTAAAATGTACATATACATTCTTTAGTCATAAAATATTTATATAATTTTCAACTATCTTGTGTAATTTGATCATTTAGAGTTGTAAGCCATTTAGTTTTCTAAAAGGAAACAAAAAAGAAACATATTAGAAATATTAATGTAACGAAAAGGTGTTAATTATCTCCCTTCAATTAAATTCTCCAAACTTGACGCTAATAATACCAAACGACTTAATTGTTTTAATATAACTTGTGTACTTCTGAAAATGCTTATCTATCTTAATTTGCCTTAAATTAGGGAGAGAATTAAATCTTTTGTAATTGATTTCACGGAAAGATATATCCAGTTTCAATGCAAATTCATTCCAGTGACCCAGCACTTCAAGTGCTTTTGGACCCAGTCTTGTAAATGGAAGTTTAACTCACTGAAACGTGTCGCCACGTCATTCAGAAACATTGGCTTCAACAGTCAGCTCTCCTCATTCAACAATGGATTTTTAAAATTAAAATACATCAAAATTGCTTTCAGACAAGAAACGAATCTATCCAAGACTTTACCTATACTCCGTATGACTTTCTCCTAGAAGGGACTTGAGAAACTATACAATTGACTATCTTAACCCTTCCCGTACCGACCTACTTCTATCTATGCTGCCTTCAGTTCCGCTATATACGCGACCGGGACTGTAAGCGTTAACAATAGATTTAATCACAGATCGCAAGTCCAATGATGGGGGCTTTGCATACAAACATTCCTGAACTAAAACAGTTGACATCCAGTGTGATTCTCATGTTGTTCGCCATGCAGCACCCACTAATTACGCTGACATACGTTGTTTTCACAATATTCTTGGGGGTCGCGACCCCTGGTGTACTTGAATGTTTAGTTAAATATACAAAGAAGCCTCTAGTTGTAATATAGGGCCTAATTATTTTCAATAGCGTTTAGGATCTCTTTTTTAATTATTTTTCTCCTGAGACACTTACAAATATAGACCTATGTGCCTTACAGGCTTACAGTTCTCCCTGTTAGATTAGTAGCCTAGTCCTAAACACTATATGACGGCTGCATACTAGTATGACAGTCAAAGCTAGTTAGTCGATCCTTTTACACTTTAATGATTTCCTGTGCGGTAACCAAGAAAGGAGATTGAAGGTATCATAATCAATAATCTAGACAAATGTATTGAACATTTAAAACACATTTTTTTTGTCATTGAACAAAATGTATTGTGGGAAGAGTCTGTACAAAAAAAAATTATGTGTCAACTGTATTGCCACATCAGATATAACCTTACATTTGACTACACAGCATAAATTACTGGTAAATATTTATAACTAACAAGAGTAACACCAATAGTTAAATCACTAGACCTAGAAACACTAGAGGACATAAATTATCAATCAACAGTGAGAGTAACTTTTTCCATTTTACACATCTCTGTAATATTATTTGCAAGATCAATAGGCCCACTGAAGCGGAGAAACACTTACAATAATTTAAACTAAGAACTATGTACTTGATTAAAGTATTTTTGTAATAGACCTGTAAGGCTGTGATTGAAATGATTACACTCTAATGGTAAATGGTAACGGTTAAGACATTTTCACAAAACGGTCCACAGACCTTTTAAAAAGATTTATGATTTTTCAAACGTATGTAATAGACTACAAATAAATCAAATAGATATGACTAGTGTTAGATAAAAAAAGTGGGGCGGGGGCCCAGAAAACATCTTGTACCGGCATCTTTTTTTTCTCTCGAGGGCCCTGACACTGTATATCTTTTACACCGTCTACACCTATGCCACATCCTATGCAAATATAATTATTTTTTCTCTCCCATTCATCACTTGATTGAAAACTTAACATTTAACAATATTCCTTTGGGGTTTGGCTTTATACTATTTATAATTTTTTTTAAATAGCGTGTTTAATCGCGTTGAAATATATTAAAGAAAAATAATAGAACATTAAAATTTTATTGTCATAAACACTGCATCAGAATATTGTACACATAAAAATAAAAGAGAAACGACTAGTTATACTTCTTTCAAGAAATGGAAACATAAATTAATCAAACATGAATGTATTAAAATACATTTATAATAAACTTATTTTAATATTTTTAAATTTATAATTTCATTTGCTCTTCTGAAAATTTGATTATTCTATGGTAAATCCATTGCTGAGTATGTTATCAAACACCAATTATTATCCTATACATTACAGACGCTCCTTCTATAAAGAATATATTTTTTAAATGTATAAATTAAGATTAAATGCAATTACATAGAAGTTAATTAAAAAATATATTTTTAAGCATACAGATACAAATTACTGGAGATAACCAATTACAAAAGCTCAGCCTATGTTATTTTGACATGCCGCTAATTAAATACAATTTTAAAAAAAAAGAAATTTAATAAAAGTGGTCTATAATCAAAATTCACAAAAGCCCATTAATAATCGTACATGCATATATAGACATAATTCATTTTGTATACATTTATTTTCAATTTATTAATTGGTTAGTTAAAAGTACAGTAAATGATCAATTACAAATTGATTTATCAATAATAACACTATTGAGATGTTTTTTTTTTATTATGTGTATAAATGATGAAACAACACATTTTAAGCTTCCTACTTTAAAATTTCAGATTTGATATTTCCTCAATGGCGTGAACTTTATAGAAACTTATATATTGTGATAACACTAAGAGGTTATTTCTGATCCATGTATTAATCGTTAAATTTAGATATATTAATTTCATTATAAGAAAAATTCTGCCTCTTGACTGTAAACTATAGAAAACAACACAAGGTGACTGAGTATTACAATTGTTTGGATTACCACAAATAACTTAATTATTGCCCTTTTTTCTAAATATAGCATGTACTTTCTTGGTGTCTTATGTTTGACCAAGCAAAATGGTACGTTGGAGGTGGGGGGGGGGGGGGGTGAAGGGGGCAGCGGTGAAGTCTGAAATATATACTCTGGAACATCTCGCTCTCCGATCTATTGTTTTTAAGGTCGAATTTATTGGAAATTACTTACTTATTCTATTTAGTATGATTATTATAGAGTTCTACAGGGTTGTCGATTGCTAGTACATTCGGTAAGATTTTACAGTAAGCCTACAAATGTGTTTGAAGCATTTCTACAATTTTTCGATAAAAATCTACTATAGCCTATGACATAATAAAAGCCTAATGAATTTAAAAAAAAAAAGTTCTTAACTTCATTGATGGGTCTTAACCAGCACCGTACAAAGTTTGCATGTGCTCTAATTCTTTCTAAGTGGCTTCCGGGCGTGGATTGGGTTGCCTGAACAAGACAGGGAAACCTACAAATTATTATAATTTAAAACCCTAATCAAACTGCAAGACTAGATTTCAAAGTTCGGAAAAGCGTAGGACGCAATATTTTTCTGTATAGAAGGAGCCAACAACTAAAAAAAAACATTGCAACACAAGACCAATCTAGAAAAGAGCTGTAAGACTCGAGTGAATTAACTAGTAAAACATCACTATATAGTACCAATAATTAAATACAGTTCAAAACTTAAGGTAATACGGTTGAATAGTAAAATTGAAATAATATTTAGATTATACAAGTCTAACATAGAAATACATAACATAATGAAATAAAATACATTTAAATTAAAAAAAAAAAAGATAAAACCATTTTCTTATGTTCTAAATGTAAAGTCGAGCGTTTGATATTTGATAATAAAAAATAGTGCACATGAATAAATATATATTTAAGTTGACAACAACCTACACACACCGATACCATCAAATAATACTTGCCAGGAAAAAATAGCCAGAAGTGGCAGCACCTACTAAATGTGCTAAATTTCAAATCGCCAATAATTCTCACTCAAACAGTTTGTGGGACTTTTAATACTAACTCTTGCGCGAATGCGATGCTTATGATGAACCAAAGCGTCACCGTGATGTATATCACCAGGAAAACACAGAATAGAATGAAATTAATGTATCTTCCAATAACTTTGTACTTGTTGATTTTTGGACGTTTGGTCTCGGTGTTATCATCTGTTGAAGAGACGTCAGGTTTAGGCGTTGGACCGGGCTGCTCAGAGATTGTGTTGATCTGCGGCTGGTTGAAGTTCGATTCTTCGCCCCGCCTGGTCAACGCCATTAGTGCCCGACGAACAAGGGTAACTTTAGTAAATGCAGTGTTGAAATTTGCTTGAACCCGTTGATGCGTTTCTTCTTTCTAAAAAATACAGACCAAAAGTGAAAATAATTAATTGGTTGAACGCCAGTGGCAGACTGATCTATAGGGCCACATATTCACCGTTTAAATGGGTCGTTTAAGCTGATGGGTCCCAATGCAGAAGATGCATAGTCTAGTAAAGGTTTTAAGCAATGTTAGGTAACATTTTAGGTTTATGTCTCGTTACACTATCAGTTAACATAACTGCCAACCGGTTTTAGCGCATGGTGACAAGAGTACAGTGTACTTTCGCAAGTTGTAATTGAGACTTGAAATTCATATATCTATTTTTTGTGAGCTGTCGTGGGAAATTATAATTTAGATGATTTTACTGACACTATTGTTGTTGTTGCTGCGCGACAGATCAGACATCGTCGTAATTATCAAAGTGCCGACTTTCATATATTTCTTTCAAACAATAATAATTCTATCAAGGCGGGTTTACAGCAAGCAGTTTATTATTCATTGACAACAAGTAGGGCCTAGTAGGCCTACACAGATACTTGGATCTACATTAATCTAATCTCACTTCACGTTCTATAAATCAAATCATCTATTCTAACATTCTATACATATCTCACTTCACGTTCCATGAATCACATCATCTATTCTAACATTCTACACATATCTCACTTCACGTTCCATGAATCACATCATCTATTCTAACATTCTACACATATCTCACTTCACGTTCCATGAATCACATCATCTATTCTAACATTCTACACATATCTCACTTCACGTTCCATGAATCACATCATCTATTCTAACATTCTACACATATCTCACTTCACGTTCCATGAATCACATCATCTATTCTAACATTCTACACATATCTCACTTCACGTTCCATGAATCACATCATCTATTCTAACACCGATTTTCCTTCCACTCTCTACTAACTCTCTTCGTGACTTTCCGTCACACATCCATGACTGTTCGTTCCCCTTGACCTCCTCGTTACGCATCCCTGGTTTCCCGTGCTGACCTGTTCCGTGTCGATGGACAATCTCTTTTTGGTGTTGCCACCTTATGCTATTTATTTGTTAGTGACAGATATATATTTTCGAAAGCTATATAAAGCCTTAGAATCAAAATATCTATTTTTCCAATCTGTGGACTATATTTAACCAGTTACCCATTATATGTTGTGAGAGGGGAGAAAGGGTTTGGGGGTGGACGTGAAACGTTGATAATTTTTTTTTTTGCAAAATATGCTACATCATTGAAAAAAAGATGACCTAAGCTGATGCTTACCTCTTCCATGTTATGTAGAAAGACGACGATAATACTGCCGATAACGATGATCAAGGAAAGCGTAAGCAAAATAAACAGGTAGCTAAAGACATACGGGAGCGACAGTGATGACTTGGGAAGCATGCCACTAACTGTATTCATGTATAATGACAGAGCCAGTAAGACTGTTATACCTAGTGAGAGACGTAAACATTTTCATCAAGATAATTTGTTTGAAAAATCAACATTGACAACTATGAAGTATAAGACGATTAGTAAAGTTAACATTAAGGTAATCCGTCGGTGCAAATTGGTCCATAGGGTCAGTTTTTTTTTTTGCCTCGGCATACTAGGGGATTGTGTGAACAGCACAATGTCCAGACGATTTTACTTTGTTTTCCCAAATAATGTCAGGTAGCCTATCCATCAATGCTGGGTGGGTAGAATCAGGGAGACCCCTTAGATACAGGAACAAACCATATCCTTCACAGGAATTCAGATCCAGCAACTTCGGTACACCAGCCGATCGCGATGCAGCTCGACCACCGTAAAATCTCAGTTGGGAGCGTAAATTGAAGTCGACTCTCGAACAGTGTCTTACAGACATCGTTGTTGAGTCCTTTACATGACTCAAGAATGTATAATGGTGTTGGGTATTTTGCTCGCTACACAACCCCTTTGCCCCATGGACCAAAATGGTATGAAATAGACACCCTACGTTTTTTTTCAGCTCTATCAAGCTACTGTTTTCGATTTTATTCTCTAGAAGTCTTCTTTACTTATTATGCACTGGTCGTGCCTTCGATTTTTTTTTAAACAAATTAATGTGGGTTTTGTTGCTGAATTTCAAGACAGGATTTCAGGATTTTCAGGCAATCCATTCCATATAACGAATGCATATACTTGTAGATAACTCTCTATGAAGTAGTCCTAGCATAAAGACTCACCGAATCCAATTTTCTCCCCTGATTCCGCCGGAATGGCGAAAGCGAAGATGTTGAGAAAGGAAAGAAATGCAACGGGTAACAATACGTTGAGCAGAAAGAATGCTGGACGCCTCTTGAGTAGAAATGAGATCTGATCAATATAATATAAATATAGTTAACATCAATAATGGAAACGAAAATCATTGTAATATTTGGTTCAATGTGAACGTTGGTTTCGATTGCAGAGCCTCGCTAATGTTTTAATAATGTCATACATTATTCCTCGTAGAGACCGACCGATATTCGATTTCGTCTTCCTTTTCGGCGCCAAAATAAGTCAAAAAGCCTGTTTCGGCGTGTTTTTGGTTTCGGCCGAAGCCAAAATGTTAGTTTTCGGTTTGTTTACGGTTTCGGCCGAAACTGATATTGACTTTCGGTCATCAGCCGAATATTTATTTTAACTTTCAAAATTCATAATGCTACGCTATTGCTGCATCTATTACTCTGCTTATTGATACTTTCATTTAGTTAAACTGTTGTGAATTAATCTGTGTGAAGTAGGGATGTTAAACGAAAACCGGATTTCGGGAGGAAATCATTAATAACTGTGTCCCACGATTTAATTATCTTTTTATCTGAAGAAATATTTGTAAACCCTGTTTGATTAGCACCCAAAAATTCCTTAACATTATATTCCTTGCAAACACTCGTTTGTCAGAGGCGAATTATAGTTTGTTTTTTGTTTTTCAAATTCCGAATATTGATTGTAAATTCGGGATACAAGCGCATACAACAGTAAATGCAAATGTTAACGCTATGTATTTGAAAAGAAAAAAACTGGAATTACCCACTGAGGCTGAACGTTTTTTTAACAGACAAACAGACCGATAGACGCAAGGTTGCGAGATACTTGAACTTCAAAAGGAGGACATAGAGAGACAAAAGAATGACATATTTAGTGTTTCACAATCCACAATCAGTTCAGTTTTATTACATTAGCTGCCAATAATTGTATATTAGTAAAACTGACTTAACATTTTATTTAATGTAGACTGAAAAAAGCAACTTGGTCAATTAAAACAACAACTTTGCAGAGCATGTAGGTTCTTTTCAGAAACTGTTAATTTTCTTGCCGGACGTCTGTCAACCTTAGATAGATAAGTCTGGGATTTTATTCATATTCTAAAAATATTCTTTTAATGTGTGTAACATATAGATCTAACATCCACTGATTTATATTATAATTATAAAGGTCTAAATTCATGACACTACAGCTTTTGACTTCTGCTAAATCCAAAATCAACTTTTTTTTTCAAAGATTTCACCACGTTTTAAGGATCAATGGTCCTTTGTATTATTTGTTTAGTATAATCAATGCAAATTTGTCTATAACTATAACTTTGCCCGGGGGCGGAGAGAGGGAACCGAAAATGGGTAAAACAAGAATGATATTTAGAGCCGAAAATAGGTTTTGAGGAAAAAAAAAGTGTATTAAGATCCCTAATGTGAAGCAGAAGACTGAAGTTAATAATAACGGATTATATTTAGGCCTAATCACTCCAAAGAATGGTTTACTCAAATAGAGTGCCCTTAATCTAGTTAATTACACATAATAACATAATTACACATAAATGATGTATTTTAAAATCATTTGTTTCGCCTTTCAGTTTGTTTTTCGGTTTCGGCCGAAGTTGTAGTTAATTTTTTGTTTCGGCTTCGGTTTCAGCCGAAAGTCAATGTATAATATTCGGTATGGTTTAGTTTTCGGCCGAAACTAAAAATTTGGTTTCGGTCGGTCTCTAATTCCTCGGCTCTTTAGATTTTAGTAAACATTCATGAAATTGGGCATGGTGGTATAGCGGCAGCGCGTTGGGCTAGCCGTTCCGAAGAGGTCGGGATCCAATCTAGATTTATTGCAATAGTTTTTATTCCCTCTCCCCCTTCTCGACTAGAGGAGGGACTTATAAGCTTTGAGTGTACCTTACATTTTTTAGGGAAAGGTAAAGGGTACTTTAGCCACATTCCCATTGCACTTCACGTCATATAACAAATAACAAGTGTGCAGCAATGCTTGACATATGAAACAATACAGACTGAATTATTCAGGACTAGGTTTGAGTCTTGTCATTCCAAACAAAACAGTCAAACAAATGTAATTAATTAATCTACTTTCATTACAATGACACATTTTCAGATAAATTATTATTTTAACAGTTTACCTGATAGTATATAATGTTACCATTTACATATAAGTTTCTTATTGCAAAGACTATTGCATCATAATCTTATCTGTGAAATAAAAAGCTTAGTCTCTAAAAGTATTTTGAATGTTAGACCTAAGCTGTTAATTTTTTCGACTATTTCAGGCAACCAACTCATGGCCCGGGCAGCTTTCTGTAGTTTATTCAGTTTATAAAAAATGATCTTACGTTGACTAAAGATACGCCATCGATGTCAGGTATGGTGATTTGAGTCTCCTGTACACCCCACTCCCCATTCTTTGTGTAATAGCTTTGCATAACGGTAGGACACACTCTAATGAAACGTAGCTCATTTGATGTAAACGTCATGGAGACTAGCTAGATGGATAAAAAAAAACATAAGACAGTTAAAAAAAGACAATTTTAACACTTTGTATTATTTCTGTCATTGTTTATTAAAAGAAGCGTTTAGTTTCTAGGTACAGCGTGGTACGCTTTGGACTGAGGGTAAAGTATCCTTTCGGAGTTTCTTTTCTTTTTAGCACTGTCGGCAACATCACTGTACACGTTTTTAAGACGTATCCCAAACGAGATGCCACCCTCTGTCATGGAACTGCAATTTTCTCTAGCATAAGAGTCGAGTGCAGACCAGCCGTACTCTAATCAGAAATTTCAGCGAGAGAACATAGCAAGTTGTAGTGCCTGTGAAGATTGGACCTCTACCTAAAAATGTGTAGGTTCGTTACCAGTAAAGCAGTTGCAGATCTGTTGCTTTATTGTATTATGCCTAAAGTGACTACATACATTCGCCAGATGGTAAGCTATATTAATTTTTTTTATGAACTTGGTTAATATCCGAAAAAATAAGTTTATGGTGGGGAAAAAAACGAACAATAACTGGTTTTATGATCAGAAAAATATAGTAAATTTATATTTAAACCTAGATTTCCATCTATGATAACTGAGAAATATTATTATAAATATATCCATTATCCATTGATAAAAAACAAAAGAAGACACTATCAATCGATTTCCATTTTAAAAATAAGAATTTATTTCAAACCTAAAATTAACAAAAATGTTTCAAAATTATTCATGGCTTGATTGTCTTTTCTGTTTGTCCAGATGGAAAATTAAACCTCGAAAATATACGAATAAAATATAATAACTGACCTTGATCATACACATCTGCACATCAAAGGGATAGTACGTCAAGTTAAGCTCACATGATGTTGTGAACAAGCTGCCAGGTACCCATTCAACCGAACCATTCTGATCTATGGATACGGGGCTGTTGAAAACAGTTCAGAAAAATTATTAGGCCTACTCCTCCGAAAAGAGAAACATGTCTTAAAACAGAGCTCAAGCGCGTTGTCCTTAAAGAACAAAGTAAGACTATTTAATACAAATGTTAAGACAGTCCTCCTATATGGCTCAGAGACCTGGAGAGTTACCAAGGCAAATAAAAGCAGACTCCAGACATTTGTTAACAGATACCTTAGGCGATGGCCGGAAACCATTTCATGCATCAACCTATGGGAAAATACCGGACAAAAACCCATCGACAACAGCATCAAAAGCCGTAGATGGAAGTGGATTGGTCACACTTTAAGAAGAACAGAAGACAATGTAGCAAGATAAGCACTTGACTGGAATCCCCAGGGCAAAAAGAAAGTAGGCAGACCCAGGCAAACTTGGAGGAGATCGGTCGTAGGTGAGGCAAAGGCTCTTGGCCTCACATGGACACAAAAAAAGGGTGCCTCCCAAGAACGAGACCGATGGAAATTGAAGTTGCTGCCCTATGCTCCTATGGGGATATACAGGATTAAGTAAGTCAAAGTCTTAAAACAAATCACGGATGTACCATATGTTATGTCGTGTACGCTGTTACACAATAAAGACCTCCGTTATTTAAAGGACTAGCTTCCCCCCCCCCAGAGCGCCACCAATATAGTGAGAAATGAGCCGTGACATCTCTCTTATCGCTCGGAGAATGTGCGCACCTATAGATTTACTAAGCAGTGTAGTAAAGTCACCATATTATATGTCCTCTGCACACAGTTGACTGTTCTCATCGCCTCTATACTCATGCAGGCATAGAAGTCTTTTAGCACATGCTCTTTTTCTTCCATGTAGTTTCGATACTTAAGGTCCAGGTGGGGGCTTAAGTCCATTGAAACTGGCCCCTAACGGGCAATACCCAGTTTGAGAACTGGGCTATTGTTGCCTCTTCACTTCTGCTTAGTTTCCACCATAAATCCGTTTAATTTGGCACCAGTTGGAATAGTACTGTAAAATGGTTATTTTAGGCTTTGAGTAATGCGAAAGACAAAATATTATGTATTCTCGATTTTGTCGTTCAGTTCAAAGATTACAGAAAACCTTTCTTACTTCAACTTATGATAACTGTAATCAATTGTTCACATAGATTAATTATATAAGAATCTTTGAATCCTAAAATACTATTGATCATCATCATTAATCCCTAGACCGTTGTGGTCGTTGGGGGGAGCGAATTTACACCTCAGCAGTCAACTTTCTCCACTTTTGCCTATCTTGAGTGGTTGAGTCAATTGCAGCCCTGTACAATATTTTATGTTGTCGAACCAGCATCTCCTCCGACGTCCACCTTCGACAGTGCCTTGGAGAATTGTTTTTGGCAAGTTATTATGCCGCAACACATGACCGAACCATGTCAGTTTGCGCCGTTTGATTGTTGTCAAAGTCTTTTCTTGAGGGCCTGCAATTGAGGATATTCTGTCCAGGACATACTCATTAGTCCTGTGTTGTACGTAGTAGATTAGAAAAAAATATTTTTTCTCATGCATTTATTTTCGAATGCCTGCAACTTTTTTTTTTTCAGTTGCTGATTGCAGAGCCCAGGTCTCACATCCACACAGAACAATGGTTTTGACAAGGGCTCTGTACTATTGATACAAATTTCTAAATGTATGAATGCTTCAACTCTTCACTTATTTAACTATGTATCAGAAAATATATATTACTCAAAGCTCCATTTAATTTCAATTCTACTTAGTATAATATTTCTTCGTATGGGTGCTTCTAGCATATTAATAAAACAACTTTAAACATTACTATATAAATTTAGTATATTTTATTAAAAGCCTTTAATGTATACTTTAAGATACAATTTCTTTTTTTGATATTGTTGATAAGTCGAAAAAAAAACAGCCATCGATAACAATATTGATATATAAAGTTCTTAAAAAACTATTCTTCTAATCTTAAATTGCATTCATGAGAACAATGGCAACAATAGGCCTATATATACATATATTCATTAAATCAATTGTCCAAATTCTTTAATTCTATTAATAACAACATTAGCTTCTATAGACATTTCCTCTTTTTCTTGTTTATTAATTCAAGCTTCTTACGCATGATCGTCTTTAAACGGATCCCTCTTTCCTATTGTATTCAGAAGTATAACTCTGGGCCTCCATATTTTCTTAGCAAAGGGGTGAATCAGAATTGGCAAATGGTCGACAGTCTTATTCTGAGTCAAAAGCTGATTAAGAAAACAAAAAATCAATTTTATTTTTATCTTTAACAGAATGTTTAATTGATATAGCACCAACACACACCCATAAACTCCTTTTCAAAAATCTGTAAACAATATAATGTTTGAATCCGTTTACGCCTACCACCATCCCAGGTACGCACACTCTTTAGTAGTCAAGATAGTCTTGTGTAAACTACATTTGATGTAATCACTGATTTTTTTAATGGAATACGTGTGAATAAAACAATACATCTAAAATGTGGAACACTTATATTTTTAATGAAAGCAATATAATATATGCGTAGCTATATTTAGAGGTTTAAACAATTATGTGTGATGGCCTAATTCTTTAAATGCATTAAGAGCTTACCATTTTGTAAATCAATTTGACTGCTTTACTATAACTATTTACAATGTGATGCATACATAAGCTTATTTATTGTTTTTAAAAGAAATATAACTTAGCGGTCAAAAGAAGGTTTGATACAAGATCTGACAAGACAGTGTGCCATGATCAGGGGCGAAGCCACAGGGGGGGCTGAGGGGGGCTAAGCCCCCCCCCCCCCCCCCTGGAATTTAAAAAAAATATTTTTTTCAACTGATTTTTTAAAAATATGCACTAAATTTGCTAACAATTTGGTAAATCTTTGTCACGCGAAAGTTTAGCCCCCCCCCTGGTATTTGGTAAATATTTGTTTAGCCCCCCCCCTGGAAAAAATTTCTGGCTTCGCCCCTGGCCATGATATGTTTTATAAGCCAGACATTTCCTTGACCATAGTTTCTGTATAAATAATATGTATTATGCAATTACTGCACATTTTTGCGTTGTAATGATATGTGCATTTTGATATGTAAATAAACAACTTTTTCAAAACACCACGAAGAAATAGTTAGAATTAGCAATAATACGGCAATGTTTCTCATACTGATGGCTTTTGTGCTAAGACCAGAAAAGTCACATAACCTTAAAGGTAAAAAAAAAAAATACGGCATTTCCACAGATGAACATTTATTTAGCATAACTAATCTCGGAAAAATTTAATTAAAACATGATGCTTTTTTTCTAGAAGTTGATAATAAAAATTTTGCACAAAGGTTTATTCTAAATAAAATTTAAAACAAAATTACTCGTATCTTAAATCTGCCGACTCAAAGATAACAAGAAATGTAACACCCTTTACAGCAGAAATGGTTATTATTTATTACAGATATAACATATATTTTTTATATAAATAGTCTATGACTTTTTTCTATGAATTTAGTATATTAGACAGTTTGAAATGAAAAAAAAAAACTTTTCGAGATAAATATAAAAAAAAAAGATTTCATACAAATTTTATCAAATAACAACTTAGTCTAAAAATGGCAACGTGTAAATGGCAAAGCTCTGATATACGTAAAACGCAACTGACATTGTGATTGTGAAGTAAAAGATCTTGCAGTAAATTAATGATATATCTATAGTTTAACGATTACACCTATACAAGATAGTTTAAATATAATAAAAAGAATGTATATCAATAAAATGAACCCTCTAGAACCACTTAAATTAATTCGCTTAAACCAATATCTAATGAGGTTTGAATACTGGAAGAATTTTTCACCACGAACTAACGATTGGCTAAGTCTGCTTAAGCATATTTACCTCATCTTTCCATTGGAAGAATATGAAACCGTTGCAAATGAAACTCTGTTTGATGTCATTAATCTCTACAATCGAGACCAGTTCAAAATTGACTTTTACTTCAAGCACGGCGGACTGGTTAATTATTGGTCGGATCTGAGGGTTATAGTTTGCTGCGTCCAGTTTATTGTTGTGGAAAGACAGAGCTTCTGAATAATTACATCCAGATATCAGGCCCGGCAATGTGATTAGGGCTATCGTGCAACATACGCCAAGGAGATGGAAGGTCATGGTATTCTGAAAATAGATTGTGTTGAGACATGCGTATTTAAAGGGTTCATTTTCTAAGCCAGTGAGTGAATCAATCAGTTGCGTTGATACTTTTCTTCTTTATTATATCTTTTCTTTGATCCCTTTAACGTTGAAATAGACTGAAGACCGCAGACGCTCTGTGTTGCCGAAATTTTACAAAACAAAAAAACATTTCAATGGCTCTCGCCATAAACACAAATTTGAACATGTCAAAGCGAGAAATCCATCAAAGATTTACATGTATCTTAAAGTCAAATTATCTTCATATGGCGTAACCTACCTTTATGCCTTTAAGCGTATAGCTTTCCATCATGGTTTGAACTCTACCTTCATGCATATAACATACCTTCAGACGATTTAACTACATTCATGTGCATATCTTACTTTTATACGGTGTAATCAACATTCATATGTATATCTCAATGGTTTATATATAGAGACTTATTTCAATTACGCAACCATTTCATCTCACATTAAAACAGTTTTGAAAACAAAAAGTTAGCTTTCATGTTATAATAAGACTACGCTTCTGATTTAGATGAAAACAAAAACTATGCATTAATTGAGTTTTACTGTTTTATTAATTGATCGGTCAGCTATATGATATTCTTGTTCATCCAAATCATTCTGTTCATGTTCTTCGTGTCATCTATTCATTGATTAATGCCTGATTTTTAGTTTTCATTAACATTTTCATAGCCTGATAAAGTATTCTTCTCGTCATCTCTCAAACAGAATATTATATAATGTATATACTCATATATATATATAGTGAGAGAGATTTTGGGAAAGTCAGCACTTAGAAAGTAAAATAAAGTCAATTGATTATCATTATGAAAAAGCTATGACTCTAGGACTATGACTTAGCAATAAAATATGCTTGACCCTTGTACAAACATAATCAACAGTACTGCTTTGTTTATTTCAACAATGCTGGAAAAATTTTGTTTAAAAATGACAGTCAAGAAAACAAAAATTACACAAGAGTGTGAACGTTTGATGATTTCATTCAAAAAGTAAATGTTGCAAAGATCATTTGGCCCACTTCAATAACTCATTCGGTTTGCGTGGCACAACTTACTAATTAAATATCAATGTAAATTTTCAAACTAGTGCTAATTGAAACAACAAAATTAAAATAAAACAAATAACAAACAACTAAAATGCAATTAAACAATAATACCTACAGATGTCAAAAAATAAATGCGCCTTGGTCTGAAAGTCATCATTAGTTTTGTGTCATTATTTACAACTTTTGACGCATATTTCTGTGCGCGTGTGTGCATGGTTTTGATTGTCATTAATTTATACTTAATTGTGGCTGTGAACATAATTATTATTATTTTTTGTAACTATTGTATCAAGTGTTGAAATCGTGCTCATGAACATCACAGAATAGTTTGGCAACGGAAAAAAATCTAATTTCTGGCAATCATATTATGATTGTTTCCAATGCAAAATAAAAATATTTCTTTTGTTCTTTTTTTCAGTGTGTAGAATAAATAGAGTGGGGGTGAGTAGTTAAGCTACTGGACTGCGTGTTGACATTCTCACGTTTTCAAAGCTGGTAAACACAGAGTACATATATTGCATGTCTCTAAAGCGTTTAGCCCGACTTAACAGCTTTAATGAAGTACTCAGTGGGATAAGGTTCAAGAATCACAATCCTCTAGCGTTCCGCATAAGCTAGTTGTCCCACTTTATTGGAAACTGTTTTATATATTATTGACGTCAAAAGGAGAGTAAATAACTGCTGTGAGACAGGCTGGTATAGTCTAGCCAAAATAAACAAACTATTACACAATAGACGACTCATTTCATGGGCAAACAAGCCTAAATCTAGTGACACCATCTAGTGACGGCGCGAAATAAAGCTAGAATGTAATGATGGTTTTTTGTATATCGCGTCTATCCATGCTATTACATTAAGCACGCCCGGCGCGCTCTATTGCCACAGTTGTAGATTGTATCTAAAGTTAACGGGAACAATAAACTACACCATATTCCAAGAGACGCTCAGAATTGCGCAGCGTTTGCTTTTTACATCCACGATGGTCAAACGAGTTTTCCCTCCCCCCCCCCCCAACCGTTAGCGAGCCAAAAGTGACTCCCTTTAGAGTCATTGATGTACTATTTGTGTTTGATATTTGAATTATTGAATTTATACTTATTTTCAAATTTGAAAGGCCTATTCATTTTCAAAATGATGAATCTCTCTTTATTCGGGTAAAGTGACCCCTCACTGAATATTTATGGTTCCTGTGCCTCTTGAATCTGGCTTGCAGCTAGAAATGTTTCCGCACATCCGATATAAGGCTTCCATTTGTGTAAAGTAAAATTATAAAAATTGAAAATCTTTGAGTGCGATGGTAAAAAGAACTAATGTGAAACAAAACAAAGCGATACCATTTTTGATTGGCAATTCATTTGCTTTGTGGCAGTCACATTGATTTATGGCTCACACACACGCAATTGTTAGCCATGTTAGCTAGTTTCAGCTATTGAGAAAACTGTAATTAGGCACCAAGTAATGAAAATATACAATCAAACATTTTACGCTCTGCCTTTATAAAAGTTAATAATACTTTAGGGCAGGGGTCGGCAACCAGACTAGGCACGCAGAGTGATTTTCAATGGCACGCGAAAGATCTAAAAGGTATTGCAAGTCTCTTCTACAAGAAAAGAGCAGGCTAGCTTCTAGGCTTGTGGCACGCTGTATGAATTAGAAACCCTTCCTTGGAATACTATTATCAAAAGGTTGCCGACCCCTGCTTTAGGGTACAGACTCCATAAGCACAAGCAAAGCATTGTTCAAATTAGAGACCGACCGATATTCGGTTTCGGCTTCAGTTCAGGCGCCGAAGATAGGAAAAAATCCTTTTTCGGCGCGAATTCGGTTTCGGCCGAAGCCAAAAGGTTAGTTTTCGGTTTGTTTACGGTTTTCGACCAAAAGTGATATTGACATTCGGTCATCAGCCAAATATCTAATTTAACCGCATAGAGAGGTTTAAATGATTCAGCAATTAAGCGTTTAACTTGAAATCTTTAACATACCGTATTATTAGTTTACTATGGTGTCTAAATAATTCAAAAGAGAATAGTCCCACTACTAGTTAACTATACTTTGTCTAAATATTTAAAACACTTCAAAGCTAGACTTACCATATGCTGTGTCTTGCACTAGAAGAATCATTACTAATCTGGCAATTAGGTTCTAAACAAAGTTTGAAGGGGAAAAAAGCAAACTAGTTGACTAGTTAGGCATTTAGATAGATAGATTGTTAGATAGATGTATAAGGATTAATAGATCGATAAACAGACAGACAGACAAACGGGTGTGCAAACATAGAGAAAGAGAACGGTAAATAATCATATTAATATATAGAGATTATATCGATATAGAAAGTTCAACAGCTACACAACTAAAATATTCTAGACAGTTAAATAGTTAGATAGCTAGATTGATAGGCCAGACCAACACAAAAATGGTTCGAAGCTATAGAGTCAGATCTGCAAAAACTTGGTGTGCGGGTATGGCGGAGAAAAGTCAAGGATAGGCCCCCAACGGAAGGAGGTGAAGGAGCAGGCCATGGATAGGCCCCGAACGGAAGGAGGTGAAGGAGCAGGCCATGGATAGGCCCCGAACGGAAGGAGGTGAAGGAGCAGGCCATGGATAGGCCCCGAACGGAAGGAGGTGAAGGAGCAGGCCATGGATAGGCCCCGAACGGAAGGAGGTGAAGGAGCAGGCCATGGATAGGCCCCGAACAGAAGGAGGTGAAGGAGCAGGCCATGGATAGGCCAGAATGGAAGGAGTGGGTGGAGCAGGCCAAGGATAGGCCCCGAACGGAAGGAGGTGAAGGAGCAGGCCATGGATAGGCCCCGAACGGAAGGAGGTGAAGGAGCAGGCCATGGATAGGCCCCGAACAGAAGGAGGTGAAGGAGCAGGCCATGGATAGGCCAGAATGGAAGGAGTGGGTGGTGCAGGCCAAGGATAGGCCCCGAACGGAAGGAGGTGAAGGAGCAGGCCATGGATAGGCCAGAATGGAAGGAGTGGGTGGAGCAGGCCATGGATAGGCCCCGAACGGAAGGAGGTGAAGGAGCAGGCCATGGATAGGCCCCGAACGGAAGGAGGTGAAGGAGCAGGCCATGGATAGGCCCCGAACGGAAGGAGGTGAAGGAGCAGGCCATGGATAGGCCCCGAACAGAAGGAGGTGAAGGAGCAGGCCATGGATAGGCCAGAATGGAACGAGTGGGTGGAGCAGGCCAAGGATAGGCCCCGAACGGAAGGAGGTGAAGGAGCAGGCCATGGATAGGCCAGAATGGAAGGAGTGGGTGGAGCAGGCCATGGATAGGCCCCGAACGGAAGGAGGTGAAGGAGCAGGCCATGGATAGGCCCCGAACGGAAGGAGGTGAAGGAGCAGGCCATGGATAGGCCCCGAACGGAAGGAGGTGAAGGAGCAGGCCATGGATAGGCCCCGAACGGAAGGAGGTGAAGGAGCAGGCCATGGATAGGCCCCGAACGGAAGGAGGTGAAGGAGCAGGCCATGGATAGGCCCCGAACAGAAGGAGGTGAAGGAGCAGGCCATGGATAGGCCAGAATGGAAGGAGTGGGTGGAGCAGGCCAAGGATAGGCCCCGAACGGAAGGAGGTGAAGGAGCAGGCCATGGATAGGCCCCGAACGGAAGGAGGTGAAGGAGCAGGCCATGGATAGGCCCCGAACAGAAGGAGGTGAAGGAGCAGGCCATGGATAGGCCAGAATGGAAGGAGTGGGTGGTGCAGGCCAAGGATAGGCCCCGAACGGAAGGAGGTGAAGGAGCAGGCCATGGATAGGCCAGAATGGAAGGAGTGGGTGGAGCAGGCCATGGATAGGCCAGAATGGAAGGAGTGGGTGGAGCAGGTCATGGATAGGCCATAATGGAAGGAGTGGGTGGAGCAGGTCATGGATAGGCCATAATGGAAGGAGTGGGTGGAGCAGGCCATGGATAGGCCCCGAACGGAAGGAGGTGAAGGAGCAGGCCATGGATAGGCCAGAATGGAAGGAGTGGGTGGAGCAGGTCATGGATAGGCCATAATGGAAGGAGTGGTTGGAGCAGGCCATGGATAGGCCAGAATGGAAGGAGTGGGTGGAGCAGGTCATGGATAGGCCAGAATGGAAGGAGTGGGTGGAGCACCTCATGGATAGGCCAGAATGGAAGGAGTGGGTGGAGCAGGTCATGGATAGGCCATAATGGAAGGAGTGGGTGGAGCAGGTCATGGATAGGCCAGAATGGAAGGAGGTGAAGGAGCAGGCCATGGATAGGCCAGAATGGAAGGAGTGGGTGGAGCAGGTCATGGATAGGCCAGAATGGAAGGAGGTGAAGGAGCAGGCCATGGATAGGCCATAATGGAAGGAGTGGGTGGAGCAGGCCATGGATAGGCCCCGAACGGAAGGAGGTGAAGGAGCAGGCCATGGATAGGCCAGAATGGAAGGAGTGGGTGGAGCAGGCCATGGATAGGCCAGAATGGAAGGAGTGGGTGGAGCAGGTCATGGATAGGCCAGAATGGAAGGAGTGGGTGGAGCAGGCCATGGATAGGCCAGAATGGAAGGAGTGGGTGGAGCAGGTCATGGATAGGCCAGAATGGAAGGAGTGGGTTGAGCAGGCCATGGATAGGCCAGAATGGAAGGAGTGGGTGGAGCAGGTCATGGATAGGCCAGAATGGAAGGAGTGGGTGGAGCAGGCCATGGAAAGGCCAGAATGGAAGGAGTGGGTGGAGCAGGCCATGGATAGGCCAGAATGGAAGGAGTGGGTGGAGCAGGCCATGGATAGGCCCCGAACGGAAGGAGGTGAAGGAGCAGGCCATGGATAGGCCCCGAACGGAAGGAGGTGAAGAAGCAGGCCATGGATAGGCCAGAATGGAAGGAGTGGGTGGAGCAGGCCAAGGATAGGCCCCGAACGGAAGGAGGTGAAGGAGCAGGCCATGGATAGGCCCCGAACGGAAGGAGGTGAAGGAGCAGGCCATGGATAGGCCCCGAACAGAAGGAGGTGAAGGAGCAGGCCATGGATAGGCCAGAATGGAAGGAGTGGGTGGAGCAGGCCAAGGATAGGCCCCGAACGGAAGGAGGTGAAGGAGCAGGCCATGGATAGGCCAGAATGGAAGGAGTGGGTGGAGCAGGCCATGGATAGGCCCCGAACGGAAGGAGGTGAAGGAGCAAGCCATGGATAGGCCAGAATGGAAGGAGTGGGTGGAGCAGGCCATGGATAGGCCATAATGGAAGGAGTGGGTGGAGCAGGTCATGGATAGGCCATAATGGAAGGAGTGGGTGGAGCAGGCCATGGATAGGCCAGAATGGAAGGAGTGGGTGGAGCAGGTCATGGATAGGCCATAATGGAAGGAGTGGGTGGAGCAGGTCATGGATAGGCCAGAATGGAAGGAGTGGGTGGAGCAGGCCATGGATAGGCCCCGAACGGAAGGAGGTGAAGGAGCAGGCCATGGATAGGCCAGAATGGAAGGAGTGGGTGGAGCAGGTCATGGATAGGCCATAATGGAAGGAGTGGTTGGAGCAGGCCATGGATAGGCCAGAATGGAAGGAGTGGGTGGAGCAGGTCATGGATAGGCCAGAATGGAAGGAGTGGGTGGAGCAGGCCATGGATAGGCCAGAATGGAAGGAGTGGGTGGAGCAGGTCATGGATAGGCCATAATGGAAGGAGTGGGTGGAGCAGGTCATGGATAGGCCAGAATGGAAGGAGGTGAAGGAGCAGGCCATGGATAGGCCAGAATGGAAGGAGTGGGTGGAGCAGGTCATGGATAGGCCATAATGGAAGGAGTGGGTGGAGCAGGCCATGGATAGGCCCCGAACGGAAGGAGGTGAAGGAGCAGGCCATGGATAGGCCAGAATGGAAGGAGTGGGTGGAGCAGGTCATGGATAGGCCAGAATGGAAGGAGTGGGTGGAGCAGGCCATGGATAGGCCAGAATGGAAGGAGTGGGTGGAGCAGGTCATGGATAGGCCAGAATGGAAGGAGTGGGTGGAGCAGGCCATGGATAGGCCAGAATGGAAGGAGTGGGTGGAGCAGGTCATGGATAGGCCAGAATGGAAGGAGTGGGTTGAGCAGGCCATGGATAGGCCAGAATGGAAGGAGTGGGTGGAGCAGGTCATGGATAGGCCAGAATGGAAGGAGTGGGTGGAGCAGGCCATGGATAGGCCAGAATGGAAGGAGGTGGTGGAGCAGGCCAAATTCATACATGGGCTGTAGCGCCATAGAGATGGTCTGATAGAAAACTCAGACAACATCAAACGTTGAACATAAAACTACAGACTTCAGCAAACATAAAAAAAACACTTTAAAAGTAAATCAAATAACAACACTATGTGTCATCTTATGCTGCCTGTCATGTATAATACAAAATTTAAAAAGCAAAGAGAAAACATAAATTTTAATATATTTAACAAAGGTATCACAGTTTAGAATACTGATCTATAAATAGAAGTTCAATAGTGCAATGTTCAGTATTGATGGATGGCAAATCAGTCAAATCAATTAGCTCAACACAAAATGAAATTAGTAAAATAAATGTTTAGCAAATATTATATATACCTTATTACTGTAAAAGTTAAAAAGGAAAACTGCTAAATATAGCATAAAATAAAATATCTAATAATAAGTGGTTAGTATTAAAGAGAGAAACTTTTGGACGGATTCAATGAATGATTTCATTTAATAATGTAAAACTGAATCATTCAATAATTTGTATTAATAATATAAAATGGATTCATTAAATGATTTCATTCATTAGGAGATGTAAAACAGATTAATTCAGCAATGTTATTTGATCACGTAAAACCCAATCATTCAACAATTTTTTTGATAATTATGTAAAACAGAATCATTTAAATATTTAACTGAATAAACAGAATCATTATATTGATTTTAATAATTAATGTAAAATGAAACCATTCAATGATTTTATCTAATAATCTATTATACAAAATTGAATAACCTTGTCAAATCTTCAAATCAATAAGAACTTACATTGAGACCCAAACATAAAATATAAAACCATTACTAATAACACTTGAAATAATCAGGAGAAAGATAAAAAAGAAAACACAAAATGCAGTTTAAATTTGTTCAACATCAAATATATTGAAAACTTAAATTATGAGAAATAGGACAACTTCAGGGATGCAAGAGTTTTATTTGCCAAGAAAGTAAAACTTTTGATAATACATTAATCAACCAATATCTTTCTTGGATTGCAAAATTTCTTTATTGCTATCAAAAAATATATATAATATAAAAATATTGTGTTTCCATTGTAAATATATTTTGTTTCATACAGTATAAATTATATGTATTAACAGAACATTACAATTCCTACTTCCTTACATAATAAAGGGTGACCAATAAATTTGATTACATTTTGATAGCTCGTCAAACTATCAAATTTTTGGCTATATCATTTCTGAAATAATGTGTCAACACTTTATAATTATCTCAGAAAAAGAACCCAAATTTAATTCTGTAAGATGTAATAAGTGTTGGTGCATTTTTTAGAAGGAAAGTAGTGTTCAAGCATTCATATGGGATTCTATTTACAACACTTTGTGATGTTTTAAAACAAACAAACAAATAATCCATAGGCTGTGTTTTGAAGCAATTCATTTCAAAGATTAAGTTTTCCGATGTTCAATATATGAAACTGTGCACATCACATTCAATGGTGGTTTTAACTCTGGACTGGCTCACTCTCTACTCCAGCTTGGAAGATGTTGAGACGAGGGTTTTACTCTACTGTTTCTCCTTCCAAACACTTCAACTGTCTTTCAATTTCAATCTGTTGAATCTGATTGGAGCGGAGTCTCTCTTGAACCTCAGTGGCCCTAGTGTTGGAAATAGAAAAAAAAAAAAATAGTCACTAAATATTCACCACTGGAAAACTTTAGGCCTCTGCCTCTACACAAAACTAAGAATATTCAAAAGTAAAGTTCTAAGCATTCTAGTGTATGGATCTCAGTGCTAGTAAACTACAACCCACATTGAAATAAAACTGGAGATCTTCCAAACTCCAAACACAAAACCTTCCTTAGCTTTGTCAAGATCATTTGGCGAAACATAAATTCAAATGAAGATCAACATAATAGAAGTTATAGCACGGATAACAGAAATAACGCTACATGAATATGCCGTTGGCTGGGAAATGTAAAAGGAAGGCCGTGTGAAATATGAAGGGGGGGGGGCCGCAGAGAAAAGTAAAGACATGAATGCTATAGATGTCATTTAGGAGACAGCACCTGCAGTGGACAGAGACTAATAGAGATTTCAATCAGGAGACAGCACCTGCAGTGGACAGAGACTAATAGAGATTTCAATCAGGAGACAGCACCTGCAGTGGACAGAGACTAATAGAGATTTCAATCAGGAGACAGCACCTGCAGTGGACAGAGACTAATAGAGATTTCAATCAGGAGACAGCACCTGCAGTGGACAGAGACTAATAGAGATTTCAATCAGGAGACAGCACCTGCAGTGGACAGAGACTAATAGAGATTTCAATTAGGAGACAGCACCTGCAGTGGACAGAGACTAATAGAGATTTCAATCAGGAGACAGCACCTGCAGTGGACAGAGACTAATAGAGATTTCAATCAGGAGTCAGCACCTGCAGTGGACAGAGACTAATAGAGATTTCAATTAGGAGACAGCACCTGCAGTGGACAGAGACTAATAGAGATTTCAATCAGGAGACAGCACCTGCAGTGGACAGAGACTAATGGAGATTTCAATCAGGAGACAGCACCTGCAGTGGACAGAGACTAATAGAGATTTCAATTAGGAGACAGCACCTGCAGTGGACAGAGACTATTAGAGATATCAATCAGGAGACAGCACCTGCAGTGGACAGAGACTAATGGAGATTTCAATCAGGAGACAGCACCTGCAGCGGACAGAGACTAATAGAGATTTCAATCAGGAGACAGCACCTGCAGTGGACAGAGACTAATAGAGATTTCAATCAGGAGACAGCACCTGCAGTGGACAGAGACTAATGGAGATTTCAATCAGGAGACAGCACCTGCAGTGGACAGAGACTAATAGAGATTTCAATCAGGAGACAGCACCTGCAGTGGACAGAGACTAATAGAGATTTCAATTAGGAGACAGCACCTGCAGTGGACAGAGACTAATAGAGATCTCTTGGCTTTTGAATAAAATGCCAGTCCGCACAGAGAGGTTTCAGTGATTACGCAAATAAGCGTTTAACTTGAAATCTTTAACATACCGTATTATTTGTTTACTATGGTGTCTAAATAATTCAAAAAAGAATAGTCCCACTACTAGTTAACTATTCTTTGTCTAAATATTTAAAACACTTCAAAGCTATACTTACCCTATGCTGTTTCTTGCACTAGAAGAATCATTACTAATCTGGCAATCAGGTTCTAAACAAAGTTTGAAGGGAAAAAAACACAAAATATAAAATATTCATTAGCAAAATGTGATGAAATAATTTGTTATTGGGTTGTAAACATAAATTGTGAATGGATGAAAATGAGTGAAGAATGCACACAAACAAAGACTTAGATCCTACAATTGGAGCAGAGAGAATCAAGCAACCCCTAAAAGATAACATTTTTTTTAAATATTCGCTATAATATGCTTTTTTATTTAGCCTCGCAAAGATTTTACCGGTCGCGCCCACAAGAAAAAATACAAATACATTTGTATTCATTAGTCTTTAGAGATTAATCCATTTGCATTGTAAGAAGAAAAAAAGCAAAGTTAATATAAAGACTCGTAACTGAAAGCCTTAAAGCAGTAGTGATATGATACTGTCAAAATATTTTTAAACAAAACAAACATATTGAATTTTGTATAAAGAAAAAAAACCATGAAGTAAATTGTACTTAAAATAATGTGTTGCTTGTGTCCAATTTTCGTATGCATTAGCCGTTCAAAGATGTAGCCCTTTGCTACCACTCAGTACAGTACAGAAAAATATAACAGTTGGGGTGGGACGATGTGGCTGAAAATTAAATAACATGTATTGCCCTATGTTTATCTGGCAAGTTTAACCCTTACAGTCCCGGGCGCGTATATAGCGGAACTGAAGGCAGCATAGATAGAAGTAGGTCGGTACGGGAAGGGTTAAGATCAATAAGATTAAGTAGAAGGAGAGTACCTGTAGGACAAAAGTGATCCATACCTACGGTGAGCAGCGTTCACCAGTTTCTGCCACAGCATACTAGGTGATTATGTGACCATCATCATACACAGCCGCCTTTACTTTACCCCAAATAAGGTCATGTACCCATCAGAACATGGTAGACTCAAGTACACCCTACAGATCCGGGAAAAATCCTAGCCTGCACCTGCACAAGGATTCGAACCCAGGACCATCGTTACGCCTGCCGAACGCGCTGCTACACGGCTACCGTGTCCCCAATAAGATGAAGGGAAGGGGTTATAATTATCCTTCTAATGGTCAGGTTCGTGGAGAGCCAAAATGTTTTTCAAAGTTAATATAATATAGTATCTTAAACAGACAATACATCTAAACGTGTCGTCATGAATAGCCTTGATTTGCTAAACTACTCTTTTCTTCTAATTGTAACAAACAAAAAGGTAAGCACGAATATCCTTGATTAACTAAACTTGAACACATAAAAGTATGGTTAATAAAAGTTAATATAAACGATTTAATAAAATATAAAAAAAAAAAAAAAAAAAAAAAAAAAAAAAACAGACCAAAGTCAGTTTTTTCCTTTGAAATTGATCCAGTCGCAAAATTGCTTATGGACTCCCTATTTCCATTAAGAGTCCATCTGTTTGAAGGAAACATTTAGAAAAAAAAACACCAATAACTTATGGCTAAATAGAGTTCATCTATAGAGTTTACATCTTAATTTCGCAATTTAACTGAATTCACTTTGGTCCAACGTGCATTGGTATGTATACAAAAAAAAACTAAGCACCCTTTTAAAATAATATAATTTAACATTGCTTACAAATGAGAAATCTGATAATAAATAAAGGGAAACATTTCTAGAACACTCACTCTCTGTTTGAATCATCAGTAGATCTGGATGCACTGCTGCAAACAGGTTGAGAGACATTCAGAAGTAATGGACTATCCATCTTGTTTTGCTTGAAGTTGTCAAGGTCACTCAAGGTAAACACTGGAACTTTACTGTTGCTAAAGCAATGGTTGTTGGAACAGTTATCACCACACCGATCGGTACTACATAGCCGAAGTTTCATTATTTCATTATCCTGAAATGAAACACATTTCATACATTTTAGAATCCCAATGCTTATTGCATTTACACAAGTTCAGTCCATTGTTCTGCTGTTAAATGTGTAGCGTTGGTTGGTTTATATGGTAGAAGGGTCTGTCTTATGTAGTATAGTTTTGTCCATTAACAAATGTGTCCAGAAATATATGCTAAATATAATGCTGTTTATACAAACAAATTAGATTGACTGAAACAATGAACCATTTATAAGCAGGTCACTTTCAAAAGGTGCTGCCACTTTTTTTTTAACAAAATGAGTTACGTCATTGTCGTCAAGAAAAGGTTTTTAGTACTCTAATAAATTTGGTAGAAACTATGATGCGCCTATTAAAAGCAGCTAACCCTCTCAGTAAAAAGTCGATTTCTTTAAAATCAGTTTCTGTTTACTAAGCACTTTTTGCAAGTGGACTACTCATATCGTCTATAAAGTATCAATGGACCTTCACCTTTAGATTCAGACACTCTTTACACTGAGCAATCTGATCCTCTCTATCAGTTAACTTGCTGTTCGGGTCTTCTAACTCTCTATTCATGCAGTCGAGTTCCTGATGACAACACTTTTCTACTTGAGAGAGCTGACACTGACAAGCTGACAGTTTTTGCAGGAGACAAGCATTGTTTTCTTCTATCTCACGTTGGTAGATTCGCAAAGACTCATTCTGAAAGAAAAAAAAGAAAACAAATTATCAACAATTTAAAATTCAAGAAATGAAACAATGATCAGAAAAATTATATTCAATTTACTTCTAAAAACTACAAAATACACACTACCCTAATATTTTTTTAAATAATTATAATATAAATAGACATCATTATAATTATATAATGATTTAACAGTTAAGTACCTCTTTTTCTAGTCTGCACTTCGTTTCGAACATTTGATTCTGTAGATGACAAGTTTCGTTTCCCAGCCTACTAGTCAAATCAATCACTCTGCTTACAAAGTAGTTCTTCTCTTCAGACAGACGCTGTTTCTCACATTCTCTTTGCTGTACAAACCAATCAATAAACCAATCAATACACTTTAAACAAAGCTTACGAGTTGAACTTGTGACATTTGATAGGCCTTAGAACATGTAACGTAAAGTATCCCTTTTTTAGACTGTTGGTCCATAGCGCTAGTGAAGCAACTTTCTCCAGTTCCCGTGACCAATGCATACAGGCAATGGAATACATTCTTTTTTTTTTGTCTTTTCTTTGTTGTTATATGGTGTGTTTTTGTTGTTGTTCTTCTTCATATTACTATGGAGACCCCGTTAGGACCGAGGAAAGAGTCCACAATTTAACCACACATAAATAAAAAAACATCACAAACAAGAATTATAAACAGATGATAGAGTTTCTTTCACTTTAGTTTTTTTTTGTCCAGCCCTTCAGTGAAGATTTGAAAGCCGGTACAGTAGGGGCAGTGATGGAGGCTTTGTCCAGGGTGTTCCACAGCCTAATGGCTGACGTAAAAAAAAAAAAGAATATCTGTAGACGACGGTGCGTGCGTGTGGAACATGCAATTTGAGATGATGACCTTGGGTAGAGCGGGACACCTGTTGGATGTTGTTAATGGTAGGTTGGTAGGGACAACAATGCATGCCAGAAAACGACTAGACTTTTTACATTAAAGTAGGAAATGGTCTACTGTTATAGATGTGATGCAACTGTTCTGTTTAGGTGCCAGTCGAGGGCTATCCAGGCCTGTTCTCAGCTTAAAAAATGGTACATTGGTATTTGGTGCAAGAATAGTAATTCATTGGCTAGGCAACCATAATGAAAGAGGAAAAAAAGTGAGGCCAGTAGAAGGCCTTACCACCCAATGTTTTTACAACAAATCAAGCATTCATTAAGTTTGCATGAACTAAAGACTTTAGTAAAATGCCTGAAAGAAAAATATCTAAAGTTGATAAACTAAAATAACTCAACCAGCGGCTAAATACTGTATACAAAAAAAACATAGCTACGTAGACAGAAAGAAAAACTGACCGATACACAGTTTCTGAGATGATCACATTCCAATTTAGTTCTTTCAAGTTCTCTGAAACAAGCACAAAGAGTTTGTTGCGCATCCACCAATTCCTGAGGTTTCTGCTGAAGATGCTCTCTGAAAATAACAAATAAAATCATAAAACATGTACCTGTTGAACACATTGAAATAAAAAGTAAACAAAATTTTCTTAAATAACACCAAAGTAAGCCCTTTTGTCATGGCTAAAACATTATAGAATATTTGAAAATAAATGGGATTTTTTTATGAGATAACTGAGATGACTTTATATATTATTTATTATAGTGCTATCCAATTTATTTCAAATCTTCACCTCCTAACAATTTTTATTCTTTTTCATGGCCATTGGTCAAGTAAGAAGTAAATATTCTGGTAAAAGAAAAAGTTATAAATATTTTTACATACAAAAATACCAGCATGGAATTGTAAATTTCATGTCATCTTACAATAAAATGTATTCAATTAATGCAAACCATAAGCAGGCACTTGTATTTCATATAAGATATAAGCTGGACAAAAATTCCATGTTTATATGACACTAGAATAACAATCTGTTCTTAAAACTCACCGGTTCACTCTAAGATCTTGAGCAAGTTCTGCATTTTCTGCTCTTTGCTCGCTCGGAGATTTTCTTGGGCACTCTCTTGTCTAAAACAAATCAAAACCAAAAATTGTGTATTCTCCAGTAGTAATTGGATGTCAAATAACAACTCAATGTTTACTATACAATAGTTGTTGGATGTTAACTGAGAAAATAAAATCTTATAAATACTTTCATAAACGTACCTCTTCACGTTCTTTGAGTTTCAGCTGAAAAGCATTCCAATCTGAACATAATCTGGCATTCTTCTGTTCCAAGACACATGCTACATTAGCCTTTTCATTCAGCTTATGTTGACATCTGATTAGACAATCATCCAAGTCAGCAATCTGACAATTATAGAGCAGCATAAATGTCAGCACCTAGAAAATGGTCCATACTTTAAAGGATAGTCAAAATACCAACAGTTAAATCATGATTTTTTTTAATATATCACCTGTTTAGCTTTGTCACAAAGCTCACATTCATATTTCTTCAACTGTTCATCAACCCTCTTCATTCTCTTGTCAATATCTTTATTTAAATTCTCTTCGGGATTTTCGAGCTCATCATCCTTGAAAAAAAAAATGTGTAACATGCTCGTTTCAAAATGTGAAATGTGTTCTGCTTCTGTGATAACCTCTAATGGTTTTTTTTTATTCATTCTTTTAGAAGGATTGAAAAACAATCTTTTTTTAAACTTCTTAAAATGTAATCTAGACAATACATTGAACACTCTGTAATAATATATTTAAAAAAAACACTAAATAATACGAAGTTAAAAAAATGAAACAAAGAAAAACAAACCTCAGAAGTTGACAGTAATGTATGGAGGAGTTGAAAAATGAAGATGATCACAAATGAATATAGAATATACATGGTAATTTGCTCATCACACGTTTGCTCAAGATTTCTCTCTTGCTACAGAATAGAGAAAAAACAACAAGGTATGAATGAAAGCGTATCATCTGTTATTAACGTTCACTATACTTGTAAATAGTAGTGATGCCCACTCAGCCATCTTTACTTTACCCCAACTAATAACAGGTTTCCATAAAAAAATGAAAAAAGAATTCACGATAAATGACCACTTTTATAATCACTTATGATCAACATGTATTTTTGTAGATACTTAAACCTTAACAAGAATATCAATCCATTGACATTTTTTGATGTCTCAGCAAAGAGGATAAAATAATTTTTTAAATGATAATGTGTTGTTTTGTATCATTAAAAACATTTTAGGGATTTTTTATAAAAGTATGTAATATTTGACTAAACGCTCAGGCCGATATCCAGTCCTCATAATAAAAAAGTATTAATGTAGTTACAAATTAATTGCTGGTGTAAAAACGTATACAAAATATTTATTTAAAAAAACATATCAGTATCAGAAGCTTTTTAAATAAGGCAAGACATTTCCCAATCATTTTTAAAATTATATTTCGACGGTGCCTCACTATATCATAAATATTAAAATATATAATTAAAATTACCATTTTTTTCTCCTTTTCTCCAGGCTGCAGCAAATAACAAAACTGTTATATGTTTTACACTTTGTCGGTTTATGCTGCAATGTGTGGATGTGAATTGTTTTTAAACCTCTATCAACTGTTGAAATAATGAAATAAGAAGCATACCTAATAAGACTTTGAATGAACTAATGAATAGTGAGATTATTTAACCCTTACAGTCCCGGTCGCGTATATAGCGGAACTGAATGCAGCATAGATAGAAGTAGGTCGGTACGGGAAGGGTTAATCCTTTTATTAGGCTTACTAAATGAACGTCATAACAACAATTACAAACTGGTGCTTAAACAGAATCATGAGAATAAATGCAACACATTGAGGAATTATTTAGTTGCCATTATGCACATGAAACATTTGATGACTTCCTAGTTGAATATCCAACAATTATCATAACCATAAAGACTCTACAGTACGATATAACATTACAGCTGAAAAGTATTATATTGATCTTTTTTGTCTAGACATCTGACTTTGTATACAAGATTGCACATTTTTCCTTAAAGATGTAGCCCCTCAACCTATAATATAAAGATCAGAATTTATAATGCTTCCTAAAAAATTTACAACTATGAAGGATGTATTAGTAGGCCTAGATGTTGAATGTTAGTAGAAGCTCTGTTAATGAAAGGTCAAAACTCCGAATGAAAATCAGCAGCAAACAAATAAAGTTTACCCTTTGAAGATGGCTTTTTTTTTCAACAGTAATTATGCAGCAATTTAAAATATATATGTACAAAAGGGTAGAAATGTAAAACAAAATCACAAGTATCCCGTAAGAGACTTCCTAGCACGTTAAGATTGGGTTAGGAGGTTGGCCATGTTATAAAATAGGTTTGATCATTACCTAAATACATGTACAGGATCATTTTCTTTAAGAAAAGAATAAATCCCCATGTACAACACCAGTTGTGAGTTCAAGTGGGCCTTCTCGGCTCGTAAAGTTTTGGGTGTAAGTGAAAGAGAGCCTGTACGAGAGAGGAAGCTCAATATCTCGCAAGGCTCTGACAACATACCGCTACCGGGTGTCTTGTCCCTACCGTGCCGCCAGCCAAACTGACTTTAACTGACCGCACTTGTGCCAGTTTGACCACCCTCTGAAACCATGTAGCCGACATGCGATAGCAGGGGGTGGGGAGGGGGGGGTGACAGGGGCCCCCCACACTCCGTGCAAATCTAAGGGGAAAGATTTACACGTTGTGTGGGGAAGCCACACTCTTTTTTTTTTGTTTTCACAGAAGTTTATTCATTGAAATTGCATAACATTTTCAAATTTCATTTGAATTTTAACTAAGAGGAAAGGAAAGAAGACAAATTTGTACATTTTTTACAAAACAAAAGAGATAGAAGACAGTAAGGAAATTTATTAAATTCATTTTCCTTATTGGGAAATAGAGAAAAATTTCTTAAAGTAAGTACATATTCATATTATATTATTTTACCTGTAGAGAGGATAGAAGAACATGATTTTGATTTTGACACATCCAGTGGACAATTATGGAGTGTTTTGAGTTATTTCTTATTATTACAAATTTCCAACTTAAAAAAAGGCTTTCTTAATGAGAAGGAAGGATAGGAGACATTTAATTCCATCATTTGTCAATTCCAACGGATAGAAGACATTTTAAATTCATGTATTCATCACTTATTTATTTAAAAGGATTTTAAATAGAGAAGTGGCATTGTCTGTAACTCTAACTTCATAAATATTTTACAGAATTTTCTTGATTATCATGTTCCCTTCCGTATGGCTCTTCGATGCTTTAGATTATTGATAAAAGGCTTTCATCCAAGGCCCCGTCAATGAAACCAAAGACACACAGTCCTTGTATTTGTTAATAAATTAGAAAAATTTTTTTTTTTACAATAATTAATCCCCCACCCCCTACCTGGTGTGAACTGAGCAAACAAATCATAGTATTTAATATCTATTCCACTTATCTGAAAAATAATATGTATTCGGTCTCCTCTGTACCGAGCAATGAGGCCTCTTGGTAAATTGTTTACATCTAAAAAAAGCTGAAAATCCTTTAGGGTCACCTATACCATCTTTATTATTAAAAAAATATTATTTTCCTCAAATGAAGTTATCAAGTTACTTTTATTTAATAATTTGATTTGTTTTTATTCCATCGCGCCAAAATGTCCCGCGCCAAAACGGCTGCGCCAAAACGGTCGCGTCAAAACGGCAGCGCCACAACGTCACGTACCGCTTTCAATGCACAACTGCATAAACTGACAATGTTTTCAATGGGGTGCAGGTGACAATTTAATTCAATTAAAGTTTTCCCTTAGAAAGGACTTAAGTAGAATCAAAAGTTGTTCTGTGTCATGATTCACTGCTGCTCGGTCTGTAATTGTATTTGAAAAATTATTAATCATTTTTTTTTCTGGTTGCTTGAAAATCTGTTTTATTACTTGAAAATCTGTTTCATTACTTCAAAATCTGTTTCATTACTTGAAAATCTGTTTCATTACTTGAAAATCTGTTTCATTACTTGAAAATCTGTTTCATTACTTGAAAATCTGTTTCATTACTTGAAAATCTGTTTCATTACTTGAAAATCTGTTTCATTACTTGAAAATCTGTTTCATTACTTGAAAATCTGTTTCATTACTTGAAAATCTGTTTCATTACTTGAAAATCTGTTTCATTACTTGAAAATCTGTTTCATTACTTCAAAATCTGTTTCATTACTTGAAAATCTGTTTCATTACTTGAAAATCTGTTTCATTACTTGAAAATCTGTTTCATTACTTGAAAATCTGTTTCATTACTTGAAAATCTGTTTCATTACTTGAAAATCTGTTTCATTACTTGAAAATCTGTTTCATTACTTGAAAATCTGTTTCATTACTTGAAAATCTGTTTCATTACTTGAAAATCTGTTTCATTACTTGAAAATCTGTTTCATTACTTGAAAATCTGTTTCATTACTTGAAAATCTGTTTCATTACTTGAAAATCTGTTTCATTGCACTCAGAATAAGTAAGAGCCAGGTGTTCAAAGTTTTCTGATAAGTGATCTTTATAATCATCAGCTGTCCGACCTGGCAGCTATAAAAAAGCATTAATTTTTTGTTGTAAAATGGATGGAATTTATATTAACTGCTTCTTTGTGTGGTAGCATCAAAACCCAAGGTCATGTTTTCTGTAGAAAGAGCCACTTCTGAAGCCTGAAAATAACTAATAGTGGCCTGATTTCTTTTTATAGTTTGATTTAGTTTTTTTAAATTTTATTTGGATTTGTGGTTTACTTTTTCATTCAGAAAAGATCATCTTTCACTATGTTTTGATTTTAGTTTAGAATTGGAGATGCTCATACATTTTAACATATTTCTCAGTAACTGTTTCCTTGAAGTGAAATCTCCACTTGAAAAGCTATACTTTAATGTAGTATCACGTAAAGTAGAGCAATTTTTGGTGCTAGTCGATGGTGAGGATGGTTTAGTTTGGCAAGGTTCTAATTTTTCACGTTGGGTGATGTTGCTAATGATTCATGTATTGGTAGGCCATCGTCATTTTCTGTTGTGGTAGTGGCAGTAGAAATAGTTACAAATATGCCTTATAAATTTGTTCAAAGCGTTGTCTATCAAAAGGGTTTGACATGGAAACATATTCTTTTAGTGTTGCTTATTAGAGCATTTACGTTGCTAAGAGATGCCTTTAAACAAAACGTTTCATTAATCAATTTCACAGTTTCTGTAGCTGACTTAGAACTTTGCACATATATTAATAGAACATGTCCAATCTGGCATGTGTCGACATTTGTATCACTAGACAAGGTATAGTTGTCTATTAAGTGCTGTATGGCAACACCTACATTAGGCATTTCACCAGGAATGATATTAACGATTTGAAAAAAAAATTAGTCCTTTTAAAATAGTGTGTAGGCATATATAAATACATATAAAGTATACATACATGTATACCGTATATTATATAATATATTACATACATATATACATACATATGCATAAGAATACCTATTGTTCTAAGAATATTTATTTTATAATAAGTAAAATGTTAAGAGTATGCTTTATACTTTATATACAAACTGCATAAGTAAAATAACATCATTTCACCTTCCTTAGGATTTGCCACCACTACAACATTCCGATAAACTAAATCATGGCACAGGACGAAGTTTTAATCCCTAACTAAAGTGAGCGCTCTTTAGTCCAGCTGAAAATGAGTGTGAGCGTAAATTTTTTTCATGATGGGTTGAGAAAGATATTATTGAGATGATGTCATTGTTTACATAGATTTGACAATGCGTTCGGCATCAATACAGGCAAGTTTACAATCATGGACGGCTTCTACATTGGCGCGCAATTCTTATCTTATCTTATATATTACAGACGCTCCTTCTATAGGCTGAATAATACTTTTGCGTCCTACGCTCATCCGTGGTCCGAGTCTAGTCTTACATTTTTATTATTGTTTTAAATGATGTTTAAGTTCCTGGTTTTCTCAGCTAACCCATTCCATGCCCGAATGCCACTCTGGAAGAAAGAGTACTTATATGCATTTGTTCTCGCAAAGGGGATAAGAAAATATGTTATGTTTACCTGAGCATTGCAACAGGTTGTTATTGGGTTGTATTTCTAAATTAAAATTTAATGTCTTATCTATTATTACTGCTTTACTTATTGATTTTTGCCCTTCTGTTCTCAAGTGTTTCCAGGTTTAGTGATTTAACTATTGGTGTTACTCTTGTCAATTTTGAATAATCGCTAGTACTTAACCTTTCAGCTCTTTTCTGAATTTTTTCTACATTTTTTTTATTTTTTTCTTTTGTTGATGGGTCTTAAAGGCATAACGAAACCGCCGCTTTTTTTTTTATCGCGGCTGTAAATTTTTCATGAAAATAAGAACAATTACTATTTCTATAGGGCATTTTACTTGACATTGCATTTAACAAAGTCAGTTCCTTTTCTTTCCACAATTCAATTGCCGATGCTGGGATGGGGATAGTATAGATGATATAGTTAGTATAGATAGTATAATAATATAGATACCAGTAGTATAGATAATATAGATAGTAAAGATAATATAGATAGTAAAGATAATATAGATAGTAAAGATAATATAGATAGTATAGATAATATAGATATTATAGATATTATAGAAAGTATAGATAAAATAGATAGTATAGATATTATAGATAATAATATAGACAGTAAAGATAATATAGATAGTAAAGATAATATAGATAGTATAGATAATATAGATAGTAGAGATAATATAGATAGTAGGCCCTAAAGATAGTATAGATATTATAGATAATATAGATATTATAGACAATATAGATAGTAAATATAATATAGATAGTAAAGATAAAATAGATA
>OX421502.1:30232226-30367226 GCA_949126835.1 Anisus vortex | reverse complement strand
TAGGTCTCCTACACCAGAAAGCCAAAGTGCGCAGCTGCGCTACAGACTACTTCAATCCTGCTGATGTAGAATCACGTGAATGAGCCGATGCGCATGGGGAAGGGGCAACAGACTTGACCTCGATTACGTGTCAATCCTTGTTTTGTAAACATATGGTATGTTTGTGAGACAGGTGCAAATGCAAGCAACACTAATCTCGCGTAAGTATAAGTATTATAAGCGCTCCTTTTAAACAAATGACCTTTTCGACATAGTGACTTTCTCCGGAAAGGGGAGGAGGGTGTGCAATTGGCGGTTTTCGAGTCACAACAATACCCACCCAAGTATGCCACTGGGGCCCCTGTAGAACTTCTAAGGGCAGTTGTTGCTAAGTTGTTGTTTTCAATTCGTTGTTTATTAATACTATAATTAAATTTCCAGAATGCTTGGCCGTCTTGTTTTACCGAATTCCGTTTATATACGGACCAAGGACAAAAAATGTTGCACACTTATTCTTTTCGCTAACGATTCATCGTCGGCTCTTGCAGTTTTATAACAGTTAAAACGACGCTTTTGCTTTTATACAATTTTTTTGACTTTTTGTTAATGTATTTTGCGCGGTTTATGGCAGGGTTAGGGCTATTCCGACTTATTTCCATTCTCCATTCCAATCCCCAGAATACTCACTTTAATTGAAAGTCTCGCCAAAAAATTCCTGGGTTTATTTAATTGCTATATTTGTGCCGATCAGATTTGGCCCGAATTCGACACACAGGTCGACGGCTAAATGAATATGTTCTATGGTAACTATTCGGTTTGTATCTAGTAAGTAGTGTAGCATAAGGACATAATTTCTTAGTATAATTTTTTTATCTGCCAATAGAAGTGGTAGGGAATTTTTTTTTATTTTTTTTTAATGAACGTACGTTTGTTTATCGGATAATTTACATAGAACTGGGCGGAGGTATACAAATCCGAAATCTGTACCAGCGGAGCATTAACCTCAACCCTCAAAGAACGATGCTACAGCTAAAGACAACAAGAATACCAGAGCAATTTAAAGGAGTAAAATTCACTCATCTTATCTCTTCCTCTTCCTCTCTCGCTCTCTCTCTCTCTCTCTCTCTATCTCTCTCTCACGGTGCTATTAATAGTTTTTCAAGGTTATGTCGACCGGAGTTCCAGGTAGTTCAGAAGAAGACGAAACAAAACAGCAACAATGAAGAAAAAAAAATCCAAAAAGAAAATAAATAAATAACAGACTGTCCTTAGATTTAAAAGTATGCACCCTCTCAATACCCCCCTTCCATCCAGCATCTCGTTTTCTCACGTGTTCTCCATCCGTCAAAAGCAATTACGCTCACTCACCGTTCAGTTGCAGGTCTGTATCACTCACCTTGGTGCCAATTGTTTTGATAAAATAAAACCCAGCCGATTTCTTAAACGTTTATTTAACCTTATAGAACTTTCAATAATAGCATGAACTTCGTGGCGCAATACTATCCTCTGCACCCACCCATCCCGGCCACTTTTCCTCCCTTGTCTTATTAGTAATCACACACACAAGAAAATTTAAAAAACAACAACACGAGGTTATTCGTGTGCAACCCCGAGGGTGTTGTCGAGCGCTAATGGTGTTTCAAGTATCGTGAGCGCGCGAATTTGAAAAGTAATCAAAACTATCTTATGGTACTTCTAGCATCAGTTAATATCCCTATCAAGAGATTATATTGGCCCAACAATAAGCCAAGATGTTAATATTGGTCCTTTGATGGACCAATAAATGATGATTGAAGCCGATGAGCACAAATGATAGTATGCTGAATTTACCAATGCAGGCCATGGAGAGGGCAGCTTCAGGGACAGTGTTCGCATATAACCTGCAACTCAAATACCACAAAATGCATCTTACCTCCCACCAATCCCTTTTGGTTTTCCAATGGGATTTTTTTTTAATGATCTGTAGAATTAGACGTCGCCCATATGTGTGTGTGTGTGTGTTAATTCATGTCATGCAAACTTCTCCTGATGAGTCTTTTGGTATAGACCTTTTCATTTTATTAATTATTCCAAAAAAGAGGTCAATGTCTACGCATGCGCAGTCGCTAGGGGGCAGAAGCTGTCAATAAAACCTTCTTCGCCTTTGTTATTTTACTGGGGGCCTAGTGGTTTTTAGGCGTAATTATATTAGCTTTTCATTTTACAAAAAAACTAATTCATAAAAACTTTATACCCAGAAGCTAGGGAGCAAACTGTACTTTTCTTTTACCTTTTGAACCAGTTTTTAACCCAAAAAACATTTATTATACATTCTAGGCCTAATGCGTCTATGGTTACCATGTCACCATGTTAATACAGATTGGCGTCGAGCGATCAGTAAATCGTCTTTAAGCATACAAATAAAATTTAACATAGTTATATATTTATAAAGCTTTGTTTGTGTTGAAGTATCAACGCGTAGGCTATATTGTATTAAGTTATTATTTGTAGCAATAGAAATCGTAACTTTTAATTATTTTTTATCGTTCGATTTCGATGTCACAAAAGAACCTTGAAAAGCCAAAGTAAGCTCATCACAGTTTGATTCTGAAAAGGCCTAGGTCTATGTCCCATAGGCCTATGCTATTGTTTGACTTGTTCTGGGGTTTTATCGTTAAAATATTGTATGTAGAAGTAGTTAAGCGGGATTATAACATATTAGTAGGCCTAGACCTAGCTATAGGCCTATAGCCGCCTATAGGCTATAGTAGGCCTATAGGGGCTATAGGCTATATAGGCTATTATAGGCACTAATAGGCTAAGCTAAAGTAGCCTAAAGGCCTATAATGCCTATATAAATTATAAATATAGGCTATGGCTTAAAGGCTTATAGGATAGGCCTATAATAGCTATTATTTAATATAATATAGCATATCGAATCGGCCTATCACATATAGTTTACTATAATAGCCCTAATTATTAGCCTGCCTATAGGCCTAGGCCTATTACTATTAGCCTATTAGTACATTAGCCTATTATAGTAGCCTAAAGGTTATAAGCTCAAACAGTTTAAACTATTAAACAATTGAAAATATTTACTACTTACTATAGAAAAGTGTTGATTAACCGATTGCGATTGCATGAAATAATTAAGCGAATATGAAGGTAGGCTATGCTATATATTTGATATTTGCAAACTGGTGCGTGTTTTCTTCATGAATTTTTTGTTATAGGCCTGTTATTGAATAATATTTCATGCATAGGACTAATGACTAATGAAATGACAATAAGTCACAATATGAATAGGCCTATATATCTATATCTATATCTAGGCTATAATATATCATATTCAATATGGAAAACATAGGCCTACGCCGACATACGGTCATAGGCCCGACTATACGACATAGGCCTATATATATATATATATTAGCCTCTTCCTACGAACAATATATATTTTTTTAAAGTTTAACATAATATTTGCTATGGCTATGACTATGGTTTTTATATTCGTGAAGATGCATCGGCTCTTATGCGTCTGTCTCTATGTCTATCAAACATTCAACATGAAATATATCTAGAATTATATTTGCCTTTTTATTAATCAAAACGAGCGATCTAGGTCTAGGGCTAAGTTAAGCAATAGCTTGAATAGCCTACAGTAATAAAAGCATTATAGGCCTAATTATTTTTTTTTCGATACAAAACTAGTTCTAAACGTAATTTTTTTTTACATTGATTCTCATTGAAGAAACTCAACAAAAAGTAATGACACAGTGATCACGATAGAATCGACCATAATATTAAGGTCCAAAGCATAGAGTCCAGGTCTAAAAAAATTTTTCTTTACAAAATAAAGAAGCTCTAAACGTTATTTTTTAACAATTCCCTTCCTAGGTTCTTAGTTTAAGATCTCCATGTGTTTTTATGGTTTAAAGTTCAAAAACAACTATAATAACATTAAAACCCCCCAACACCTTTAGTAAAATACTATATGGAAAGAAGGAACAGAAATCTTTGTGCCCCCAAAAGAAATATATGTCAGTGAGTCTCAAGGCCACGTCCCTTTTCCGGGGTCAAACTAAAAAGGTCTATAATCGAACGATTGGTTTCTCAAAACCAGTCCTGTGTTATTTATTAAACTCGTTTTCCGGATTATGCAATATTAAGGCTCATCAAGAGTTTATACTCTTTTTGTTTTTAAGACCGTATCCCGCGAACGCATTCGAACCGTTCAGATAGCGTAACAGTCATCGGGGCCTATTTATTTATGTAACAATAGGTAGGCTCGTAAACGATGCACTACTGTTGATTATAATCCTGTAAGACCAGGACTTGGGAGATTTGGGGGGAAAGGGGGTTTTCAAACTCACAAACTTCAAGACTTCGTCAAGAGTAGATCTGTCGTGGGGCCAAAAAAAGCGGTTGGGTGCTTGCCAGATATCGTCAGAAGAACGAGGAGAAGAAAGGTGGGGGGGGGAACTGCCAGAGAATCACAACATCGCTGAAACTTCCATTCATCTCCTAGTTTGTTTTTTTGTTTTTGATTTTTTGGCAAGGTGAAAGGGGGAGGGGCGGCAGAAGATAACATTGTAAGATCAGTTTCCCAGATGCCTTCCCCTGGATGACGTAAACAGGATTTCCCTTGGGATAATTATAGAGTTTAATAGTAACGAATGGATCCAGCTCGTTTAATTATCAAATTTCAACAATGGCATTATAGTCTAATTAAATTCATTTACAACATTAAAAAAACACGGAACGAAAGAGGGAACGAAAATGAAAATCTTCAATCAGAACTAAATTTTAGATATAAATTTCCAAAGCATTAAAAAGATGAGAGAAATTAGAATGATTAATAAAATAAGATTAAATTTTAGGCTCCCTCGAACAGCAGATCGCTAGGCGAAAGTGGCGGTGGATTGGGTACACCCTACGGAAACCCCCACAGGACATCACCCAACACGCTCTGCAATGGAACCCCCAGGGAAAAAAGACGAGTTGGTCGCCCCGAAGACCACCTGGTGATGCTCCTGCGAAGAGGAAATGAACTGCAACCTGTCATGGGCTGAACTAAAAAAAAAGGCTGTTCAGAATCGAGTGCGCTGGAGAGCTGTTGCGGAGGCCTTATATCCCACAAGGAAGCAAAGGAACTAAGCAATCAAGCAAATTTTAGGATCAAAGACATGACTAAATCGCGTTAATAAAAATCGTAAATTATAAATTAAAGATTATAAAGTTTATAGAACATGAGTAGAAGTACTCTATAGAAACTAGTATTCCGACACTTTAAAACAAACTTACTAACATAGAACTAAATGATGGCTTTGTGTAAAACATTCAAGAACATAAAAGGTAAACATAAAAATGTAGTAGATGAGTAGAGGTTTTCTATCCCCTTGTCTTGAACTGCGACACTTACCTTTCAGATCAACGTTTAACAATGGGATGAAACATATTATATTACTACAGCCCAGACTTAAAGCTTAGAGCCACACATGAGAAGCCAACTAGTCTGTTAGTTAAAATGAAATCAATTGATATCATTGGACTTTCAGATCATTAGATTGTCAGGGTTTACAGCTAAATAATGAAATCAATTGATATTATTGGACTATCAGATCATTAGCTTGTCAGGGTTTACAGCTAAATAATGAAATCAATTGATATTATTGGACTTTCAGATCATTAGCTTGTCAGGGTTTACAGCTAAATAACATAAAAAAATGCAACAGTAAAAAAAAAAGTATGTCAGTGAAAAAAATGTCATGTTTGTGGAGAAGGTCAAGGCAGACAGAAACTCTTCAGAAACACATGAAAATGTTTTTAATAAGTGGACGAACATTTGGAACTTCTTTGACCAATTTTTGTTAATAGTATATAATTCTGGACCAACGAGTATAACATAAAAAAAACAACAATTAAAGTAACTTTGAAAACGAAAACAAAATGTATTTAAAGAGTGTAACGCTCCTGGTACTAATAATAGGGGGCACGGTGGACGAGCGGAAGCGCGTTCGGCTGGCGTACCGAAGGTCCTGGGTTCGAATCCTGGTGCAGGCTAGGATTTTTCCCGGGACTGAGGTCGGGGGGTGTCCCTGAGTCTACCCAGCTCTGATGGGTACCTGACGTTAGTTGGGGTAAAGTAAAGGCGGTTGGGCATTGTGCTGGCCACACATCCCCTAGTATGCCGTGGCCACTGAAACGGGTGAACACTGCTTCACCGGCCCCATGATCAATTTGGTCCGACGGGTAGCCAACTTTACTTTTTTTGTACGCCGCTAATGCAATAATAAAGTAACCTCAATGAGCATCACAAATTTAAGGGACGATAATATGAGTACGACGTTTCATCCAGAGATGTTCTAAACTGTATAGATTTTAGATTATCCAAGAACAAAATTTACTTTTTTTTAGTGCAAAATATTTCATTCAAACTAAAACAAACACGCACAAAGTACTTAGGTGGTGATTAAACATTTAATTTAAACAATTTAGCATGGGCTCCACGTGCTGATGGAGGAAAAAAAAAGAAATAATATTCCTGGCAAATAATGTATCGTCCAATTTATTTCTTTAGCCTTCAAGCAGTACGAGAATCATTTAACTCTATATAACTTTCTATTGTGATGAGGGGGTGTTAATTCACATCTTGTTCAACAAGTGCAATGTACTATTACAGTATTACATTATCAAAATGCTTTCTTTTCCCGCCCCTCCCCCCAAGTCCTTCAACATTTCCGTTTGTAACGGTCAATATTGACTGTTTGGGTTTGCTTTGTGGAAACTAAAGATTGTTGGGCATTTAGCCTCGGTAATATTTGTCCGTAAAGGGCAACATTAGTTCATTCAATAATTACACAAGCAATTCAGGATGGGGCTGTTGTTGTTTTTTTTCCCTTGTATTTGTTACTGTGTGCAGTAAAATAAAATGCGGGAGTGTGTTGAATCGGGGTGGGTAACGCACCCAATAACACACACTTGTATTTTAACTGAGACTTTTGAACCAATACCTGTGTATGGTAATTTTTCATAGGCGTACTCTTACTGGCTCAAAGGCGTATTTTTAAGACCGTTGACCTTATTTTGACAGGTAACGTACATTTAGACCTGATAAAGTGACAGATTTTCTTAACACTGTAATTTGGGTATCCTAATAGTACCCTAATTTTACGACCGAAACTAAAAAAAGGGACAAAACACTTACTGACCAATTTTCTTGTTTAAATCTCTCCTAAAAAAATATGTAATGATAATTGACAATTTTTTCGACGCCCCTTTAAAAAAAAAAACAATAGGCGTGACCGAGGATTGAGGGTCTCAAAAACTTACGAACACGGTGCAATACGGACAGGTAGGCCTACCCAGGCATCCCTATCCTTTTTTTCGTAAACATTTGTTCCCCTTGTATTTAGCTTGTTTCTGGTGGTGCGACAGAAAGAAGCCCCGGGTTCCCCCTCAAAGTTGGTAACGCCTTTGAATAATTGACAACAACAACAACAAAAAATGCTTCAACAAATACAGCTATGTCATTAAATGAATTATCACATTTGATAAAAATAAATAAATTATATGAAACGATACTGACTACTGTGTGTGTCTAATAAATTTGTTTTTCCTAAGGCAACTAACACAAAGAGACAAGTGCGGGGAAGGGATAGGTTGGGAGTGAGAAGAACAGAACGGGATGAAATAACTCTGCATGTCAAACCAATAAAAACAACCCTTAGATTTCTCTTCGGCTGCAATTCTTTTCGGAGTGCTGCCAACTCTGCATTTCCCCGTGCAGCCATTAAACCTTATTTATATGAATCGCTTGTTTACAGAAGGCATTGATGTTTTGCTTCGGATTTCTACCATTTTGGTGTTGTTGGTTTTACCTGCATGGTGGTTCCATATTAGCCGAAGAGTAATGGACTCCCAAACCTTTTTGTTGCTGTTGTTTTCTAAAGATAAGACAACAGACTACACGAGTTTCAGGTTTTCCCTATCTTTTGGGTATGTGAAGTAATTAGAAACAAAGCGATATGCACAATATACAATGACACGAGTTAATATAACGATAGACTCATTGTTATATATAACAGATGCAAGAAAAGGTGTTATTTGTAAATACAAGACAACCTTAAAATCACAACCAATTACACAGATTGCTTATTTTGAGAATAGAGTGGTGAAAAATTGTGTATTGATAAATGGGTGAACCCAGCGCACCAAGGATACTTCAAACAAATTACATATTTATATAGCGCTATTCATAACAAACTTCAATCATCCGCTTCGAAAGATTATTGTGAAAAGCAAAAAGCTAAAATCTACAAAGTGTGTCATTTATCCCATATCATTTGAACACCTACCCCATATGGTCTGGCAGAGGGGGGAAGGCGGGTAATAGGTTGGAGGGTTCACACAAAAATGATAGTAATGTTGTTATTGGATTGAAAGTGTATATGCTAAACACAGTATAACACTGGGCTCTTTACTAAAAAAAAATTTTTAAGAAACATTTTAAAACTTTTTGACACACTTTCCCCCTAACTTTACACTAAATTTACAAACCAATTTACACCGTATTTTTTTCACAGCCCTTATAAACCATGTAATAATACAGGCAATGATTGGCCTCAGTGGAGTAGCGATTGGACATTGTCGTATGGGACATTGGCAGCCAGCTGGGTCATTTAGTTTTGTTCAGACTTATTGGGAGAGACACACCATCGAAACTCTGCTCCACCCCCACCCCCTAAAACAAAAGCCCCCACCCTCCCACCACACACACAAAAACACCTTGCAGCAACAGCTTCGTCTCTATTCAGCCAATAGAGACATAGGCTGGGTGTACCCCCATAGTGTCATACACCAATCCCGGTGTTGTCTAAAACAAAATGTTGACGATAAAGTATCAAGCTCTCTGAGAAATGAAAAGCACGGCATCCCAGTACTAAGTGCCAAGCAGGGGTCCACAGACCACCAAGTGGGAAACACTAACCTGCGTCATTGGCAACTAATTAACGATTTACATGTGTGTCTGTGTGTGTATGTATGTATGTGTGTTGAAACATTTATCACGTAACTGAGACTAACATTACCCCTCCCTCCCTCCTCCCCAACCGCCCACACAAATCAGAAGATTTTATGGTTCTTTCTTATTGTTCTTCTTGCTGTTAGCAACACTTAAAAAAAGAAAAAGAGTACTCGTGAAAACAGCAAAGACAACAACAACAACAACACTATTTGAAAGTGTTGACAGCTTCCATCCAGGAACAAACGTACAAAATACTATCGGTTTTACGTTACCCGAGATACGGCTCATGACGTCACTAGTCGTGCCGTAAAAGAGCAGGTAAGCGAGTTGAGGAAATAAAATAAGGTGATAGGCGGGGGGAGAGAGAGGGTGGGGGCTGGAACTTTTTTTTCTTTAGGAGTAACGCGGTTTGTTTGGCTCATTAAACTCCCAGAACTGTAACACTATTATTTTTTTTTTTTTACCAATGTTACAGATGTCGAGGGTAGAGGCACATCAGGGCATTCGTGTGTTGCATTAAAGTGAGATGGGGGCTAGAGTGGGTGGAGACGCAACTGGAGGAGACGAGTGTAGGAGAGGTGATGAGTGATGTACGCTTTCATGGTCGCTTACATTTACTGATACACAACTTAAAGATGAGTTCATTTTTTTAATTTTTTTTTTTTCAGTTTTGTAAAAAACAAAAAAAAATATGTCGTGGCAAAGACATTCATTAAGAACAAAGTGCAATGAACGCAGTGAAAGAAGTGTATGAAGAGAGTGAATAAAGATATATGAATGAAACAAATAAAATATTTTAAAAACAAACGGTGTCTTAGAAAAAAGTCCTTACATTGTGCTTAACATCAGGGGTCGGCAACCTTTTGCTAAGTGTGCCAAACTAGGATTTCTAAATCATTCAGCGTGCCAACTGCCTAAAAGTCAACCACTATTTCACTTTTTTTTATTAAGCATCTTAGTATTATATTTCATACAAAATTTACGTACTTGTGATTATCATCTATTTAATTTGCATTTATATCAAATACAATATTACTGAACTTTCACATTTATAGTAATTATTTTTAGAACTCTGTCTTAACTTTTAACATTTGGTAGCACAGATTAGTATCTAGCACCTGTTAGTATTAATTATCCTTTGATCTCAGTTAAACTGAGATGACCTTTAATATTAGTGTGTATTAAATTATCTAATGAACTGGTTCTAACATAAAACGGAATTGATACGTAAAAATCAAAAATAGGCGGTAGTTAATGTAGTTTTAAAAATATACATATAAATTATTTTGTCATATATTATGTATATAATTTTCAAATACTTTATACAGTTTGATCCTTTGAAAGTTATAAATTGTAACCCATGTATTATTTTATAAAGAAAAAAAAGAAACATATTAGAAATATTAGCGCAATTAAAACGGGTAAATTATCTCCCTTTAATTAAAAAAAGTTTCCATATTTGATTCAATAGTGATGCCAAACAAGTTATGTTTTGTAATATAACAAATAATACTGACTAATTATTATTTCTTTTTATAAATGTAACATTACGGTAATGATTACAATATTTAATTATTAGAGAATTAAAATAATTAACGTTAAACAGTTGTAAATAAACATTTCCTGCATTTATTGTTTGTCCATTTAAGAAGTTTATCTTTTAAACAATAATAATTACAAAAATTACATAATATAGTGCTATTAAATAAGTTTCTTATATTTCATAAATTATCATCAAACCCTTGACCGTTATGGTCGTTGGGAGAAGCGAATGGACACCTCAGCAGTCATCTTTCTCCATTTTTGCCTATCTTGAGCGGCTCAAGTTCAAGCAGGTTTGTCCAATTTTATTTTTCGAACCAGCATTTCCGTTGACGGCCTCGCCGACGTCCACCTTCTACAGTGTCTTGGAGGATGGTTTTTCGGCAGGCCATTATGCCGCACCATATGACCGAACTATGTCAGCTTGCGCCGTTTGATTGTTGCAATAATAGTTTCTTGAGGGCCAGCAATTGGGGCTATTCTGTCCCAGACATACTCATTAGTCTTGTGATCTAGGTAGGAGATTCAAAGGATTTTTCTCATGCATTTATTTTCAAATGCCTGCACTTGTTTTCAGTGGCTACTATCAGTGTCCAGGTTTCACATCTGTACAGAATGATGGTTTTCATAAGGGCTCTGTAAGGCCTGGACTTTGTTGTATATTTACTATATATGTTTAATTCAAGAAGATGAGCATAAAAACTATTTTAAATATACCAAATCTGTATCAATTTATGAGCGCCTTGTCTTGAATGCCCTTCGCTACTTGTTCAATGCCATTTCTGAGTGGTCAAGTGTAGGTGACCTCTTTGTATGCTTAAATCAGCTTTCATGTTCGATAAAATAAGTTTAAGTTTAAATAAGAGTAAGTTGAGTCAAAAGCTGAAAGTAGAAGAGAGAATGCCTATCAGTTGAGAATAGCAGACGACTTTCCTTAGCAGCTTCCTTCTAGATTTTCACATTTGGATGCCAATTTTTTTAATTTTAAAAATTCAACTTGCATTTTAAAATCGCCTATATTTTTCACTTAAAAAAAGATATACATCTAAGAAGGTTGTAGTAATATCAAACTAAGTAAGCTTGACGTGGTATGAAAAAATGAGTCCATCAATTTGAAAGTCATGCCTTGAATAGGATACTCTGCTTCGAGTGCTTCGTGTACTCCTGAAAAATCCCAACTATATATCTTAATATATGCCTTAACATAGGGATGTACATGTAGATACATGTTTTGAAATTGATTTCACGGGCAAGATAAGTCCAATTTCAATTCTAATACATTCCAGTGGTCCTTGTAAATGCAAGTTTAACTCAATGAAATGTTTCGTTATGTCATTCAGAAACATCAGCTTCAGAACCGGAAAATGTTTTTTTTTTTTATCAATAAAAAAAAACCTCTTAGAGGTCTCTTGCGTGCCATTGAAAATCGCTCTGTGTGCCAAGTATGTACGCGTTACTTAGGTTGTCGACCCCTGCTTTACATTACACATACCAATTAATAGAGACCGACCGAAATTCGGTTTCGGCGCCGAAAGTAGGCAAAAAGCCTTTTTTGGTGTGGTTTTTGTTTAGGCCGAAGCCAAAAGGTTAGTTTTCGGTTTGCTTACGGTTTCGGCCGAAACTGAAATTGACTTTCGGTCGTCAGCCGAATATCTATTTTAACTTTCAAAATTCAGACTGCTACGTTATTGCTGCATCTATTACTCTTATTGATACTTTTATTTAGTTAAGCTGTTCTGAATTAATCTGTGTGAAGTAGGGATGTTAAACGAAAACCGGAGTTCGAGAGGAAATCATTCATAACTGTGTCCCACGATTTATTTATCTTTTTATCTCGAACAAATATTTTTTTTAACCCTGTTTGATTCGCACAAAACTATTCATTAACATTATATTCCTTAAAAACACTCTTTTGTCAGAGGCGACTTATACGCCTATTGTTTTTTGTTCTTTTTCAAATCCCGAATATTGCTTGTGAATTTGCGATACAAGCACATACAACAGCAAACGCAGATGTTAACGCTAGTCGTCGGCACAACTATTTGATATACGTATTCGAAAAGAAAAAAAACTGCAATTTCCCCACTGATGCTGAACGCGCCTAAATGACAAATAGACCTATAGACGTAGGGTTGTTAGATGCTTGGACTTCAAAAGGAAGACATTGAGAGACAAAACGGAGGTCATATTTTGTGTTCCATTTGAATCTTCCCCGTTAAACCCTTCAATCAGTTCAGTTTTATAACAATAGCTGACAATATTTGTCTAGTGGTAAAACAGATCAAATAAACCGAAACCACACCGAAAGAGGCTTTTTGCCTACTTTTGGCTCCGAAACCGAAGCCAAAACCGAATTTCGGTCGGTCGCAAATTCAAGTATTATTTTTACAAGAAATTTAGAGCTAAAGCAGGCTAAATTTTTAGGCTCATGGCACGCTGAATGAATTAGAAATTCTGCTATGACACACTGTTATCAAAAGGTTGCCGACCCCTGCCCGCGCTGCACCATAGCTCAGACTGACACAAGATAATAGATTAGACATAAAAACAAAAGTTTGAAAACAAAAAAACAAAAAAAAATATTAAATAAAGCTTCATCTATGGAACTCTGATAACGAAATAAAATAAAAAGATTGAGAACCAAAAAAAAAACATACAACATCACAGCAAAAGGAAACAAACGAAAAATTGACTATCAATTGCCTATCAATTTTGTTTTTAAATGAATCGGGGAAACAGAAAGTCAACTGACACCCAATTAGAAAAATTCTAAGTGCGCTGCCACCACCAACCCCAAAATCATTAGTTAACCCTTACAGTCCCGGGCGCGTATATAGCGGAACTGAAGGCAGCATAGATAGAAGTAGGTCGGTACGGGAAGGGTTAAGAATTACTTCTAGATATAATCTAGCATACATAGCTACATGTTTATGTTACTAAATTTAAATTCGATACACATTAAAATTTTGTGGCAAACCTAATGAGGCTTAACTAACAAAAAAAAAGAAATGCAACTCTCTTTTTATATATGTTCGTCAAATATATATTTTGTTCACTCCCTTGTTATTACTGCTCCACTCTCTGAGCCCCTTTTCATGGGTGATTATTAGGGTCTTTCAATAGAAAATAACCATATTATGCCTTAGGGTCTGGTCTAACTTACTAAAAAAATGTACTTATGGTGTTTTTTGTTTCATTGGTAGAAATACTAACCAGGCTAACCACTATTTGTTGTTGTTTTTTTTTCTCTTTTAACAATGCTTTTATAAAATATGCTGCTCAAAGGGTCTAAAATAGGAATCGGATCTTAAACTTGAAATAATTAAACTCGTTTATTTATTCTGAAAGCAGTGAGAACTAATATTTTAAAAGGTAATTGGATGTACAGTAGTAAAGTACATTTTTTTTTTAAATTTATTAGACTACATTTCTTAATAACAAAAACTCAAGTGAAAAAATAAGTAAGGAAAGATTTTTGAAGCATAGACTTAGGAAAAACAAGCCTTTGTCAATCGAAGTGAAACAAAAAACGTAGACATTCACAGTTAATGAAATCAAAATGTCATGACATTCTCAATCATGAAGCACAAAATAAATTTCACACCCACAGTAAATAAATCAGAATTGTCATACAAAAAGGGGGCACAGCGTCCGAGTGGCAGCAAGTTCGACTGGCATATGGAAGGCCCTGGGTTCAAATCCTGGTAAAAGATAGGATTTTTTCCCTGGGCTCCAGAATGTCCCAGAGGCTACCCAGATCTGATGGGTACCTGACATTTGTTGGGGTAAAGTAAAGGCTGGGCATTGTGCTGGCCACACATCCCCTAATATGCCCCAGCCACTGAAACTGGTGAGCGCTGCTTTACTGGCCCTATGATCAATTTGGTCCAATGAATACTTTACTTTCATGACAAAAAGGCAGTGCAATACTTTTCAGGAAAATTCAAATAAAGGAATAAGTTTGTTATTAAAGGACTAAGGTCTAAGGGATAAAAATCAACTGATAAAAGTGAACTAATAGAAAATACAAGACAGTAAAGTTTCAAGACAACATACATTAAATAATTTTCATGAACCTTTTTTCTAAAAATCTATAGCTACAAAGTTCATAACATTCTATGGGCTTGTGTTTCCAATAATATTTCCAACCTTTCTTTATTCAGTACTCAATTTAAAGTAATAAATATATATACCATTTAAAGAAATCAAGAAATTGTAACACTACAAATGACCCCAAAAAAAAATTAAACCACAGGTAACATAGCTCTTCAAAAATGTTCAATGAGTGTAATGTTTTTATGGCATGGCAATATTTGAGTACTACCATTGGCTTAGCCAGTTATCAGATATTGAACTAACTGTAATAAGGGATGTTGTTAAACAATTAGAGGAAAAAATTTAAAACATGATTATTGATTTCAAAATCGATAACTGGATTGAAAATTATAAATGTAACTTTTTGTTTTCTGGCAGCAATAGCTGCTTATTTCATTTAGAAATGTGTCTGAACATTAATGAAATTTCACTTTGCTAATGATACTTTAAATTGGTAGGCTATGTAAGAAATAAAATTCTTACATCATGGGAAATAGTAACAGCAGCTACAGCAATTGGAAATTGGAAGGAGATCATTTGTATCAGCAAGTCCACATAACGATCATTTTTTAAGCACATGCCTAGCTCTTACCTTTTTTGGCCAAAGCTCCAGCACTGTTGATTATATTACTATTCCCAGCTGTGAGTTCTCCATCCTTAACCAGTTGATTCCAAAGCCTGCTAAGGCCATCTTTAGTCAAACTAGCCTGGAAACACATGCAAGTTAGGTCTTAGTAATATGCTGCCTTTAAAACTCAACCAGTAATGTTTGTCTGTACGTATGTTTTGTCTTTTTTCACAGTTTCATTATGTATAATGAGACAAAAATAACAAGTTTACAATGACATTTTAGAATACAGTATATATATACAGTATAAATATGGGCGATGGAACAATTTTGTCTAGTGGCAAAAATATTAGCCATTCCAAAGGCATGTTAATAACAGGTAAGAATATTCTCCAGTGAATGAAAGATATCCATGAGACTACTCTGATGGGTACATGACATTATAGTTGGGTAAAAGGAAAGGCGCTGCTTCACTAGCCACATGAACAGATGTGGTATTAAAGGGTTATTTAATTTCACCATATAATAAATGTGTTGACAAAATCAAATGAGCTTCCTGTCCTTTTTTTATTTATTAAAACTTTATGTATGTTTACAGAAAAAAATTTCATTTTCAAAGTTTTCAATAAGGTTACCTGTATATCAGCCTTTACCCATTTACAGTCAAGCCTTGCCTGGGGCCTTAACTGGGCCTGCTGGATCCATGTAATACTCATGCTATCCACAATACTCAACACATTTTCTAAAGGAATAAAGTAAGAAATGTAAAAATTTTTATTAGAATTCAATGAGCTGAATATTTTTAAACTAAAATCATTCAAAAATACTAAGAACACACAGAAGGTGTGATAGCAGAAACTAAAAAAAATAAACTGAGTGGTTTCTAAATACTTGAGCTATAAAATAAAATAAAAATTCATCAAAATTCAAGAGAAGAATTAAATTGTGTGAAAGTTAGTTTACAGACTTGTTTAAATTATAACATTCTTCATGTATTTGATAAGAAAATATCAGTCTAAGCTAAACTATGTGGAGTTAAACTTGAAAGCTTCTTAGTCTCCATAACTATGTGATCATGCGTATTGGTATCCTCTAATACAGTTACTCTCTGTATACTAAACTTAAAAAAACTATTTAAGTATAGTACCCTTCGGACCAAAACTGATCATAGGGATCATAGGGCTGGTGAAGCAGCGTTCACCAGTTTCTGTGGCCACGGCATACGAGGGGATGTGTGGCCAGCACAATGCCCAGCCGCCTTTTACTTCACTAGTGTCAGGTACCCATCAGAGCTGGGTAGACTCAGAGACACCCTCATGTCCAGGGAAAAAAAACTAGTCTGCACCAGGATTCGAACCAAAAACCTTCGGATCGCAAGTCGAACGCGCTGCCGCTCTGCCACTGTGCTTTCAAACTTCAGTTTAAATAACATGCAACAACTTTTTTTTAACAAAGTAGTGGCAGCGGTAACTTTCACTTCTTATCTTTGAAATTGTAACAGTAATAGTGACTGTGTAACTGTGTGTAAGGGAGGAAATAGTTATAAACTGACTGAGACTTATAGTGACACACATTGGACTCTATTATTGTAATGTGTTGAGTGGACTTAGTGACCTGATAGCTCTTTGACTCTGTGTTATTGTTTATGTGACTGGCTGGGCATAGTGAGCTAATTATGTTCATGGACGTCTTGTGGAGTTGTATGAATAGGTAGTGAATGGCTAATGTAATGTGCTATAAAAGGATGACAGAAAGAGAATAAAGTTAGTTGTTATACCAATCTAGAGATGTGTCTTGCAAGTCTTGTCAGCAATAAAAATATAACATTTTTATAATAAAAATAATATCACTTTATATTTGGATACATTTTCATATATATAATGATACAAAATAATAATGATTTTGCTGCTAATTATAGCATAGGTGAAATGCATTTTTAACTTATTAAAAACTGTTCACTTTGAAAGACTAGCCTACAGACCAGTCATTTAGTATTGACATCAAAGCAAACCCAAGGCTTTGCCTGGAATGCTGGTTTTCTAAGTGAACAACTCTATCCTTTTCTATGGTCTTTATTATATTAATCTATCCTAGTTCATGTTTTATTGCCATTTTTAAAGTTTTGGGATGAACAGTAGAACATTCACAAAAGCGCCTTATACTTATATAGCAGTTATAGCTAAAAAAATAGTGACTAATAGTTTTAATTTAAACTTAAACAGACTAACAGTGTTAACACTGTTTCAACCAGCCTTCTAGTTTACGCTTAAATGTGGCATATAAATAATTATATGATATATCGCCGTATCCGTATATCTTAAACTTTCAGCTTGGTAGAATTTAGTCTTAGTGTCTTAGTAGTATTCTAGTAGTCATGATGAATGATGACAGATGTCAGATGAGTCATGATCGACTGGTCATAACAATCATGATGGTATGAATGCCCAAGGTAGCCTATAGTCTATAGTTATAGTCTATAGCCTTAATATTTATAATATAATATAGTATAAATATAGTAAATATTAGCCTATAAAATATGCCTCCGGAATTAAGTAAAAATAAAAAATAAGTAAGCCTCCCTACAGCCTACAGTCTCTACAATCAATAAATAAATTCTACAACTTAACAACTAGGCCTACTTACTACCTACTACTAACTACAAACTCAATTTATATTATTATAAAAATTATTAGGCCTATAAACTTTCAGGTTGAAAACATTAAAATTAAATTATTTATTATTAGCATAACGTACCGAAATAACTGAAATGAAATTAGTTTGTCAAAAATGTATCCAGTGTGTTGAAAAAAAGAACTGTCTATAAAAAGTATTTAGTGTGCCTTATATTATATTGAGATTGTTAGCAACTTCTAATGGGAACACAAGAAAAATGAAGGTTATTCTAAGAAAGATAACTCTAAAAATAAAAAACTGGAATGTAAATAAAATATGTAGGTGAGGGAAATATTATATGCTAAATAATTCATCTAGAAGACTTTTAAAACTTGTAGCCTATTTATTTAATTATTATATTGAATAATATTAGTGTTATTTTAAGTGCTAGGTTTGCTCCAAATATTCTGTTGTAGGCCTATGCTTTAAAATGTCTGGGAATTGGAGACAGTATTTTGAACATAGCTTTTATCATAATTATAATGACATTATTACATTATATATATTTAACGAAAAAGGTGTTTCTAAATTTCTCAACCTAACCTAGCTAACATATTTGTCAATTTTGTTTGCACCAGAAACATATTGTTTTTAAGACTCACTACTAAAAAACAAACAATTATTTTATATATTTATATTTCTTCGATATAGATAGGCCTATAATTGACAGGCAAATATCTGATCGTATTATTAAATTTAAATTATTATCTTATCTTCTTATACATTACAGACGCTCCTTCTATAAAGAAGATTATTGCATCCTACGCTCATCCGTGGTCCGAGTCTAGTCTTGCATTTTTATTAATGTTTTAAATGATGTTGAGTTACTGGTTTTCCTGGCTTGTCCAGGCAACCCATTCCATGCACGAATGCCACTCGGGATGAAAGAGTATTATAACTTATATACGGTAACATAGCTAGGGCATAGCATAGGGTATAATTGTAATAATTATTTATAAAGTGCTTTTATATAATAAGAAATATGTCACCAACAAAAATTTGCTTGTCCAGTGCCAGTGTGACCATGTGTCATTGGCATTGGCCTGTGATATAGGGGCCTACTCTGCTGCAGTGTCTGGGAAAAAAAGATATAGGGGCCTACTCGACTGCAGTGTCTGGGAAAAAAAGATAGACCTACTAAAAGCTACTATCCCAAAATATACTCTTCTTTGTTGTATATAAGTATAATAAGTAGCCTATAACCAAACGTATATGCCTACCCTAGGCCAGGCCTAACGTAATTTTTAAAATCAGCAAGGGCAAGGGCCAAAGATTATATGGGCCTATATTTATATTTTGCTACATGCATATATTATGGCTATTACTATAACCTATGCCTATAATATTAATGTGGTTTTTTTTTAAGGCCACGTGAATAATTTTAATTTATATCTATATCAAGGACTACTTAAGACGTAGTCCTTGATCTATATATATATAATCTAAACACAAATTTTGATGAAAATAAAATTAACACATAGCTCAGTGCAAAAGAGATAATATTAATTCATAGGCTAGTGATTGCATTATTTTCTAAGCTCGATTGGACTTGTGTGGCAAATTATTTATAATTTATACCTTACTGAAAGTTACTGCCTTACTTATATTAATTGTAAGCTATTTAGTATTTGAGAGCATAAACTATTCTGATTGTTAAAATAAAGAATTTTAAAAATAAAATAAATGTAAAATGGTTTGATCTCATTTACGGAAGTTAATCGTAAATATCGTTAGCTTTCAAAAATTAAAAAAAAGGAATTTTTAATGTTTTTTGTCTTCGTAACAAATGTAAACAAGATGGCGAAAAATTAAGATTTTGTCCCAAAACTGGATAATTTTTCTGAATGGAAAGATACTGAAAATAAAATCGTATCATAAATGAATAAATCATGTAAGCTTGCTATTTCGAAATAAAGTAGACTTTATTAAAATTATTAGCCTGCTTTATTTATTGAACTTATAAGGCCTATTAGTATATTAGTCTATTACTATTTACTACTTAAAAGTACTTAGGCTTAGCTTAGGCCTACTATTACTATTACTATTATTAGGCTTAGGCTACTACTACTAACTAACTTTAAGACTTTTATAGTTAATAATAGTTATAGAAATATAGACTAGCGACTAGTGTGTCGGACTAGGCCGCCCAATCATTGATAATCAAATAGATATAGAGTTAGTCAAATATCAAATAGAAGGACTAAAAAAAAAAATGTGTCTTAAAAGGCATAGCCATAGGACCCCGAACATAGTTTACATAGTCATAGAGTCTTAGACCTACTATATGCCTCTATTCTATAATAATAATAATACTTGTATAGCGCATATCCCATTGGAAACAGTTCTAGTTCTATGCGCTGTCAACAGTTCTATGCGCTATCAACAGCCACAGACAGAGTACAGTTCAGTACTCAGTACAGACAATGAATAAAAGACAGAAATGTATACATGAAAAATAATAAACTGCTACTTGAATATGTGTGTCTTCAGCCAGCTCCTGAAGATGTTGAAGCTAGGGCTCTGTCGTAGCTGTAGTGGGAGGGCATTCCAGGCGGACAGGCCCTCGTATACCTATAGATAGCCTATACTATAGCTATCCCTGTACTGACTAGACCTACTATAACACGTTTTTAGAATGTAGTAGTAGCTAGTAGACCATATCTGTAGATTATTTTTTTATAATTATATTTATATTATGATTTTTATTATAATAGCCTATAATAAATGAATATTTGACTTTCTAGTTTCATACTGTGATACTACAAATTCTTAAAGTACTCTAATAGTAAATAGATAATGATTCTAGTCTATAGTAGGCCTACTCCTACTAAACTAGTCAAATAAAAATTCTCATGACATGTGTCATGTCTAATTAAATGCCACCACAGCCACAACAGTAGCAGTAGTAGTAGAAATACTAGTGGCTAGGGTTGCCAGGTTCCAGTTTTGAACTAGACTGACTGATATTTCAGCTGACTGTCTGTTATTGCCATTAAAAATAAATTTAACAAATACGAAATAGGCTACTGAACATGTAGGCCCTATTTAAAAATATCCAATTTTTCCCATGGGCAGGATACCTGAGACGGCTGAGAGGGGAAGGTATCAAGTATTTTCTTAAAAGTTGGTGTAATCATAATTTAATAGCAGCAGAGGCCATAGAGAATTGGTAGCTTTTAAGGTAAAATTTAATTAAGGCCTAATTTGATTTTTATGGTAACAAGTCCGAGTAGCCTTTACTTTAAGTAGGACTTCTATTTAATATCAATTAAAATTGCAGTACTGAGTTTGAGGCGTGAATCACCTAAGTTTTATTTAAGGCAAATAATGTAAACAAATATTAAATTCTTATGACGTCTTTTCTTCAACTTCAATTCTACTGTCTTTTCCGAGACTTCTCTTTTAAAACTTGTGAATCTCTGAATTTTAATTAGTAGCCTTCTAATTAATTTGATAGACACCTTTAATCACTTTAAAGTAATTTTAAAAAGGCTTACTTTTGAGACTTTTCATAAATAAAAGCTAGCCTATCACCACATCTCATGATGTGATCAGCACTTTAAAAATATACAAGTTTTATTTTTATTTGAAAGAATAATTACTATATAGGCATAGGTCTAAATATAATAATATTTAAGTTGTCACAGTTACAGTTTGTGATCACATCACATCTTGTAATTTGTAATATTATAAATTATAGCCCATAGACTAGTGTGGGCTATATTGGCTATAGTATAGGTATATATATGTAAGTCAGGGTAATAATAACAAAGCTTAAAATAATAAATATATAAAAAGATAAAGTTTTAATTAAACTAATTCTTTTGCTAACAATTTTTTTTATGACGTCATTCATTAAGAATGAAGTTAGATATTAGAAGTAGAAGGCTTTTTAAAAAGAATTTTTATCTTTTTCAATAGGTTTTTAAGTGTACACACATATTGACTTTACTGTTTAATTAATAATAAAATGTAATAAAATACTTTATTTTCTGTTTTCATATCATCTCATCATTTGATCATCAAAAACTATTCAGAAAAGTTTTCTGAGGAAATAATGGAGAAAGGACATGAGTGGTTTCAGTAACATTAAAAACAGGTAGGACTAGGCATAGGCTACTTTTTATTATAAAATATAAAACCAAGCCTATCTATAATGTCTAAAAATAATTTAAATAGATTATAAAGTAAACCAACTGTGCAATGTCAGGGTATTTTAAAAAATTAATTAGAAAAAAAATGAGTCTGACACTGTAGGCTTTCCAAGGGTAATTGAAATTTTAATTAGGATAAAAAAAAACTTTAGTGCTGTAATGTAGCACATAAAGAACTGACGCTGATGACATTTTGAAACTAAAACCTTTATTATTATTGATTAGCAACAATAATCAATAATGACTGAAACAAAGCAGCCTAACTGTTTAACAATTAGATGTCAAATATACTACATAAAAGAGTGTTATAACAGTAGCCTTTGTATATTAAAAAAAGGGAGGTGTTATACGGAAAATTTTCCAAATAACACAGGGCGTTATACGGAGATTTCTTCCAGAAAAAAAATCTCAGTTTAAAGCACACGCTCGGTAATTGTTTTCTGAAATTTTCATTAGGCCTATTCATTAATAAGCATACTTAGGATGATATTCCTAGCTAAGATGAGATATTTATTGATTATAATATAAATAATTACAAAACATAAAAAGCCCTAACCCTAACCGGGCCTAACCCTAACAGCCTAACAATACTACAATAGCCTATTAATTATTAATACTTTGAAAAAAACTTTTTGGTTGAGTTAAGTATAAACAATAACAAATGGTTACTTAAAAAAAAAAATTCACGTATTTAACTAAAAATATCTTGTTTTACTATAATTGAATATAAAAAAATAAAAAGTTGGGAGATGGCTGGGGTAGAACCTGCAACTCCCCGGTTGCCAGCTCACAGTACTAACCCCAAGGCCATGAAAACCTTGTTCAAAATGACAACAAATAGTAATTAAGCCAACTAATCGACAAGTAGCAGCACTGACCTGTATACAATTTAAATTAATCATCACATGACCAGCCAAAAATCTCCGTATAACCACTCCGTTAAAAAAAAAGTGTACAGTATATAACTTTTAGTATAAAAAAAAAATCTGTCATTATTATTGATGATCACTGATTTTGTTGTCACTAGCTGTAGTAGATGTCTACTTATTAAGAACCTTTTTTGCCAATTAGTGACATTCTGACTTTAAGAATTTGATAGTACAGTAGAAAGTTTGTCCTCAAATCTTTAATTTAAGCATAGTAGATTATTTTATCTGGAGCCAATAGGAGATTAAAAGAAAGAAATGAAAATTAGTGACAACCAATTACTGATTTCTTTTATAAAAGTTTATAAGGTGTTGTTTTTTTTAAAGCAGATGTCCATTTTTTTCACCCCGCAGCTACATTAGTAGTGCCAGTTGGAATAGTCATGTGACTAACACAGTTAGACAGCGGACAGAAGGTGGAAATGAAGTCATTTATGATAATTATCAACTGCAAAAAGTTCACACAACTGAAAAAGTTAAAACACTAAAAGGCAGAAATCACGCAACATGGAGGTCTGACTGTCCAGGAGACGAAGTTTCAAGTAACTCTCAAATTGAGCTGCGTAAGAAAAGTAGAGAGATTCATGAAGCACTAAAGAAGACAAGTACAGGACTTATGTCTGTCAGCACTAACCATAGTAAATCAGCAGCTCCACATGCTTTTGATGCTCTAGCTAGCGGTTTAGACGAGGAGGCTTCCATTAGTGAAATAAGAGGAAGGCGCTTGAAACATGTACTTCTGATACCCGATCGCAGATTACTCACCGGAAATGAGAGCTCTGGAGTGGAGATCTGTAAAAAGCTCTTTGGCATAACTATATTTCAATACAGTAACAATGGTAAAGCTAAGTGGAATCCTTCTGTTAAGGATCGCAAACTTGTGGTACAGGATGTAGCAGAGGGCTCTGTATCTCATACAACAGGAAGGATTCACAGAGGTAGAAGCAAAAATGATAAATTTTACTAAGCCATTAGTTACATAAAATGTTTATCTTTCATTTATACACATTTATTAACTGATACAATAATCATTTATTAGATTTTTGTTTAAATATATTCTTTTAATAAATTCTGCAACTACTTTATTGTTTAGGTGATATGCTAGTATGTATAAATGGCGATGAAGTCACATGGCATAATTTTGCAAGGCTACTTCATTCTTTACAGAAACGAGAAGTAAGTTGTTGTTTCCTAGAGAGAAGTTGTTTGTTTTGTCTATGCATGTCATTTTTGTCATGTATTGTCAATGTTGAACAGGAAAGAAAACATGACACACTCTGTTGTGTACTGACGCTTTAATGCTTTTCCCGTCCCACTTGGCCACGTGGAGCGATCCAAAACAACACACAGAAACCATGACGTAACAAACACAAACTGACACACTACAATTTTACATTTTATTAATTTTTATTTCATAAATAAGTAAGTCTAGAAAAACAGATAATCAATGAGTATTTATATAAATTCATTTAGTTTATTTATATTATTATTTTTTGATTTAAATGAATACACATTCAGTGCTTTTCTATTAATTATAATGTATTCCACTGTCGTCCACACCTGAAAGCATTAAAAATTAAATTTAAAAAAACTTCTATTTTTCTATTTCCAGCCAGTGAAACTTACTTTTCAGTCCCCAAAGATTGTCGGGCCTAAACCAGCAAACTGCATTCTCAAAGTTCCCGATGGTGATATTTGTTTTGCTGTCGTTGGTAAAAGGTTGAGCCAAATTCAATCTGAGATCTCTCAGTATAAATGTGTGGCTATGTTCCTAACACTGGTGCAGTCCACTAATGAAAAAACTGAAGATAGCAAGGTAATTCTTTCTTTAAGTGGCGATTTAATTGATAACTTGATTGTCATTTTTCGTTCCATTTTGGTAACCATAAAAGATATTTTTTTGTCAGGCATTGTAAACTCTATTGTAGTTGACTTTGCTACTTTAAATTTTTTTAAACATTTGTTACAGGAAGACATAGTTTATTTATTTCCCCATGAAGAAGAAACTCTATCAGCACTAAGAGGGCTATTTATAACACTTTGCTCTTTTCTTGTTGATGTTGTGGATCAGCCAGCAACCTGGTAAGTTAACATTATTATTAAAAAAACAACAGTTTAGCTCTTTCTAATTGGTGCAAAAGTCTTATTTTTATTTAGATCTGTTCAATGAACAACTTGGTAGAAAAACAACATCCAATAACAGCCTGGTATCTTTAAGGTCTTCTATAAAAAATGAACTAGTAGTAGTGTAATTTAACAGGAATACATATAAAATATGAACTAGAGTAGTAGTGTAATTTAACAGGAATACATATAAAATATGAACTAGAGTAGTAGTGTAATTTAACAGGAATACATATAAAATATGAACTAGAGTAGTAGTGTAATTTAACAGGAATACATATAAAATATGAACTAGAGTAGTAGTGTAATTTAACAGGAATACATATAAAATATGAACTAGAGTAGTAGTGTAATTTAACAGGAATACATATAAAATATGAACTAGAGTAGTAGTGTAATTTAACAGGAATACATATAAAATATGAACTAGAGTAGTAGTGTAATTTAACAGGAATACATATAAAATATGAACTAGAGTAGTAGTGTAATTTAACAGGAATATGTATAAAATATGAACTAGAGTAGTAGTGTAATTTAACAGGAATACATATAAAATATGAACTAGAGTAGTAGTGTAATTTAACAGGAATACATATAAAATATGAACTAGAGTAGTAGTGTAATTTAACAGGAATACATATAAAATATGAACTAGAGTAGTAGTGTAATTTAACAGGAATACGTATAAAATATGAACTAGAGTAGTAGTGTAATTTAACAGGAATACATATAAAATATGAACTAGAGTAGTAGTGTAATTTAACAGGAATATGTATAAAATATGAACTAGAGTAGTAGTGTAATTTAACAGGAATACATATAAAATATGAACTAGAGTAGTAGTGTAATTTAACAGGAATACATATAAAATATGAACTAGAGTAGTAGTGTAATTTAACAGGAATACATATAAAATATGAACTAGAGTAGTAGTGTAATTTAACAGGAATACATATAAAATATGAACTAGAGTAGTAGTGTAATTTAACAGGAATACATATAAAATATGAACTAGAGTAGTAGTGTAATTTAACAGGAATACATATAAAATATGAACTAGAGTAGTAGTGTAATTTAACAGGAATATGTATAAAATATGAACTAGAGTAGTAGTGTAATTTAACAGGAATACATATAAAATATGAACTAGAGTAGTAGTGTAATTTAACAGGAATACATATAAAATATGAACTAGAGTAGTAGTGTAATTTAACAGGAATACATATAAAATATGAACTAGAGTAGTAGTGTAATTTAACAGGAATACATATAAAATATGAACTAGAGTAGTAGTGTAATTTAACAGGAATACATATAAAATATGAACTAGAGTAGTAGTGTAATTTAACAGGAATACATATAAAATATGAACTAGAGTAGTAGTGTAATTTAACAGGAATACATATAAAATATGAACTAGAGTAGTAGTGTAATTTAACAGGAATACATATAAAATATGAACTAGAGTAGTAGTGTAATTTAACAGGAATACATATAAAATATGAACTAGAGTAGTAGTGTAATTTAACAGGAATACATATAAAATATGAACTAGAGTAGTAGTGTAATTTAACAGGAATACATATAAAATATGAACTAGAGTAGTAGTGTAATTTAACAGGAATACATATAAAATATGAACTAGAGTAGTAGTGTAATTTAACAGGAATACATATAAAATATGAACTAGAGTAGTAGTGTAATTTAACAGGAATACATATAAAATATGAACTAGAGTAGTAGTGTAATTTAACAGGAATATGTATAAAATATGAACTAGAGTAGTAGTGTAATTTAACAGGAATACATATAAAATATGAACTAGAGTAGTAGTGTAATTTAACAGGAATACATATAAAATATGAACTAGAGTAGTAGTGTAATTTAACAGGAATACATATAAAATATGAACTAGAGTAGTAGTGTAATTTAACAGGAATACGTATAAAATATGAACTAGAGTAGTAGTGTAATTTAACAGGAATACATATAAAATATGAACTAGAGTAGTAGTGTAATTTAACAGGAATATGTATAAAATATGAACTAGAGTAGTAGTGTAATTTAACAGGAATACATATAAAATATGAACTAGAGTAGTAGTGTAATTTAACAGGAATACATATAAAATATGAACTAGAGTAGTAGTGTAATTTAACAGGAATACATATAAAATATGAACTAGAGTAGTAGTGTAATTTAACAGGAATATGTATAAAATATGAACTAGAGTAGTAGTGTAATTTAACAGGAATACGTATAAAATATGAACTAGAGTAGTAGTGTAATTTAACAGGAATACATATAAAATATGAACTAGAGTAGTAGTGTAATTTAACAGGAATAAGTATAAAATATGAACTAGATTAGTAGTGTAATTTAACAGGAATACATATAAAATATGAACTAGAGTAGTAGTGTAATTTAACAGGAATACATATAAAATATGAACTAGAGTAGTAGTGTAATTTAACAGGAATACATATAAAATATGAACTAGAGTAGTAGTGTAATTTAACAGGAATACATATAAAATATGAACTAGAGTAGTAGTGTAATTTAACAGGAATATGTATAAAATATGAACTAGAGTAGTAGTGTAATTTAACAGGAATACATATAAAATATGAACTAGAGTAGTAGTGTAATTTAACAGGAATACGTATAAAATATGAACTAGAGTAGTAGTGTAATTTAACAGGAATACATATAAAATATGAACTAGAGTAGTAGTGTAATTTAACAGGAATACATATAAAATATGAACTAGAGTAGTAGTGTAATTTAACAGGAATATGTATAAAATATGAACTAGAGTAGTAGTGTAATTTAACAGGAATACGTATAAAATATGAACTAGAGTAGTAGTGTAATTTAACAGGAATACATATAAAATATGAACTAGAGTAGTAGTGTAATTTAACAGGAATAAGTATAAAATATGAACTAGATTAGTAGTGTAATTTAACAGGAATACATATAAAATATGAACTAGAGTAGTAGTGTAATTTAACAGGAATACATATAAAATATGAACTAGAGTAGTAGTGTAATTTAACAGGAATACATATAAAATATGAACTAGAGTAGTAGTGTAATTTAACAGGAATACATATAAAATATGAACTAGAGTAGTAGTGTAATTTAACAGGAATATGTATAAAATATGAACTAGAGTAGTAGTGTAATTTAACAGGAATACATATAAAATATGAACTAGAGTAGTAGTGTAATTTAACAGGAATACGTATAAAATATGAACTAGAGTAGTAGTGTAATTTAACAGGAATACATATAAAATATGAACTAGAGTAGTAGTGTAATTTAACAGGAATACATATAAAATATGAACTAGAGTAGTAGTGTAATTTAACAGGAATACGTATAAAATATGAACTAGAGTAGTAGTGTAATTTAACAGGAATACGTATAAAATATGAACTAGAGTAGTAGTGTAATTTAACAGGAATACATATACTGGTATAAACCCTCAATGTCTGATTGCTGCTAACAGGAATACATATAAAATACTGGTATAAACCCTCAAAGTCTGATTGCTGCTAATCCCTTTTTGTTTCCTTTATTACAATGAAAAAGTCAAACTGCAGAGTAACACTTAATACAAAATTATGTTTAAAACAAGCACAGAAGCAATTTTTAAGGAATAAATGAAATGATATAAAAGGAAGTATTTATGGAAAAGTAGATAGTACTTGTCTTAGTATTATGTCTAAGTTGCTGTTTAGATCTTATGTTACTGACTGCTTTAGTTTTAAAAGTTTTATAATTGTACTAAATTTGGCACTAATATTGGTACCATTGATTTTTTTTTTCTTATCTTAGTTCCAATCTAACTTTTCCTGATGGGGATGTCACTGTTGTTTATAAACAATGTGGACGTGATGTGTTAGTATTTGCGATGCCAGAAAAAAGGTTGGTTAGGTTGTTACAAGTTTGTTGTTGTTGTTTAAAACCCTGTGCACAGAATATGTATTTCTTTTGTTAGCATAATTCCTAGACAAAATTAATATCTATACTTTCTTTTTTTCTAGGATTACATCTTCAGCTTTACAGTCAGCGTTGGAAGCTTTCGTTTCATTAATGGTGCTGCTATTTCAAGATGTTAAAAGGTATTAAAACTTTTTAACATGCAGTTATATTATACCCTCTGCATTTTCATTTCTAGAGCATTAATAAAACTTGTTTTTTGTTTTGTTCAAAGATTTAGTATATGCTTTTAATCTTTTTAAAATTTGTCTGTAATGTATAAGATATAAGATAATCTTACCTTCTAGTGTTTTTGTTAATCATTATATGTATAATATAAACAACCTTAAAAAAAATATTTATAACAAAATCTAATTTCAGTCTACCCTTGTAGTCTTTAGGATAAATTTTAAAATACATTATGCTTTTTTTGTATAAACAGTATTTTCTTTAATTTTTTTGTGAACATTTTTTTCAGTGCATTTACAGAGTGTGACACCTGGTGGGTTGATAAAATTCTAGCATTGATGTTTCACCAAGCACTAGGTCTCACTTCCAATATTTTGCCAGTGACCCAGGCACCTATCTGTGATACTTCCTTGTGGACCCTGAGTGGTTATCACAATGTCAGAGGCTTAACTCTGTCACATGAAAATCAGGTTTGTTATTCTTTTCTTTTTTTTTTATTTGTTTAACACTTGTGAATTGATTGTTGTTTTGTATTTGTGAACAGATTGTTTAGACTTTTTGTAACAAACTTTCTTATTCATTTCCAGCTGTTGTGTGATGAAATTTTAACTGAGCTTGAATCAATGGATTTTGATAATTTCTTGGTAAGTTTCAATTTTATGCTTTGTAATATGTGTAAAAACAATATATTATTGAACATCTTGTGAGTGATGCCCGGTGTGTTATGTTTTGTATCCATTACATCCCTGTCTACTTTTGCATAACCTGATTTAAAAAATGTAAATACATTATGCTATAATAGTAGTTTTCTAAGAAAGTCACTTGAAACCTACCAACAGGCATATTTTATGCTGCAAGTGAAATCAGTGGTCAAGCTACAGCCTGCTTGCTAGATGTGGCCATCCAATGTCCTTTTACCCAGCCAGTTTGGCATGTACAACTGCAATGTTTATAGGAATTAATTCATTCATATTTTTCAAATTAGATTTCAGTCCCAAGCGGTTTCTAAGTCAACTTGTCCCAATCTTAAAATGTTCTTGAATCCCAAAGTGAAATAATTGTAATTTAGATGTGAAATATTGTTTTTTTTTATGTTTCTTCATTGTAATATTTTTTTCATTTATTATTGCAGGAGGCTAATGAACTTTTTTCAAAAAGGCAGTATGTTATTCAAGGGACTAGTTTGTTTTATAAGGTATAGAGTTCACTGAATTATATACTATTGTTTTATTTAGTTGTATACTATTTTGTTAACATTTGCATAGCTTTTATGAATATCTAGAAAGAAAAAGGGCATTATTTTATTCCAATTATTTACATTTTTTAAATATTTGTATGTTAATTTATTTGTGCTTTTTTTTTACTAATTTTAGCAAAATATTTGTTTGATTAATTTTTTTAGATACAATACAGCTAATTTAATTACTTCATACATATTGCAAACAATTAGTTTAGAAGTAAATAAAAAAATTATCTTTGAGATAAAGCTAAAAACATTGCATTTGCTTTTACATAAATTTGTTTGAAACTTTTGCCAATTTAAAAACTTTTTCACTATCTTTTGTCTTTCACAGGGCTATCTGCTGAGCAGCCATGTGCTTCCTCATCAGCAGAGGCATGTGAACCTCTTTATGAACTGCCACGGGCTACTGACTCTGTCTGCCAGGCAGGATGTGAGTGAGTTGGTGGTGTGGCAGGAGATGAAGCTCTACTCCTCGCAGGATGTGTCGGCTCTGCCCGTGGGCTACAGGCCCAGCAAGTCCAACAGCTTCCTTATGATTGTGGGAAAGGTAACCTGCCCTTGCAACCTTTTTCTGGTTTCATGAACACATTTAGATAAGCGAAGGGCTTATGAGCACAGATGTTAGTGCTTATATTCTGTTATATTAGTATTGGTAGCGTTAAAAGCATCTTAACATTTTATTCTAGTTTCCTTACAGTTTAGCTGATTTTCTTAAAAAATGGGAGTCAACATAATATGCAAACTTGAAATACTGAAGAACAACAATCTTTCTCCACTTCACTCATATTAGATGAACAATCGTATAAATATAATAACTTCTTTTGTACTTTTATTTTCCATTTCTTCTAGTCTCCCACTGACGTCACCTCCGTTCTAAACACATTCGCATATTTTTACACCAAACATTTTCTCTTGAGATTTCTCATTAAATTAATACTTCACAACAGAGCGTTTTCATATCTTAGAAGTTTGAATCCTAATGATCTTTGTATTTAGTTGTAAATTTCTTTAATGCTTCTGAGGATATAAATTGCTAAAAAGGAATATATTATATTGTTTATATTACCAAGATGTTGTTGAGTTGTAACAAGTATTCAGTGATTCACTAAATTTTGTACAATGCTTTTGTAGTAGACTAGTTTTTGTGTGAGCATAATTTCTGTGGGAACTAGTTAACTTGATTTAACTGCGCTTATAAACAGAAGAAGAGAAATAGGAATGGTGTTGCATTTAACACAGTCAAACATGTGATACTTATTTAGTTGTTTACCTTTTTAAATGCTTGGCCTGAGTATGTTTTGATTTCTAATTTTATATTTGTTGTTGTTAAATAAACTCGTGAGTCTCCAATATTTAATGTAAAAACTAAACTGGTCTTCAAAATTTATTTTCTGAATACATTACAAAATTAAAAGCCATGCCCTATTTTTTTTATTTACACCAGTTGTTGCTTCATCTCTATGTAAACAGAAACATTACTATTTGGTGGCCATAGTGGAAGGGCAGAACTGTGGCCCACCATTACAAGCTGCTGTTTATCCACCAAGTCTCTTAGAGAAACAAGCCCGAGCTACCTTGGATCAGCTGGAGACAGAAGATGTGCATATGTCTAGTTGCTGTGAAGAAAGGTAATTGATTTCAATAGTATGTTTGTGTTGAGAATAGAAATGTGTATAGTTTGTTTTTTTTTAGATGTTTTCAATAAATCTGTAATACATATTTTATAAGTAAGTTTTTATTTTTTCCTCCAAAATCATATTGCTCATAAGATTTTTTTTTTTTTTTCTAATGAATTCACATTGCCCCAATGTTTTTTTTTGCTTCTTATTTTTATTTTACAATCATATTGCCCAAATGTCCTTTAAAGTCACATGTTGTCATGATCACTGTAATGTTGCGTAGTGCCTTCCGGGTCATTCTGACATTGTTAAGAGTACATGGCCTTTGAATGAATCACCCGCCTAGGTCATGGGCTCAGATCACATCGGAGGTGGGGGCAGGGCTAACGGAACATGCAAGTTTAATTTCTTCTGGTTCTGCCAGTTTACCCTAGTGCAGCTGGTGTGTGGAATATTGACGATACTTTTCTTCTGGACAAAATACTTTCTGCCTTTAACATATAACACATTTTATTTTGTCAGGCTGAACTCTCTAGTGGATGGAGTGTTATTGAGCTCGGCAGAGCAGCTGTGTACTGTGAGCTCACCAAGAAGTAGATCAGTATCTCGTAACCAGAGATTGTCTTGTACGCAGTTTACTATTTAATATACTGATATAAAAAAAGTGTCTTGCTAGCAATCTATTACTTAGTGTATTAACTTTTACATAAACTATCAGATGAATTGATTCTTTTACACAATATAATTTTAAAGTTACAAGGATTGCTGTCTTATTAGTTCAGCTTGTCGATATCTTTGACATGTACAAAATGTTACATTAATAAGAAAATGTGTATAGTAAAAAAACAAAAAAAAAATAGTATTGGAGACAGTGTTAAACTAACTACAGCCCTTAAGGAATGCTGCTTGCAGTTGCCAAAGATGATTGGGAGATAAATATTACCATAGACAAAGCTCCCTCTTATATTATATATCTATTCAATGGCCAGCTGATAATATGATGTGCATTCTACTCTCTGTTGAAACAAATAAAATTAAATTCTAGCCCCCCATCTTAATTATGGTGCATTATAAAGAATACTTTATTTAGACATATAGTTTTTATTTTGATATATGTTTATCCAGCAATACTCTCTGGCTCTTTATTATAAGCACTATAAACATTATATTTTTCATTTCATTTAATCACTTTATTCATTTAAATTTATATTTTTGTTTATTCACCTTTTGTTTTATCGTTACTTTCTAGCATCAAGCAAGTCTGCAGCAGACAGCTTCCTGTTTTCTCGATCCAAATCAGCCGACAGAACAGGTATGTGGTCAAAGCAGTGATAAGCTAAATCATTTTAAAATGTTATAACATAAATAAAATGACCATAGAGTTTTAATATTTTTTTTGTGTCTTTAAATTATTTCTTGTTCCTTGTGATTGTGTGTGCAGTAGAGAAAGACTTGCCAACTGATTTAAATGGAGCCGTGATGATGAGAAGACATGGCAGCAAGCTGTCGTATGGTTCCAATGACTCTGCTGGTAGCAGCAACAGCACTGGACCACCTCGGGTAATTTTTTCTTTTGGCTACTAGCAAATAACACAGCCTGGTATAGAGGCAGCATACTCAGATTACTGCTCCTTAGGTCCTGGTTTGAGATCTTGTGAAGGTGAAAATCTGATAAGCTTCAATGTCTTGCATTTGGTCATTGCCAATCTTTAAAATGCTGCCAAGATTTTTGGTATTCCCAAATATGGAGGCTAGTCAATGATTTATGTAAACGGAAGTTACTTTATTAACATTATCAGCTGTTCTTGATTTAGGGGTCTTTGGCATCTTAGCAATCTCTAATTGTCGCATATTATCCTTTGAATTACCCATTGGTCTATCAGGGTTCGTACAGCTCCTGGAAACTCCTTGAAACTCCTGGAAAACAAAAAGTGTTCCAGGACCTTAAAACTCCTGGAAAAACTTCATATAGTCCTGGGAAAATACTAAAAACTCCTTATTTTTCGAAAGAGATTAATTATTAATTAAAAAAATCGTAATCACTGCTCTTAGATTGTACTTTCACTTTTCCAGAAAGCCCTATTGGAGTTAACCCACTTTGCCACTTTTCATTTCCGCGCGCAAACGTTGATGACACCAGTGATGCCACTCCATGGTTCATTTTTTTTTACTAGATCTTGTTTTTTTTCAATCTAAATTTGGGATGTAGGCTATACAAGTCCCCGTAATGTCGTAAAACAAAAAAAAAGCTGTGTAGCGAGTTTTTTTTTAAAGAGCTCAACTTGGCTATTCAAAAAATTTACTCCTGGAAAACTCCTGGAATTTTGAGGCAATTTTTCTGTACGAACCCTGTCTATGGGGATATGCTAGGAAGAGAGTTTACTAGTTATTTTAGCCACTACATACAAGGAAATTGAGTGACCAGTACAATGTCCAACAGCCATAACTAATTCTAACCCTAAAAATAACATGTACCTATTAAAATCTGAGTGGATTCAATGACACATGCCACACCCAGGTAGAAAATCCAGGTGTTATTTTATCTGGATTTCAACTTCTTTTTTGTTTATTTGGTTTAACATTCTCCACATCTTTGGCTCCATTTAATAACAAAGTCATTGGCATTTATATCCTTTCAGTATGAGCTTATTATTAAAATAAGTCTTAAAGCACTACATCTTCAGCTTAGTCTTGCTCAGATCTCTATAATGTCTAATAATCACAGACAGATAAACACAGCATAAAGATAAGAATGGGCATTTCTTATAGCGCGTCTATCCATGCTATTAAATTAGCATGTTCAGGTTGCTCTTGGTGTGAATTGCAGTGGCAGATGTATTAGCCAAAGAGAAAAGTCTTTAAGTTCTTTTTAAAAGAGTCTCTTGTCCCAGATTCTCTCAGTGTCTGAGATAAACTGTTCTATAAAGAAGGCGCCACTGATTCAAATAAGCGCACTCCCAGGTACTTCTTTTTGTGTCCATCCAAACTGGTAGTTTTGAGGAGTGCCTGTGAGGAAGAGCGCAGATCCCTAGATGGCTCATGCCTTGATATAAGCTCTCGAAGATAGAATGGAGCAATGCTCTTAATGCATCCTTACCTAATGGACATATTTTTCCTATTACATTCAGTGCTTTCAAAGTCTTCTAAGTGTGACCAAATACTTCTAATAATTTTATTAAATGTTTGACTTTTTATCACAGAGTAAAGGCAGCAGGGTCAGTTCCATAACTGACCTCTCAGGAATAGCTCGTAGCTTTTCATCCTATCAAATAGAAACTCCTCTTGATATTTTCAAAACCTCAAGGTACGCCACAGTAGAATTACCAAATACTTTGTGTAGTTGTAGGCCTATGGAAAATTTAATTTCTTTTTAACAAAACCAAAAAAAAACAATTTTAATTATTGATATGTGTTAGGATTTAAAATATATATCGTTGTTTTAGTAAGACACAATTTGTATAATCTCTAACCCGGTGTTCACGTATGGAATAAACGAGTGACGTTTTACGATAGAAACAATGACGTAGGAGTTAGAGTGAACGTAGCATAGATTTGGCAGAGAAAGACAGACGACCTTAAGCCTTGGTAGCGGCAAGACGTGTGTAGACTAGGCTATTGAAACTGTTGTATATTTGAATTCATCTTGTACATAAATTGTTGGAGAATTGTTGGATTAAACATTCAGTTATCATTTTAATACAAGCCGGTAGTTTGTTTATTGATTGTTAGCAGAGAATGTGATCTCCCTGAGAGTGGTGTACATCTGATATAGAACATTTACAAAATAACGGTCACAATATGTCACAAGTATATTTTGAAAAAAAAATTAAATTAAAATATGCATAAAGCTATATATAAAACAATAAGCATTAAAATAATATTTTTTTGCAATAGTTTGAGTCGGAATGCACATTTTCAAAACTTTTTGTATGCCTTAGTAGAGTATTCTTGTGGTTAAAACTTATGTTAGGTCAAGTTGCATTTTTTCAAATTATTTTAGTAGAATAATAATATTGATTATTTTTATGTAAGGCATCAATAGGTTTCACTTTTGTATCTTATGGACATTTTTCATCACTACTTCTTTGTTTGGATTAAAACTCGTTATTCATTTTTGTTTTTTAAATGCTAATGATGATCATAAAACTTGTTATTTTCATTGTCCATCAGGTTGTGCCGTGGCAAAGAGAACACACTGTTTAGCTACGTTCATTTAGAGTCCGGGGAAGGGATCATCATCAGCCCAACGGAGGCTGAGCTGAATGAGGTCTACTCCAGTCTACAGGTTCAAGTAGTGAACCATTTCAGTCTGGCCTGTCAGAAGATTAAGGCTTTATTTTCAGAGCAGGTAATGGCATTGTTGTTTTTTACATCCTATTTGATTGTTTTTTGTTTTTTCATCTATAGTTAAGAGAAATATGTATGTCTATATCTGTAATTAAATATAGTATATTAGCTCCCTGTCATAAGATTATTGTTATTATGAGTTAAATATAATTAATATAGATAAATAACTTGACTATACCTATCAGAATAACTTGTTAAAAAGACAATGGCTTGTTCTAAAAGTAGGATGTTTTTCTATGGCTACTTTTTGTTTTTAAAACTACTACTGGGATATGTTATTGTCTTCCTAAAACCAGACTGATGGTGTGAGGTCTGCTGTCTTTAACACTGATTCACTAACAGAGAGAAGCTGTAGAGAAGCAGGAGTTATGTTCCAGTGCACATACCACCAGCCTGAAAGGAAGCAACAGTTATCTACTCTTTCATTCTGGGTTGTTGGGTAAGCTGGATATATATATTTTTTTTGTCTTAAGCTTTTTTTGATTTTCAAAGGTCCACCCACTACTACACCTCCATGGATAAGAAACACAATAATCTTGTTACATGTGTGATGCATGAGGCAATAATTAATTAACTCCCTTGTTTGTGATTACCTCCCTTTTGTTAACTGGTGGTCACATTCCTTTTGGTGACCCTTGTCCAATTGACCATGCGGTGTGTGTGATTTTTTAGAGAGTAGAGTATATTGAGAGACTGGTTAGGCTGTGTTTACTAATCTTTGTGTTTTTCTTAAATCGTATTATCATTATTGACTTGTGTTGAACTTGATGTTATGTGTGATGTTAAATTAAAAGTTATAGTTATTGTTCCTGGTGTCTTTCTGAATTGCTTTGATGAAAGTGGTAGGCGTGTCATTTTATAAGAACGATCCAGATCCTTCGAGGGACCAAGAAGTCATTTAGATAACTGCCCATCCTAGAAAGCGAGACGTAACACATATAAGAAGATCTCATATTGGTGTTGTAGGCATACAGCTATCTCATATTGGTGTTGTAGGCATACAGCTATCTCATATTGGTGTTGTAGGCATACAGCTATCTCATATTGGTGTTGTAGGCATACAGCTATCTCATATTGGTGTTGTAGGCATACAGCTATCTCATATTGGTGTTGTAGGCATACAGCTATCTCATATTGGTGTTGTAGGCATACAGCTATCTCATATTGGTGTTGTAGGCATACAGCTATCTCATATTGGTGTTGTAGGCATACAGCTATCTCATATTGGTGTTGTAGGCATACAGCTATCTCATATTGGTGTTGTAGGCATACAGCTATCTCATATTGGTGTTGTAGGCATACAGCTATCTCATATTGGTGTTGTAGGCATACAGCTATCTCATATTGGTGTTGTAGGCATACAGCTATCTCATATTGGTGTTGTAGGCATACAGCTATCTCATATTGGTGTTGTAGGCATACAGCTATCAGAGATTATTTTCTTCTTCTGGTTTACTCTAGCCTGCTGAAGATCTTAACATGGGCTTGAAATTCTAAACACAATTTTTACAAAAATTTGAAGAATCCTCCCTGTCAGACCAAATTGATCAAAAGGGGCAGTGAAAGGTTCACAAGTTTATGGAATAGAGTGGCTATCAGAACTGGGTAGACAAAGGGACACGCACCTCCCCATATAGGGGAAAAATCCTTTCCTTCACAAGGATTCAAAGTCGAGACCTTCAGTACGTCAATGTGAAGACTGCCCCTAAACAACCATGCCCTAGAAAAAATTGAAGTAAATAACAGGAAAATGTGATGCCTAATTGAAAGTACCAATCAATTCATGATATAAATATGTAGCCTTTAAATTGTGTAACTCTGATAGGTACTTAAAATTTAATCCTTTAAATATTCTAATTAAATTTTTAAAACTTTGAAAGCCTAATATTTCTATAGAAATAGTGAATATAAAATTATATTATGAAGAATTTGCATTTTCCAGGAAATGCTGGCAGTCACCAAGGCAACAAGAAATCTATGTCTGCTTTCATGAGTCCACAAAACAGTCAGCGGTGGAGATGGCTTTTTCACTAGGTTTTGGTAGCTGATCAAGTGTGTCATAAAATTCATATTTTCTCTGGATTGGATATATATATATACACATGTGAATGTTATATTTTCTGTCAGTATTATTGTTCAAGCAACAATATTTCTATGTTAGAGTTAGAAAAACAAATTCCATTATCTAGCTTTAACACTTTACCATATGCCAAGAATCAAACTGTCAAAATATGCATTATAAAAACACTGAAGATGTCCATTAAAGTTTTTTTAAGTAAGTAAGTACACTTTTTTTATTTAAAGTTATGGAATTGTTCAGCCTCTGACTCAAAAGCAATGCTATATTTCACCAGGAGTGGATATTTAGCTCATTTGCAGCATACCAACAAGGGCCAAAACCTGAATTTGCAACACATTACCTTGAGTTGCCTTTTTTTTTGTACTCTGTACACTTATACAGAATACTATAAAAGTACTCCCGTGGTACATTGCTTATAACATGTTGTTGCATTGTGAACAATTTATGTATATGACTGTGCAATAGAAGCTTTTAAAGCTTGACGTTTTCTTTGCTATGAAATCCAGACTAGCCAAAAAGCTATACAATGATTCTGTATATAATGTACTCCAATATTTTTGAGTACATTGTACAAGCCAAACATTCCACTTTCTTTATTTTACAACTGTTTGAACTAATCTATAATGCCTTAGACATTTAAACCATTCCACTATTCTACTATTCAGTTATTCTGTGTTGACCATAAACTTTGTTTTGTATTGACCATAAATTATAACATGTACTGATGATATATTGGATGAGAGTTTGAGTCATTTTTATATGATTGGACATTGCTTTTTTTCTTTATAGCAATTCTCTTCTCAAATAGACATTCTACAATATAAATGGGCCCTCTAAGTTTATTTCTATTGTAGGAAGCCTACAAAAAATATATTGAATAAAGTATAAAGCAACAAACTCAAAAGTTTTATGATCTTACTCTTTATTAAGTCCATTAGTTCATAATACTATCTGGTCCCTGGGGTATACATGTCCTGGTGTATGAAGAGATTTAGTGGCCAGTACTATCTTGAGCTGCCCTTATTATTTACTCTTACTTACTCCATGAGATCCTGAGAACCTCATAGACATCCTCCAGATAGGAGGAAACAGATATTCATGTTGACCTGGGTCCTGGACATAAATTCAGGCTTAGCTACTTTGTGTTGTGAAATTAGATCAGGACATTCAATATTCATAATATAATTATTTTGTGTTGTTGTTATCATTAGCGTTATGGGCATTTCACAATGACAGCACTGATCCTTTGATAATAATTATGTAGCTTAGTACCAATTTTTAACATGATTGATAAATCACTACTTGGTGAAGATTTAAAAGTTATAAATGCATACTTATATATATTCATTTCAATTATAGATTACTAAGATTTCTAAAAAAAAAATAATGAAAGTTTTTGTATTTTTTACATTTACCCTTTGCTTGATCAAGGAGAGCCATGGTGGACATTGCTAATTTGTGTGTGTGTGTAATTAAATGCATGATTTTAAGTTGTTGTTTTTTCACAAAACTTAAACCTAAAGTATGAGATACTAACAAAAGAATGAGGTCAAACTTGGATTAGTATTAGCATATTGATCTTTCTGTACATTACAACTTATGCAAGGCACTCAACAAAAGGTTTTTATTAGGGCCTTTGGGCATACAGTTATGCATACATGTATATATTTACATACATTTTTAGTGCCTTGGTATCTGTGTTTCATTACAAATTTTAACATTTTTTTTTCATAAGAGTGCTGTTTACGTTTGTCAAATTTTTTTTATTGGTGCTATATATTTTTTTATTTCTACATTAAAGAATAATAATAATAGAAATTATTTCATAGACTGCTTGAAAATGAGACTGTCTAAATTCTGAAAAATTTAGAAATCAATTTGTTTTCATGGAGATATAAATGATTTAATAATTTTCATAGAATTTACTGGTAGTTTAGTAGGTGACATTGATAAAAGCTGTAAATGTTGTGATTGATTTCATTAGCTTGAGAAAGTGTTAGCTAAGATACTGTTTAAATTTTCTACAAGTTTTACCACAAAATATTGTTTTGTTATTTTCTTTTCAAATAATTTTTTTATGCACCTGCATAATATTGAGTAAAATAATGGTCTGTTTTATTTGTTTGAATATAAAACTTGTGGATATTAAATCATTACAAAATAGTTGCAATGTAGAAACAGAACTGGTTTCACCTGAGATTTCAGTAAGTCTTTTCAAAATGTATATTATTAGTGTGTCCTTATCCCTGTGAAAATATGATTTTTAACTTTGTTTATTGTTGTTGTTTTTTTTCTTTGTTATTGCTTAAGAGATTCTCTTAAAACATTTTCATCTAAAAAGAAAATGTATCTATTTTATTGGCAATAAATGTTGCATGTTGTTAGAATTTTTTTTTAAATTTCTTTTGGCCCTTCCAGTGTTTATTTCTTTTTCAAACTAGAATGTCATTTATATCAATATATATCGTACATAATATGATTATCATTTCATTGTTTTTTGTTAAATATCCATCCTCAAATAGAAACAAAATACTTAATAGACTATTGCTTTAATTGTATAGAATATACATCATTCCATTCTATTTATTAATTATATAAATTCATGTACGTTTAAATTTTAATGTTTCTCTTTTTCTTTGAACCTTAGTCTTGTTTCAAGACCTAAGGTTCTTAAGGCATATGTGGATATGGCATACTAGGAATCCGTGTGGCCAATGCAATTCTATTAAACTTTTACCAACTTATGGGAATCCTTAGATCGTGAAGAAAAAAATCCTGTCAAAACTGAAAAAAAATGTTGACCAATTACTTTATAATATAACAAAAATCTAATCTTATAAGTTTTACAGACGTTCCTTCTAGATAGAAGATTATTATGTCCACTAGGCCCAAAACTCCTGCAGGGGACAGGGATCCGTCAGTGGCAGGGATAGAACCCGCGACCTGTCTGTTGGTTTTTGGTTGACAGTCTGGTGAACTAACCGCTGGACCAGCTCAAAACTTACACTCAATAAACAGTGACATAAATCCTATTTGTGCCATGTCGAAACTTTAAAATGTATTCTGCTAACTTTTTATATGCCTCTTTACAATTGTAATTTGAAAAAATAGTTTAAATATACCAGTACTTTTAATACCTGTAAAGCTGTAAATAGAAACACTTGATCAAACAACAGCCTAAAGTTTTTTGTACTCTATTGCTAACTTAACTAACTATGGCATTTTTATTTTAAATTTTTAACTTTTCATTATTTATAAACATTCAATTCTAATATAAAGTGGAAACAACTGGAGACATAGTCAAAGTATATTTGCAAAAAAACATTGAAAAAAACTGGAACATTGCCGTCCATTGTTATCATGAAGCCTTTAAAATAACCATTAACCCTTATAGTCCCGGGCGCGTATATAGCAGAACTGAAGGCAGCATAGATAGAAGTAGGTCGGTACGGGAAGGGTTAACAAGATATTCATTCTAGTCTTCTAATATTTTTTTAATTAATTGTGTGTGTAGATTAATTTTTTCAGATTATAATATTTGTTGCTGTAGCCTGTTTCGCTCTACAACATTCCTTCCAGACCTCACTCAAAGGTCTCATTAAGTGTAATTTTCAATTTGTTACAATATTTACAGAAATTCATTTCTGAATTTTCCCTGAAACATTGTTTTGTCTCATAAGTTTGTAAATTAGAAATGTTATGTTAGTTGTTTTGTAATAAATCAAGATACATACTGCTTGAGAAAGTTTGGAAGACTGACTTATAATATTTTTCAAGTTTGTGAATACTGACCAAAGTTTTAGAATTTCACTAAAAATTAAAAATGTTTAAAAAATCATCTTTTAAATTTTATTTTCTTCAAGTAAATAACCATGAAGTTCTTAAGTTGAGAAATGTTCATAAATTCACATCATGTAATTTTTTTTATTTTTTTAATAAGTACCTGTATTTAAAAATATTCAAAAACTAATTTTTCTTTTTGGACTACCTATAAACAGTGCAAGTAAACATTAAGAAATTTAACACATCCTGGTGAAAATTATTGGGTTGTGAATTAAAACAATTTTAGAGTAAAAGCCCTGTAATTATTTAAAACAATTATCTTGTGCCCGTACGAATAAATGCAACTATTAAATAAAACGATGATTTATCAACACATTGTTTAAAGCACGACCTATTAATATGTTATTTTGTTTTTTATTTGTAGATGTAAAAAGCAGGGCTGCGGAGTCGGTAGATAAATGTACCGACTCCGACTCCTCATTTTTTTTTACTTCCGACTCCCCGACTCCGACTCCTCTGTATTAATATGCGAATGTATTTCGTACATTCCTTGAAGGAAAGAAAGGCAACATACATCTACATGTCATTACCACAGGCCTACTGGCTGGGAAGCCAACAGTCTACTGTATTTAATTTTAAGCATTCATGGGCCCCCTTAACTCTTGAGGGCCCAGATACGGGGTCGTATCAGTAGAGGTGACGATCGGCGACTCTAAGGGGCAAACGGTTAATCCTTTACCAGTGAGAGGCTACGTTACACATGGGCGCTGCGTTCCCTGTAACAGCAGAACTAGGGATGTTAAAACCGGTTATCGGTTCTATAAAACCGGTTAAAAACCAAATTTCGGTTACCTCCTCTCCACCACCCCCCCCCCCCCCACCCCCCGCAATGTCACAAGTCATATGCCAAATTTGCGTAGTTTTGTAGGTATATTTGAAAAATACTTCAAACTTAATTAGTGTTTGCAGGGCATTCAAAGGGTTGATTTGTGTGAATAGAATATGATTTTGTACACTTTACCATAAAATTCTTTAGTACTAAAAAAATCTGGGCTAATTGATTAAAACCGATAGTAGTTTTCAATTTTTCAATAATGATTATCAAATTACCGATTATTGTTGACCATAAAATTAAGAAGCATATGAAGAGGCATATATTTATGGTAACTTGTAAAATAATGTGTTGAAAGAGAATCAAAAGAATGTGTATTTATTTAATAGTGCCGTTAATAATAAAGCACAGACACGGTGTTTTGAAAATCAAAACCGGTTTACGGTTTCAAAACCGGAATCCGGTATTCCGGTTTTTGTTTAACATCCCTAAGCAGAACACAACACTATGAAAAGTATAGCCTAAATATTGCCGCTCCTAATTGTGCGTTGCGTGCGTGTCGCATTTATAAGTCGTAAAGGCAGCATTTTTTTGTAGGCCTATTGAACGCAAATTACATAAGGAAAGAATCGTAAATGTGTAAAAGCCTCTCTAGGTCTCTAATAAAGGTATGCTTGTACACTAGTGGCTTAAGATGCGTTTTATTTAGGACCTATGGCCTAGGCCTATAGCCTACTAAGGCAGTGTTTAGTATTCCGAGAAAACCGCGCCTTACAAACAATGTTAATGGTAATTAGTAATTTTGGCACTTGTATAGTGTCATCAATACCAGCGCCGTGCTGTTTATATGACGTTCAGTCTAAAGACACATTTCAAATTAGTTCAAAATTAGTTTTGTGTGTCGACCCGCTATAAGCTTAGTAGCCTATGACAATAGGGATAGGAACTTGGGTAGGGATGGGGACTTAGAGGAAGAAACAGATACTTTACTTTCTCATCACAAATGTCTGTAGCCCTATTGATCGGTTGTTTAAAATAAATGAAGCCATGTCTTTTTCCAATCTAAATTTAGTCGGAGTCGTGCATTTTTTGCCGACTCCGACTCCAGGTACCCAAATTTCCTCCGACTCCGACTCCTCGACTCCGACTCCACAGCCCTGGTAAAAAGGCAAAAAATTTATTTTATTTGAACAAATATTTCAGCCTTAGTATGTCTTTGGACTTGTACATTTCTTAGTCTGGGTGCAACTTGGTTGACAAAATGTTGGGGACAACATTGGTAGGAAACTAGAAAAAGAATTCTGTCCAATTCATATTTGTGTATTGTGATATTTATCAAGCATGTTAGTAATGGGTTTGTTATAACATCATTATTCTTTTGTTACAAGATTTAAAAAAAAATACATAATTATTATTTACATTTAAACTGGTTTGTAAAAGATGTAAACTTGATTTTGACATTGCTCTGTGTATCAAATTATTTGATTCTGAACATAATGAGAAAATAATTATTAAAGACATATAGACTGTGTTGAGAAATTAAATGGAAATCTAATACTTGAAATGTCCTTATAATTATTTTAATTTTATCATAAAAATTTAGGTCGGGCTTGCTTGTAATCATTATTTGGTGAGAAATTATAGCAATCTCAGAGATAGAAGTCAGAAGAGAATTACTACCTAATAGCTGATTGTGACCTAATTTATTGGAATAGATTATTGTAATGGACACGTTTTCAAACCACGTTCATAACGTTTTAATCACAGAAATGATAATTAAAGATTTGTATAATAGCTTACTTGTACAGAATGACTCTACTCCTATTTATAGGTACTTGGAATTTGCAAGGGTAACAGTAAAAGTATAATTCAGTTAACACTTTTCTCACACTTTTGTTTTTGTTTTAAATTAAATCTCCATTTTTGGGTTTATAAATAAAATATTAGTGTGTTGTCTTAATTTTCAGAATAAAATGTAACACTAAAGCTTTGTGCAAATCAAACTGCAAAAAAAAAGTACAAAACAATATAATAAATTGTAAACATTTTATTGCAATCGCAGACTTAAAATGCTTTTAGAAAAAAAAATTAAACCCACTTTTCATGTATAGAATCCATGAAAGATGATACAGTCACCATTAACAAACTATAGTATTCACCATTAAACACATTTTAAAATCAAATGGCATTACAAAAAACACAACCAAATAAATGTCATTCAGCAAGAACTGAAAAAGATTTTATAGGAATGTTTACAAATGACCTTTCAATTAGGTGGTATCACATTTATATTTAAGTAGAAAACAACAACTAAATAACCCAGCATTCGATTCTGTTCATAGCACAAGGAACCAAAACTGTACAGATGCTTGAAAATACATAAACAATTTTGGTTTAATACAACAATGAAACACGGGGAGTAACATTTTTTTTTTTTTTTTAATCAGTTCTTTGATGACTTTTGTCCAGACGGACATAATCATTTAGCTTTGTGTCTGAAACATTACTAGGTAGTTTCTTAATCTGTGGACCAGGAAAGAGAACTTGTTATATTTTTGAAAAAAAATTCTCATTAAACTTAAAAAATAATAATTGTGTGAAATTTACTGCATTTAACCTTTAACTGCTGTCCAAACTAAAAATAGTGCAACAAAGCATTAGATAAATGGCATGCAAATAGTGGCGCTTAAGTAGTGACACAAGATTAGTGGCACCTAAGTACGGTAGTGGCAGTAGGTACCAAAAGGCACATTTTTAATATATTTTTTTGGTCAACATTAGTGTCATTTACTACCTAGATTAATTTTGTTAGGAAAAAATTACACAAATAATAATTAGTAAATTGTGTCCATGTTTAACCTAGATATAAATGACATGATGTGTATGTTATATTGTTTTCGTTGCAAGTGACACAAGGTAAATTTAAGCAGAATTCACTTTTTAAAAGGGAGATAACAACCATTAGAAATCTATCCTTTTTTTAGGTCCTTCTCTTAATCTAATTCAGTCAAATGTTCTGAGAGAAGTTACACAACATTGGATTACAGCTAGAGAAATTTCCATTTTTTTTAAAAATGCAATATTAATAATAATAAAAAATGATGTTATAAAGCAATGAAAAAAATATTTCTTTTCTTCTATTACTCTATGGTATACTTGAGAATAAAAGCTAATTTACAAAATCTTATTTCATCCACCATAGATTGCAAGTGAATAGAGCTGAATTTAAAGTGTCATTTTTACAACAATGAATAAAACAACAAATTACTTATTTCTATAGCAACTAGGTTAATACTGCTTGAGGAAATAAAAAAAACAACAACATCAATTCAGAAACATAAAAACAACTACTGGGTACAAAACTATAGATTTGACTTCCTCTTCATGCATGCAAGTGTTAGGGTATGTACACTTAAAATATATCACAGTGATTATTGTAAGCTTTGAATTGCTGATTTACTCACACACTCAAGATATGCAATATCATTGCAGATTATTTTGCTTATACAGGGATTGCCACATTTTACCTTCACTAGACCATTACGACTTTTCAAAATTTTTTTCAAACCATGGATAATAATTTTCAAGATTAAATCCCACAAATTTTTTTATGGAATCAGTTACATTATATAAATTCAGTTTTAACATATTTAGATATTTTAAACTCTTAACCTTCTAAGTATAAGTACATGTTCATTCAACAATATCATGACATTATCTCTGTAATAATATTCCCTTGTGCAGCACCAGTCGGTGTGAGGTGCTTAAAAAAGACCACCAAAAAAATCTTCTCTTCCAGTGAAGTACCAGACAGTGTAACACCCAAAGCTAAGAGAGTGAATGTGTAGTGCAGGTATGAGATAAGTTTGCGATAAATAATGTTTCACAGAAGAGGCAAAAATACTAGTAAAATGTGGACAGCAGAAATATGTATGACATTGTATGTACAAATATAAACCAACATCGCCATTAGCTGATAACACGATAAATAAATTATTACAACATACTTCATAAGCATTTCACGTGCAGTCAAAAAAATGTCATTTTCATGAAATTATTAGATTCTTTCAATTAAAAAACAACCCCACATCTTACATGATAAGATTTTTTGTTTAAAGATATCTGATCTACAATTAAGTAGACTATCTAGGTTTAAGTATAACATATTTAATTTCCCGCAAACAACTTCTACGTTTTAATCACACAAAAAAACAGATCTCAAAAATATCATTGGCAATATCAACCACCTCATAGAAAAATACATCCCGCACATAAATGTCACAATCACAATATATTTGCCCAAGTCAGTTTCAAAGAAATGTCACCATTTCATGTTAAATAAAACTGTTCTTGATAAGCATTAAGATTTGAAATGGATCACACATAATTTTCATTTAGTTCCGATTTCCGTGTCCAGTACACTATTAAAAAAATAGTATAAAATACCAATAAAATATCCCGTCCTTCAGCAATAATCTGCACAAAATGTTACACAAATAAATATATAAAATAATGTTTAAAGGTCAATAAAAGTCAAACTTTTTATTACATAATTAACACTTTAGTTCTGCCATTAACTACTGTTGTTGTAAGTAAGCATGTAATGTCATCTACTGTTGTTGTAAGTAAGCATGTAATGTCATCTACTGTTGTTGTAAGTAAGCATGTAATGGCATCTACTGTTGTTGTAAGTAAGCATGTAATGTCATCTACTGTTGTTGTAAGTAAGCATGTAATGTCAGAGCCTTTAATTATGTAGCGCCCCAGGGCAAAATTTTCAGCACCGCCCCCTTGCATACTGTAACTGCTTGTTTAGTGCTATATTTGCTATATTTAGACTACATTTGCCGTTTCCCCCCTGGAAGTATCGCCCTCGGGCATATGCCCCCCCCCTGTGTGAGGGCACTGTGTGTAATGTAACAAGACTTGGGGGAGTAAAAGGGGAGACTATTCAAGGTAGCAAAACTCTAATAGTTTCTGCTACTGCTTGGTTCACATCCAGATATGGCCTATAGTTCATCTCAATACTCGGATTCTGAGCTCGGTATTTAATCATCTACTTGGTTAAGTCCTAGAACATGGTGTATTTAATTACAACATCTGAAAAAAAAAATACCTCACTTGTTTTACAAGATAACAAATAATTCATAATAAATAACAATACACGAATTGATACACATTTTTAACATTTTAAACCAAAAAAAATATACATTCCTGAAATGGAAAAGCTCTGTTCTCCATAATCTATCAATAAAGTTCATATAAATATAACAACTAACCAAAGTCTCTATCAGGTTAGTTTTTCATTTATAAAAATAAAATGTTCAATTTTTGACAAAAATTATTTTTTCCATAAATTATTTTTGTTTTATAAATTCCAATGTATCATAATAAAAAGTATGGATAATAAGAAACGTATATCCCAGAATCACATTCAACGTAAATATATTTATATTGGCCTATCATTGGATGATTTAATAACGTTCTTCACCTCTGCAATTTATACACCCTTTTATTAAGGTTCTTTTTTTTAAACTGTTACAGGCACTCCTTTTATACAGAAGATTACTTCATCCTACAGGTAGCATATAGCCATCACAAGTATTTTCATAACATAGTGCAAATCTATTACTTTTCCATAACAGTTAATTGTTATGAAAGGCTCAAATCTAAAGCTTTTTCTCAAAGGGAAACAAGTGTTCCATGTTAAGACAGACAGTGGTTTCTCTACCAGCCCATTTCTTCTCTTACTATTTAGGAAAGATTACTTAGATATATTTTTTAACTGTTATAAACTGTGGAGAGAGTTAAAACTAAGGGAGGTCCAATTTACAGACAGCACTAATATTTTTAAAAAAAGTATTTACATAAAATAAAACTTTTTGACTGAATCGTTTGAACTTAAATGATTGGAGTCAAAATTTGTATGCACCGGTGTGATCACAATAAAATATACCGAAAGACTACACATGTTTAGACAAGTTTAGGGTTAGGATCATATCGCCTGGACTGGACTGCTACCATGATACCTGTCTGTGGCATAGATATTGTCATTACAGTCTGATTCATCGGATGTTGTCCTGGTGATGCAGTCCGTGGACATGTTCCGCGATATGCGGGCTTCGATCTCTTGCACGTCCACGAAGGTGGCATTGGTCACGCCGCTACTGCTTACAGATTCTGTCTCGGGGAGCTCCGATCCTTTCGTGGGCTTCGGTAAGCTTCTCCACGATATTTTCAAGTCTTTAAAGGCGTTGAGCAGAAATATCCCTGCAACGATCACCAAAAATCCGCACAAGTCTCCCACAATATCAAAGACGGACATTTTTTCAAATTCTTGGAATAAAATGGCAGAGCCTGTGATAACAAAGGAGGTGAAGAAAACATAGTAGATGGGCGTGACCACGGCTGTGTTAAATGTATCCAGAGCCTTGTTCAGGTAGTTCAACTGAAGCATTATACAAATCACCACCACGCCCATGAGAAAGTAGGTCATCCAGTTGGTGAATTCGTTGTGACCGCGAATCGTGGCGTTGATGGCCGTTCCGACGCCTTTGCAACCCATGACTGTGAAACAGCCCAGCGTGGAGCACACAGTTATGTAGACAAGGACATTCTTCTGGCCATACCTTGGTCCGAAATAGAACATTGCTACAAGGGCAATTATAAGTATAACTGACCCGTAGACAATAAAAGCTGAAGAAAAAAATACAGAGAAATTTACATTTACTTTAGAGACATACCATACATTTTTTAAACAAGATATCAAGAAATAAATCTCTCTTATTTTAAAGATATATTTTTTTAATTAACATGTAAAAACCTTTTTTTTATAAAATAAAAAGATATTACAACCATGTAATTTCTAGGACTTGAAAACATTTTTCTTTTTATTTATTTTTCTGAACAGATTAACTACAATAGTTTCAAGGAGGATAAAATTGAATTTGTATTTACGGTATTCAATTTAAAAATAGATTTCTAGGCAGCACACTCTGATTGCCATTTCAATTTTCTCATGTTAAAATCCAAGTTTCCCTACGTCTACCCAGCAATAAAGGGTAAACAAAGAAAAGGAAAGTTCCTTTCTCAAGCCACATTGGTCCATGGGGAAGGTGAAGAAGTTTGGCCACTCTTAGCTTTCATTTAATGCAAACTTTATTAGCAATGGGACATTGTGCAGACCACACTCAAATGTTTATTTTCCACCACCACCACCCCCGTTTCATATTTATTTGTAAAAGGAAGGTATGTCTTACCAGGCTCTTTTATCTTCATCATTAAATCTGTCACACTGTGCACTTCTTGCTCTTTAGGTGAGTGAATGACCATAATGGTGGATCCTATCACACAAAGGAAACAGCCAATTTTACCCAGAATGTTCAGTTTCTCTTTCAATACACGAGCTGCAAGTACAGCACTGAAATAGACAGAACATATTTAAGACAGAAATATATATTCTACATATTTATATAAATACAACTATGATGAACATTTTTAGTAGTTTTAAGATCTAAGTAGAAAAATGCTTCACAAGACATTTGATACGGGTGTTTTACACGGGTTTGAGAAAGGTATTTTTAGCAAGCATCATAGTCCAAGAGGCACTTTTGACTTAAATTGTGCCATCCACAATCTCTTTGCTGCACAGCGAGCTTTACCGAATAAAATGATGTAAGGAGTTTTAACACTACTTTGCTGAACAATCTTTTGTTGTACCAAAGAGTCTATAATTCTATAATATTGTTTTTGCACAAATCTTTTTGAATGCCACTTGACATCAGGTTTTATAAATTCATATACACAAAGATTGATTCAATCGTCATTTTTTTCCCCATAAATTGAAACATTTCAGCCACCCTGTGGCTTTGCCCCCTGGTCCCAGGCGCATAAATTTTCATCAGCCGATACAATTCCCTGTGGCCCAGACGTGTATATTTGCATCAAGGAGGGATGTCTAGTAAAAGAACAAAAACAGGATCTGACCTTTCACCATAATCTTGGGCAGAATGTTTATTCAGTAGCTGAATCGTAGAATTTTATTTCGCTTTTTAGCTTATGACCATTGACCAATTACTCATAGCAAAAAAGTACGGTATTAGAAGGTTTTCCAACAATGTAGTCCCATATCACATATATAACATATCTTTAAAAAATTATCATTAACATATGCTCCTTCTAACTTCACTCAATCTAATTATGGTAACTCTACATGTTTACACTGAGAGCAATTTTTAACCAACTGACCTGACTATTACACTTAATGCTCCCAGTGGCGTGACGAGCGTTGCAGGAGCAAAAGCATAAGCTGCAAAGTTGGCACACTCTCCAGATGTCACTGTAAATGTAACATAAAAACATATAGAGTTTACAGTACAAAGGAAGTATGTTGACTATATTTCATTGTTTTTTTTTACAATAGAAGCTTTAACAAAATTACATTTAATGAGGCTAGAAGAAGATAATACTGAAGCTGGGTTTCTGTAGGTATTAATAGAAAATTATTTCTTATAGAGCAGGCATGTCATCCCATATGTTTAATATGTACAGCAACATATAGATTCAAGTAACTTGCAGAAATAGTGTAAATATGAGCTGCCCAAATTTTAATCTGTCTTGGCACTGAAGGGCAAATGCATGTAAAAAAAATAATTATTGTTACAACATAATCATATCATAAACTTTTGAGTGGCATCATACATGCCTGCTCTGATTTGCTTTAATATTAAACAAGTTATAAAAGTATGTTTTATCTGGTCAGTGCTATAAGAATACCCAGTGCACACACACACGCCTGGAAAGACTTATTTCCTTTGTAAAAAAAAAATACTCACTAAGGATCATCCCGCCCCACCACATCCATTCCTTGAGATAACCAAAGCCACCTTGTCCTGAGAATGTCATAGAAATAAACATGTTAGTAACCAGTTATTATATAACTGTATACAACAAAATGTGAAAATCATATTAAGAACTTTTATTTAAATTCCAGTAGATGCTTACAGCATCATACTAAACATAGCAAAAGAATATTTACTTGAATGTCATTTCCTCACATATTCATACAACTATTAACACAGGAAAATAAACGGTTACAGTCTCAATGCAATAATCACATCACATTGAATAGAAAGCAGTTCTCTTCAAGACATGAGATGAAATCTGATTTACAAGATTATGTAGCAAGAAGGGCCCACAAAGCCTCCCTATAAGGTGCCAATGATGACAGGGATGGTCTCCAAGCAACAAATTTTGGTCAGATAATGCTTTGATTCCCAGATGCTCTTTACTATTTTTTCAATTTTTCTTTAATAAAAGGGAATTGACAACGATCTTAACAGTTCAGCCAGTCAAATTTTAATGTACAAAGTTGTGTTTGAGAAAGAACAAATTAATGCTGTGAATTAAATGATACCTAAGAAGAAAACAAACAAAGGAAAATGAGCTGTATTGGGCATGCCATGAACATGACATGAAGTCAGTTGGTTTACCCAAGATAAATAGACTTCCCAGAGCAAATGAATGTTGTAAATTTAGCTCTTTCAGACTTTCTATTACAATGGAAATGACAAGCTTTGAGATTGCCCAGTAATGTTTCTAACTAATGTTGGTTAAATAAAGTAACAGTCGGACCAAATTGATCTATAGGTCCTGTGAATCAGTGTTCACCAGATTCTGTGGCCATGGCATACTAGGTGATTGTGCAGCCAGCACTATGCACAGCCGCCCGTACTTTACCCCAACAAAGGTCAGGTACCCATCAGAGCTGGGTAGACTCAGGGACACCGTCCAGACCCAGGAAAAAGTCCTAGCCTGTACCAGGATTCGAACTCGGACCTTCGGTACGCCAGCCAAATGCGTCGCTGCATGGCCACCGTGACCCTAATATTTGGCAGGCTACACTTAATGAATGGTTGTCTGCATTTCAGAGTTTCATCCAGACCCTAAATAATCCAGAATTATTTTTTATGGGGATTTGTACCCAAGAACTTTGGTGGCAAGTTGGCAGTTTCTCTATCCAATGACCAGCTTACCAAAGAAACATTAAAATTTTAAAGATAAACTATTCATACTCTAAAAACATTTTCCTTAAAATCAGAAATGTATAATTGGCTTACTGCCCTACCTGCTCGCAAGGTCACTTTCTTGGCATAGCGCAGCAAGCCCAACTTCTTTAGGATGAAGCTCGCCCCGATGAAGATGGAGGATCCGATGGCCAAGCAGAGACCTATGACGAAGTCTTGAAGGTCTTTCTCACTTTCAGCCATTGTAGTTGTTACATTGGTCACATTACTTGTGGAGTTTATAAAGCTAAATGAATGGTCTGAAGTGATGAAGCTTCCAGTCTGGACAAATAGAAAAACAAGAAAACAGTTAACAAACAGGATGATAGGATACTATCACAATCTTCTAAATGTGTAGCCCAAGTAAAGTAGCTCGTCGGACCTAATTGATCCATAAGGCCGGTGAAGCAGCGTTCCCCTGTTTCTGTTGCCATGGCATGCTAGGGGATTGTGTGGCCAGCATAATGCCCAGCCGCCTTTACTTTACCCCAACTAAAGTAAAATATTCATCATAGCTAGGTAGACTCAGGGACACCATCCAGACCAGGGAACAAAACCTAGCCTTCACTATTACTTGGCCACCCGTGGCCTCTTTTCAAAAGGTGCTTAGCTTTTTTTAAGAAAATAAATTGAGATCCCCAATGTCTTCAAAAATATGTGTTTATTTATTTGAAAAGTTATAAGTCCTTTGATATATTTGATAAAACATATGATGCTTCTTTCTAAGATTCCATATTGCTAAGTAAAAAGTAAAAGTTTCCCTTGCCTTGGCACCTATTGAAAAGTGAACTACTCAAATAGGAGAAGCATCAGTAACATATAAGATAACACATCAAAGGAATAAGCAAATTCAAAATGTTTATTTGCTTTTTGTATCCATTACATTGTTTCTTCTGCAATGACTGTTTATCAATAATAAATAAGTCTTACACACTCTTTAAAACAAGGCAAACAGCTTTTTTAAAAATCTTTTTATATTTTTTAACATTATCAAGGGAGATAATTGGCTAGATATAGTTTTTAATATCTTTTATTTTACATTATCAAGGGGTATAATTGACAAAAAAAATTTTGATATGTTGCTGTTTTTTAAAGTATATGTGAGATGTGTCATTGATTATGTCTGAATGACAACCTTGTTTGCAAAAGTGGTTTTTGTTTTGTTTTTTCAATCTAATAAGTGCACCCAAAAGAATTTGTTAAATTTTTCATTGAAATTCTTTCTTAACCCACCATTAAAGAAAATCAGGACAGAATCAGTCACTGTCAGTAAGCCATTAAAGGCCTTTGTGAGTTTAAAAAGGCTTTCAAATGTGCCTTGTGTAGTAGGGTACTGAATTGCTGAACCTGGTCACTGTCTGGGTACCAATCAGTAACAGCATAATGCATAGGCATAATCACATACAATAGGATGTGGGGAGGGGGGGGCACACTGACTTTTTAAGGAGGCATGGGCTTGGAGGATACCTGAATCAGTTTGAAAGGGAAGGTTTAGGGGCAATTCACTTTTAGTTGTTTTTTTCCTTAATCAAGTTATGTAGTAAAATATATTTATATTATAAGAGATATTGAGAGAGAAAGGGGTAGGGAAGTAAATGGAGAGAGATTGGAAGATAGTGTAGAGAAGTGGGAGAATAAGGGATAGAAGTGGGAGAGAGGAAGAGATTGGAGAGCGGAGAGGGAGAGAGAATGAGGAAGGAGGATAGAGGTAGACAGGGATGAGGACGTGTAAGAGGAGATGAGGGAGAGAAAAAGAAAAGAGAGAGAGAGAGAATGGTGTAGAAATAGAGCACATGCCATCAAACCTTGTACAGTAAAAAGACCGCTACACAACACTAAACACGCGACTTTCTACCGCTGACTACATGAATATGAATATTTCATATAAAAACAAGGTAAGAAAACGAAAGGCTGTCATATGTTGTATACAGTATAACAAACGGGGTCGGCATTAATGAGCTATTGATTCATCGATAGCAGTTTTAACAAAAAATTATAATAATTTTTTTTTACCACAAACAATGTTTAGATAGTTAAAACAAGAATACAGAGAGAGGGAGAAAGAGAGAGAAAGAGAGAGACAGACAGACAGACAGAGACAGAGTAATACGAAGAAAGAAAGAGAGAGAGAGACAGACAGACAGACAGAGACAGAGAGAGGGTAATACGAAGAAAGAGAGAGAGAGAGAGACAGACAGACAGACAGAGACAGAGAGAGGGTAATACGAAGAAAGAAAGAGAGAGAGAGACAGACAGACAGACAGAGACAGAGAGAGGGTAATACGAAGAAAGAGAGAGAGAGAGAGACAGACAGACAGACAGAGACAGACAGAGGGTAATACGAAGAAAGAAAGAGAGAGAGAGACAGACAGACAGACAGAGACAGAGAGAGGGTAATACGAAGAAAGAGAGAGAGAGAGAGACAGACAGACAGACAGAGGGTAATACGAAGAAAGAAAGAGAGAGAGAGAGAGGGCCGTGAAAGATAGGGCGATAGAATAAGAGAGCGAGAGAGACAGAGAAGGAGAGAGAGAGTTGTGGAGACATTGAAAGACGTGACTTCATAAGTTTGCGCCAAAGTCTGAATGTGTTAATTAAGCGATCGCAGCTGTAATTACGTAAAGAGAAAAAAAATGGACAAGTTTCCCCACTTCAACGTAGGAATATGCTTTTAATACTTTTAATAAACAAGTAGCATGGTTCTGTATGAAGGATTTTTTTACGAAGCATGCATCACGAATCGGATCAATAATGATTAGAGTAAATGCTTTGCAAACGTTTCAAACTTTTTATTTAGCCTAAGCTGTTGACCTCATTAAATCACCAATGGCGGATCGAAGAAAGACTAAAACACAAGCAGTAAAACGGCATGATATATGATAACCCTTGACCTTATCACAAAATGGCGGATCAAGTAAACTACTCCCCCATGTGACGTCACTGGCCAAAATGGCGTTGTAGCCTATATCATATATTAAAAAGAGTAAAATAATCGCGTTTAAATTTATTTATTTTGTTTAAGTCTAAATATCGTTTGCAAGACATTTAATGAATTGATTCGTGCGAATTGGGCATGGATCTTTAAAAACGTTCATACAGAACCCAAAAAAAACAAACTCGTGGGCTAACGCAGTAAAAAAAATACCAAATCTATTATTTTGAAACAATGTCTTCTCGGAGGATCTGGTAAAGGTAAATATTTGGAGATTCTTTTTTAGTCAGTTACCCACTACGAAGTTTCAAGAAATTGACCTTCAGTGGTAAGAAAATTAACTTCGTAGTGGTGATGAATGTTGAATTGCAGTATTATGTCCTGTGAAAGGCAGGCAGACTCTCATACGCTCGTTTTGGAAGATTTACCGGGTAGCCTTTGTAAGGTCACCTGTGGGGTATCGGGGTAAAACCATAACCCCACTGCCTAGTCCAATTTGCATGTTGTAAAAGGCGACTAATAGTGGGTTGTGCATAGGGTATAACCTAGAACCCAGACATGTAAAACTTGTACCCCCCTCCTTTGTGGTGATGTTCGACAGAGGTCCAGATTGCACTACTAAGATAGTGCCTGAGCTGGATAGAGGTTTTTTTTGCGCACATCCTGCAGAGGCACTCTGGTGTTGCTAGCATGAATTGTGGGAACAGAACCAAAAACTCAATCGAACCTCGAGGTTTAAAAGGCCACAAAGAAAACCCAACATAGCAGTGCCAGTTTAATCAGTTCGTCTGGTATTAAATGCAAGAGGGCAAACTGATCTGCTCTGCAATACCACTTGCTTATGTTTTAGTCTTAATACTGCATAGCCTAACTGCAAGAGAGCAAAACTGCTCTGCAGACTGGCTAATAGTTGAAGATACCTTTATAAGGTATACAGATATCCACTTACTTCTGGGAGGCTGGGGAACGTAGAACATCATAGAAGAGATTAGAAAGCAATCAACAGTGGCTACTATTCTGCCTATCCCCCATTTTTTTCTCCAGTATCCTATATTCCAATTTCATTATTTGACCTATGACCTGAACCACTAACAAGAGCGCACCAAGTTTCAAAGCCATTCTTATCATCCGAGGGCAGACGACCAGTTTTTTTTTTTTTTTCCACCATAAGTGTGTGACCTCTGAAATTTACATCTGATATTCCGGCAGCATCCCCTATCCCTTTCCTTTTTTTTAATAGCCCCCCCCCCTTGTAAACGATAAATGATTGATAAATCATTGATTACCAGTGGAGAGCTGGGGAGTAGGGCGTTCGCGGGGCGTGCGGGGGAAAATGCCTCGGCACCCAGTTAATTAATTAATGAAGACTTCTGCCGGGGATTATTATCTTTCACTTTCTGATGGTAAAGTGTTTGTTTTTCTGATGGAATATATTATTGAATATGAAGGCCAAGAAAACTCGGTGAAGATGTTACGTTACATCTGTCATAATAAAGTGCTTATAATTAGCCACATAGAGTAGTGACATAGGCGTAGCATAGATCGGTCAGTAACCAGAAGGTTCGTCACGGGAATCAACTGGGCGCTAAACACCGATACACAACACTAAACACGTGACATGCTACAGCTGACTACATAAATATGAGTATTTGATATAAAAACACTCTAAAACACGGCAAGAAATCGAAATGATGTCCTTCGTTGTATACAGTACTGCAAACGGGGTCGGCATTAATGAGTTATTGATATCGCAGTTTAAACAAAAAATAATTATAAATATTTTATTTTTTTACCACAAACAATGTTTTGATAGTTAAAACAAGAATACAGAGAGAGAGAGAGAGACAAACAGGTAGAGAGGTAGAGACAGGTAGAGAGAGAGAGACAAACAGGTAGAGAGGGAGAGACAGGTAGAGAGAGAGAGACAAACAGGTAGAGAGGGAGAGACAGACTGTGAAAGAAAAGGCGGGAGAAAAGGAGAGCGGAGAAAAACTGCGAGAGATAGACAGGCATAGAGAGAGAGAAAGAAAGAGAGAGAGAGAGAGAGAGAAGTAGAAAGAGAGAGAGACAAACAGAGGGCAACAAGACTGCTAGAGAAGTACGCGGACAGGGTAATTATAATATATCTGAGATCGGGCTTTATCCCAGGTCAGAGGTCAACAATAACAAACAAAAAAGAGCTATAACTAAAAAGAAAAAAAGAGCAAATAAACAAACAAAATGTTAAGGTTATAAAAAGGTCTATTTCTAAATGACAATCAAGTTGGTGTTCACGGCGCCATGATAGGAAAAAATCTGGATTTTATTTTGCCATGGCGAATTAGGTATTTTTTTTTAAACAAAGCGTAATTTAAATAATAGTCCATCATTAAATAGTACATGAACGCTAGTAAATGAGCACTTGTAAAGAAATACCCTCCCGTGTGGGTTTTGTCGCTTTGCAGCAGCACCAAAAGTGTCCTCTCCAGGGCGCATGCCTGGGCCTTGATATGTGGAGATTGTGAGTTGCCCATGCAACCCCCCTCTCTGTCTTATCGGCATATCCCAATGGATATGCGAGGCACTACATTTGGAGCCGATTCGATTGCAAAAGCTGCCGTAAGGAAAGCCTAGTAGGTGTTTCCTAACGCTTTCGGGGCTCCGCTCCTGATTTGTTTAAGGTTAACTCCTGTAGCCTTTTCTATGTCTTGCAAGGCAGCGGGGGTTTGTGATCGGGGTGTCCCCTTGAAAACAGTACATGGAAACAAAAGGTGCTTAGTCAGCTTTTTTTAAGAAAATAAATTGAGATCCCCAATGTCTTCAAAAATATGTGTTTATTTATTTGAAAAGTTATAAGTCCTTTAATACATTTGATAAAACATATGATGCTTCTTTCTAAGATTCCATATTGCTAAGTAAAAAGACAATTACTGTAAAAGTTTCCCTTGACTTGGCACCTATTGAGAAGTGAACTACTCAAATAGGAGAAGCATCAGTAACATATCAGATAACACATCAAAGGAATAAGCAAATTCAAAATGTTTATTGCTTTTTGTACGGTATCCATTCCATTGTTTCTTCTGCAATGACTATTTATCAATAATAAATAAGTCTTACACACTCTTTAAAACAAGGCAAACAGCTTTTTTAAAAATCTTTTTATATTTTTTAACATTATCAAGGGAGATAATTGGCTAGATATAGTTTTTAATATCTTTTATTTTACATTATCAAGGGGTATAATTGACAAACAAAATTTTGATATGTTGCTGTTTTTTAAGGTATATGTGAGATGTGTCATTGATTATGTCTGAATGACAACCTTGTTTGCAAAAGTGGTTTTTGTTTGTTTTTTTCAATCTAATAAGTGCACCCAAAAGAATTTGTTAAATTTTTCATTGAAATTCTTTCTTAACCCACCATTAAAGAAATTCAGGACAGAATCAGTCACTGTCAGTAAGCCATTAAAGGCCTTTGTGAGTTTAAAAAGGCTTTCAAATGTGCCTTGTGTAGTAGGGTACTGAATTGCTGAACCTGGTCACTGTCTGGGTACCCATCAGTTACAGCATAATGCATAGGCATAATCACATACAATAGGATGGGGGGGGGGGGCACACTGACTTTTTAAGGAGGCATGGGCTTGGAGGATACCTGAGTCAGTTTGAAAGGGAAGGTTTAGGGGAAATTCACTTTTGGTTGTTTTTTTCCTTAATCAAGTTATGTAGTAAAATATATTTATATTATAAGAGCTATTGAGAGAGAAAGAGGTAGGGAAGTAAATGGAGAGAGATTGGAAGATAGCGTAGAGAAGTGGGAGAATAAGGGATAGAAGTGGGAGAGAGGAAGAGATTGGAGAGCGGAGAGGGAGAGAGATTGAGGAAGGAGGATAGAGGTAGACAGGGAAGAGGACGTGTATGAGGAGATGAGGGAGAGAAAAAGAAAAGAGAGAGAGAGAGAATGGTGTAGAAATAGAGCACATGCCATCAAACCTTGTACAGTAAAAAGACCGCTACACAACACTAAACACGCGACTTTCTACCGCTGACTACATGAATATGAATATTTCATATAAAAACACGGTAAGAAAACGAAAGGCTGTCATATGTTGTATACAGTATAACAAACGGGGTCGGCATTAATGAGCTATTGATTCATCGATCGCAGTTTTAACACAAAATTATAATAATTTTTTTTACCACAAACAATGATTTGATAGTTAAAACAAGAATACAGAGAGAGAGAGAAAGAGAGAGAGACAGACAGACAGACAGACAGAGACAGACAGAGGGTAATACGAAGAAAGAAAGAGAGAGAGAGACAGACAGACAGACAGACAGACAGAGGGTAATACGAAGAAAGAAAGAAAGAGAGAGAAAGAGAGAGACAGACAGACAGACAAAGACAGACAGAGGGTAATACGAAGAAAGAAAGAAAGAGAGAGAAAGAGAGAGAGAGAGACAGACAGACAGACAGACAGAGACAGACAGAGGGTAATACGAAGAAAGAAAGAAAGAGAAAGAGAGAGACAGAGAAGGAGAGAGAGAGTTGTGGAGACATTGAAAGACGTGACTTCATAAGTTTGCGCCAATGTCTGAATGTGTTAATTAAGCGATCGCAGCTGTAATTACGTAAAGAGAAAAAAAATGGACAAGTTTCCCCACTTCAACGTAGGAATATGCTTTTAATACTTTTAATAAACAAGTAGCATGGTTCTGTATGAAGGATTTTTTTACGAAGCATGCAGCACGAATCGGATCAATAATGATTAGAGTAAATGCTTTGCAAACGTTTCAAACTTTTTATTTAGCCTAAGCTGTTGACCTCATTAAATCACCAATGGCGGATCGAAGAAAGACTAAAACACAAGCAGTTAAACGGCATGATATATGATAACCCTTGACCTTATCACAAAATGGCGGATCAAGTAAACTACTCCCCCATGTGACGTCACTGGCCAAAATGGCGTTGTAGCCTATATCATATATTAAGAGTAAAATAATCGCGTTTAAATTTATTTATTTTGTTTAAGTCTAAATATCGTTTGCAAGACATTTAATGAATTGATTCGTGCGAATTGGGCATGAATCTTTAAAAACGTTCATACAGAACCCAAAAAAAAAAAACTCGTGGGCTAACGCAGTAAAAAAAATACCAAATCTATTATTTTGAAACAATGTCTTCTCGGAGGATCTGGTAAAGGTAAATATTTGGAGATTCTTTTTTAGTCAGTTACCCACTACGAAGTTTCAAGAAATTGACCTTCAGTGGTAAGAAAATTAACTTCGTAGTGGTAATGAATGTTGAATTGCAGTATTATGTCCTGTGAAAGGCAGGCAGACTCTCATACGCTCGTTTTGGAAGATTTACCGGGTAGCCTTTGTAAGGTCACCTGTGGGGTATCGGGGTAAAACCATAACCCCACTGCCTAGTCCAATTTGCATGTTGTAAAAGGCGACTAATAGTGGGTTGTGCATAGGGTATAACCTAGAACCCAGACATGTAAAACTTGTACCCCCCTCCTTTGTGGTGATGTTCGACAGAGGTCCAGATTGCACTACTAAGATAGTGCCTAAGCTGGATAGAGGTTTTTTTGCGCACATCCTGCAGAGGCACTCTGGTGTTGCTAGCATGAATTGTGGGAACAGAACCAAAAACTCAATCGAACCTCGAGGTTTAAAAGGCCACAAAGAAAACCCAACATAGCAGTGCCAGTTTAATCAGTTCGTCTGGTATTAAATGCAAGAGGGCAAACTGATCTGCTCTGCATACCACTTGCTTATGTTTTAGTCTTAATATTGCATAGCCTAACTGCAAGAGAGCAAAACTGCTCTGCAGACTGGCTAATAGTTGAAGATACCTTTATAAGGTATACAGATATCCACTTACTTCTGGGAGGCTGGGGAACGTAGAACATCATAGAAGAGATTAGAAAGCAATCAACAGTGGCTACTATTCTGCCTATCCCCCATTTTTTTCTCCAGTATCCTATATTCCAATTTCATTATTTGACCTATGACCTGAACCACTAACAAGAGCGCACCAAGTTTCAAAGCCATTCTTATCATCCGAGGGCAGACGACCAGTTGTTTTTTTTCCACCATAAGTGTGTGACCTCTGAAATTTACATCTGATAATCCGGCAGCATCCCCTATCCCTTTCCTTTTTTTTAATAGCCCCCCCCCCCTTGTAAACGATAAATGATTGATAAATCATTGATTACCAGTGGAGAGCTGGGGAGTAGGGCGTCCGCGGGGCGTGCGGGGGAAAATGCCTCGGCACCCAGTTAATTAATTAATGAAGACTTCTGCCGGGGATTATTATCTTTCACTTTCTGATGGTAAAGTGTTTGTTTTTCTGATAGAATATATTATTGAATATGAAGGCCAAGAAAACTCGGTGAAGATGTTACGTTACATCTGTCATAATAAAGTGCTTATAATTAGCCACATAGAGTAGTGACATAGGCGTAGCATAGATCGGTCAGTAACCAGAAGGTTCGTCACGGGAATCAACTGGGCGCTAAACACCGATACACAACACTAAACACGTGACATGCTACAGCTGACTACATAAATATGAGTATTTGATATAAAAACACTCTAAAACACGGCAAGAAATCGAAATGATGTCCTTCGTTGTATACAGTACTGCAAACGGGGTCGGCATTAATGAGTTATTGATATCGCAGTTTAAACAAAAAATAATTATAAATATTTTATTTTTTTACCACAAACAATGTTTTGATAGTTAAAACAAGAATACAGAGAGAGAGAGAGACAAACAGGTAGAGAGGGAGAGACAGGTAGAGAGAGAGAGACAAACAGGTAGAGAGGGAGAGACAGACTGTGAAAGAAAAGGCGGGAGAAAAGGAGAGCGGAGAAAAACTGCGAGAGATAGACAGGCATAGAGAGAGAGAAAGAAAGAGAGAGAGAGAGAGAGAGAGAAGTAGAAAGAGAGAGAGACAAACAGAGGGCAACAAGACTGCTAGAGAAGTACGGGGACAGGGTAATTATAATATATCTGAGATCGGGCTTTATCCCAGGTCAGAGGTCAACAATAACAAACAAACAAAAAAGAGCTATAACTAAAAAGAAAAAAAGAGCAAATAAACAAACAAAATGTTAATGTTATAAAAAGGTCTATTTCTAAATGACAATCAAGTTGGTGTTCACGGCGCCACGATAGGAACAAATCTGGATTTTATTTTGCCATGGCGAATTAGGTATTTTTTTTTTAAACAAAGCGTAATTTAAATAATAGTCCATCATTAAATAGTACATGAACGCTAGTAAATGAGCACTTGTAAAGAAATACCCTCCCGTGTTGGTTTTGTCGCTTTGCAGCAGCACCAAAAGTGTCCTCTCCAGGGCGCATGCCTGGGCCTTGATATGTGGAGATTGTGAGTTGCCCATGCAACCCCCCTCTCTGTCTTATCGGCATATCCCAATGGATATGCGAGGCACTACATTTGGAGCCGATTCGATTGCAAAAGCTGCCGTAAGGAAAGCCTAGTAGGTGTTTCCTAACGCTTTCGGGGCTCCGCTCCTGATTTGTTTAAGGTTAACTCCTGTAGCCTTTTCTATGTCTTGCAAGGCAGCGGGGGTTTGTGATCGGGGTGTCCCCTTGAAAACAGTACATGGAAACAAAAGGTGCTTAGTCAGCTTTTTTTAAGAAAATAAATTGAGATCCCCAATGTCTTCAAAAATATGTGTTTATTTATTTGAAAAGTTATAAGTCCTTTGATATATTTGATAAAACATATGATGCTTCTTTCTAAGATTCCATATTGCTAAGTAAAAAGACAATTACTGTAAAAGTTTCCCTTGACTTGGCACCTATTGAGAAGTGAACTACTCAAATAGGAGAAGCATCAGTAACATATCAGATAACACATCAAAGGAATAAGCAAATTCAAAATGTTTATTGCTTTTTGTACGGTATCTATTACCTTGTTTCTTCTGCAATGACTGTTTATCAATAATAAATAAGTCTTACACACTCTTTAAAACAAGGCAAACAGCTTTTTTAAAAATCTTTATATATTTTTTAACATTATCAAGGGAGATAATTGGCTAGATATAGTTTTTAATATCTTTTATTTTACATTATCAAGGGGTATAATTGACAAAAAAAATTTTCATATGTTGCTGTTTTTTAAAGTATATGTGAGATGTGTCATTGATTATGTCTGATTGACAACCTTGTTTGCAAAAGTGGTTTTTGTTTTGTTTTTTCAATCTAATAAGTGCACCCAAAAGAATTTGTTAAATATTTCATTGAAATTCTTTCTTAACCCACCATTAAAGAAAATTCATGACAGAATCAGTCACTGTCAGTAAGCCATTAAAGGCCTTTGTGAGTTTAAAAAGGCTTTCAAATGTGCCTTGTGTAGTAGGGTACTGAATTGCTGAACCTGGTCACTGTCTGGGTACCCATCAGTAACAGCACAATGAATAGGCATAATCACATACAATAGGGTGTGGGGAGGGGGGGGCACACTGACTTTTTAAGGAGGCATGGGCTTGGAGGATACCTGAATCAGTTTGAAAGGGAAGGTTTAGGGGCAATTCACTTTTAGTTGTTTTTTTCCTTAATCAAGTTATGTAGTAAAATATATTTATATTATAAGAGCTATTGAGAGAGAAAGAGGTAGGGAAGTAAATGGAGAGAGATTGGAAGATAGCGTAGAGAAGTGGGAGAATAGGGGATAGAAGTGGGAGAAAGGAAGAGATTGGAGAGAGAGGAGGGAGAGAGAAATTGAGGAAGGAGGATAGAGGTAGACAGGGAAGAGGACGTGTAAGAGGAGATGAGGGAGAGAAAAAAAAAAGAGAGAGAGAGAGAATGGTGTAGAAATAGAGCACATGCCATCAAACCTTGTACAGTAAAAAGACCGCTACACAACACTAAACACGCGACTTTCTACCGCTGACTACATGAATATGAATAGTTCATATAAAAACACGGTAAGAAAACGAAAGGCTGTCATATGTTGTATACAGTATAACAAACGGGGTCGGCATTAATGAGCTATTGATTCATCGATCGCAGCTTGAACACAAAATTATAATAATTTTTTTTTACCACAAACAATGATTTGATAGTTAAAACAAGAATACAGAGAGAGAGAGAAAGAGAGAGAGAGAAAGAGAGAGAGAGAGAGAGACAGAGAGACAGACAGACAGACAGAGGGTAATACGAAGAAAGAGAGAGAGAGAGAGGGCCGTGAAAGATAGGGCGATAGAATAAGAGAGCGAGAGAGACAGAGAAGGAGAGAGAGAGTTGTGGAGACATTGAAAGACGTGACTTCATAAGTTTGCGCCAATGTCTGAATGTGTTAATTAAGCGATCGCAGCTGTAATTACGTAAAGAGAAAAAAAATGGACAAGTTTCCCCACTTCAACGTAGGAATATGCTTTTAATACTTTTAATAAACAAGTAGCATGGTTCTGTATGAAGGATTTTTTTACGAAGCATGCAGCACGAATCGGATCAATAATGATTAGAGTAAATGCTTTGCAAACGTTTCAAACTTTTTATTTAGCCTAAGCTGTTGACCTCATTAAATCACCAATGGCGGATCGAAGAAAGACTAAAACACAAGCAGTAAAACGGCATGATATATGATAACCCTTGACCTTATCACAAAATGGCGGATCAAGTAAACTACTCCCCCATGTGACGTCACTGGCCAAAATGGCGTTGTAGCCTATATCATATATTAAGAGTAAAATAATCGCGTTTAAATTTATTTATTTTGTTTAAGTCTAAATATCGTTTGCAAGACATTTAATGAATTGATTCGTGCGAATTGGGCATGAATCTTTAAAAACGTTCATACAGAACCAAAAAAAAAAAAAACTCGTGGGCTAACGCAGTAAAAAAAATACCAAATCTATTATTTTGAAACAATGTCTTCTCGGAGGATCTGGTAAAGGTAAATATTTGGAGCTTCTTTTTTAGTCAGTTACCCACTACGAAGTTTCAAGAAATTGACCTTCAGTGGTAAGAAAATTAACTTCGTAGTGGTGATGAATGTGTATTGCAGTATTATGTCCTGTGAAAGGCAGGCAGACTCTCATACGCTCGTTTTGGAAGATTTACCGGGTAGCCTTTGTAAGGTCACCTGTGGGGTATCGGGGTAAAACCATAACCCCACTGCCTAGTCCAATTTGCATGTTGTAAAAGGCGACTAATAGTGGGTTGTGCATAGGGTATAACCTAGAACCCAGACATGTAAAACTTGTACCCCCCTCCTTTGTGGTGATGTTCGACAGAGGTCCAGATTGCACTACTAAGATAGTGCCTAAGCTGGATAGAGGTTTTTTTTGCGCACATCCTGCAGAGGCACTCTGGTGTTGCTAGCATGAATTGTGGGAACAGAACCAAAAACTCAATCGAACCTCGAGGTTTAAAAGGCCACAAAGAAAACCCAACATAGCAGTGCCAGTTTAATCAGTTCGTCTGGTATTAAATGCAAGAGGGCAAACTGATCTGCTCTGCATACCACTTGCTTATGTTTTAGTCTTAATACTGCATAGCCTAACTGCAAGAGAGCAAAACTGCTCTGCAGACTGGCTAATAGTTGAAGATACCTTTATAAGGTATACAGATATCCACTTACTTCTGGGAGGCTGGGGAACGTAGAACATCATAGAAGAGATTAGAAAGCAATCAACAGTGGCTACTATTCTGCCTATCCCCCATTTTTTTCTCCAGTATCCTATATTCCAATTTCATTATTTGACCTATGACCTGAACCACTAACAAGAGCGCACCAAGTTTCAAAGCCATTCTTATCATCCGAGGGCAGACGACCAGTTGTTTTTTTTCCACCATAAGTGTGTGACCTCTGAAATTTACATCTGATAATCCGGCAGCATCCCCTATCCCTTTCCTTTTTTTTAATAGCCCCCCCCCCCCTTGTAAACGATAAATGATTGATAAATCATTGATTACCAGTGGAGAGCTGGGGAGTAGGGCGTCCGCGGGGCGTGCGGGGGAAAATGCCTCGGCACCCAGTTAATTAATTAATGAAGACTTCTGCCGGGGATTATTATCTTTCACTTTCTGATGGTAAAGTGTTTGTTTTTCTGATAGAATATATTATTGAATATGAAGGCCAAGAAAACTCGGTGAAGATGTTACGTTACATCTGTCATAATAAAGTGCTTATAATTAGCCACATAGAGTAGTGACATAGGCGTAGCATAGATCGGTCAGTAACCAGAAGGTTCGTCACGGGAATCAACTGGGCGCTAAACACCGATACACAACACTAAACACGTGACATGCTACAGCTGACTACATAAATATGAGTATTTGATATAAAAACACTCTAAAACACGGCAAGAAATCGAAATGATGTCCTTCGTTGTATACAGTACTGCAAACGGGGTCGGCATTAATGAGTTATTGATATCGCAGTTTAAACAAAAATTGCGAATTGGGCATGAATCTTTAAAAATCGTTCATACAGAACCAAAAAAACAACTCGTGGGCTAACGCAGTAAAAAAAAGTACCAAATCTATTATTTTTAAACAATGTCTTCTCGGAGGATCGGGTAAAAGGTAAATATTTGGAGCTTCTTTTTCAGTAAGTTACCCACTACGAAGTTTCAAGAAATTGACCTTCAGGGGTAAGAAAATTAACTTCGTAGTGGTGATGAATGTTGAATTGCAGTATTATGTCCTGTGAAAGGCAGGCAGACTCTCATACACTCGTTTTTGGAAGATTACCGGGTAGCCTACCTTTGTAAGGTCACCTGTGGGGTATCGGGGTAAAACGATAACCCCACTGCCTAGTCCAATTTGCATGTTGTAAAAGGCGACTAATAATGGGTTGTGCATAGGGTATAACCTAGTACCCAGACATGTAAAACTTGTACCCCCCTCCTTTGTGGTGATGTTCGACAGAGGTCCAGCTTGCACTACTAAGATAGTGCCTAAGCTGGATAGAGGTTTTTTTGCGCACATCCTGCAGAGGCACTCTGGTGTTGCTAGCATGAATTGTGGGAACAGAACCAAAAACTCAATCGAACCTCGAGGTTTAAAAGACCACAAAGAAACCCAAAATAGCAGTGCCAGTTAAATCAGTTCGTCTGGTATTGACTGCAAGAGGGCAAACTGCTCTGCTCTGCATGCCACTTGCTTATGTTTATGTCTTAATACTGCATAGCCTAACTGCAAGAGAGCAAAACTGCTCTGCAGACTGGCTAATAGTTGAAGATACCTTTATAAGGTAATACAGATATCCACTTACTTCTGGGAGGCTGGGGAACGGATATAACATCATAGAAGAGATGATAAAGCATCAACAGTGGGTACTATTCTGCCTATTCCCCATTTTTTTCTCCAGTATCCTATAGAGCGTTCTCAGTGGGCGTGGCTTAGCCTTTTTAGTGATGTATTTTTGTAAATAGAAGCCACTATTGGTGTACAAAAATGGTGAAGTACTTCTTTATCATGCCAAATTCACATCTGAATATTGGCTATCCTACTCAAAAATAAGGAGGTAAATAGTATTACTTTAGATTAATTGATTAATGTGATTAGGCTAGGGCCGGCTAGACCTATTTACACTTTCAATTTCACTTTATAGGCCTACACTTTTAATGTTTCGTAGGCTAGGCTAATGGCTAAGTAGGGATGCCAAGTGATAGTGTTGGTGAATAGTGACATAGGCGTAGCATAGATCGGTCAGAAACAGAAGGTTCGTCACGGGAATCAACTGGGAGCTAAACACGATACACAACACTAAACACGTGACATGCCAAAGTGTCCTCTCCAGGGCGCATGCCTGGGCCTTGATATGGAGATTGTGAGTTGCCCATGCAAACCCCCCTCTCTGTCTTATCGGCATATCCCAATGGAATGCGAGGCACTACATTTGGAGCCGATTCGACTGCAAAAGCTGCCGTAAGGAAAGCCTAGTAGGGGTTTTCCTAACGCTTTCGGGGCTCCACTCCTGATTTGTTTAAGGTTTACTCCTGTAGCCTTTTCTATGTCCGCAAGGCAGCGGGGGTTTGTGATCGGAGTGTCCCCTTGAAAACAGTGCATGGAAACAAACAGTTCGTGGTTAGCAGGCTGGATAAGGACCGCATGTAGTTGTGTTGGCGGCTTCGGACAGGGGTTGGTAGAAAGTATATACCGGGACATTTTTTAAAGTAAATTTTAATTAATAGAACTGCTTCATTACGAACAATGTATTTAGTGGTCGTTGCTAACGAAGCAGTGAATACATCCTGCCGCCACCTGTGCCTTGTACAGATGATACTATATATATCCTAAATTAGAAGTCGGCAGCCTACGCTACGTGTGCAGGCTAAGCACGCAGTGTAGGTGAATTTCAATGACACGCGGACCGCCAAAAGGGCAATTCGTCTCTTCTACAAGAAATTGAATGCTGCAGAATTAGTTTTATGATGCCTGCACGCTAAATGAATTAGAAATTCTACTTTGGCACTTTATTATCAAAAGGTTGCCATCACGTGGCCAAGAGACATACAATCGAGAAAGAAGAAAAAACAACAACATGGAAACTGGTCAACCTTAAATTCACGCGGCTGTTTCTTGCTGATTCCCTAACAACACACACTGTATTGGCCCAACATTTGACCAGGATTTGAATATTGGCAGAGTGTTGGTCCAACATTTGGCAAGTGTGCTGTTACAACTTCGAGGAATACAAAATGTTTTCATAAATCCGAGGGCTCGGTGGGCTAGCGGGGCGCTTTAATCTGGTGGCCCCATAACAGGTTTCTGTAGATGAAACGCGCGATCGATCTCTGTGTGTGTGTGTGATTGGAAGGCTGTTTTTTTTTTTTTTTTTTTTTTTTTTTTTTTTTTTTTTTTTTTTTTTTTTTTTACATTGATCTTGAGGGTTGACCCTGTCTAATGGGTACCCGGCATTAGTCTGGGGGGGGGGGGGATAAAGGAGGCTGGCGCGACACTTTCTCCTTGTGGTCAAAGAAACTTGTGAAAGCGGCTAAACTTGCCCCCCCCCCCCCCCCACTGACCAACGTGATCTAAAAATGAACTCATTTTTTATTGTTCGTCAATCTAAAAAAAAATTGTGTTCTGTTTTTCTGAGTTTTTATTTTCATTCCATAGAACGCCGAAGAAACTGTTAACGAAGTCCTTGGTGTAGTACCGTAAGCAATGACAATGCCGCCCCATTTACAGACCAAAAACAATGTAATTTTAAATAGGCCTACTTAGTCTACGTCAGGCTGTATGGCTGACATTAAAGAAAGAGAAGAACAATGTCTATACACAACACTGAGCGTGGACACGTGCCATTAAATTTCACGGGAGATCGATATAAGTCTTTTCAGACAAAAAAAAATCTGATTAAACCCAACGAAACTATAGCAGGTGAATAGAACAGTCTAAATAGAATTCATTTGAATGGGGTAAATCAAACAGCCAGGAGGCCTATGGCTGGATAGCACAGTGCTTTGTCTGTGAAACAGGCAGAGAAGAACATTCAATTCATTGTTCCTTATAAAACAATAAATAACAAATTCGTGGCCTCAGGCCAACTAGTTTATTAAACGGGAAAAAAAAGTCAACATTCATCTTTTTTAATGTCACTTGTTTTGTTTTTCTTTTTAGAATATATATATATATATATACATCACTTTTTTAAAATAAATGTCAATAACACGATTAAGAAAATAAACCCATGTGGTTGGTACAATTTATACAATACCTCGCAATGCCTACACCAGGAGTTGTCAAGCTCAAAGGAAACCTACGGCCGCAATAGATCATTTAAAAACTAACAAAGCTAAGAAGCAAAGATTGTAATCTCAGAAAAAATAAGAATTACCGGTAATTATTTTACACATACGCTCCTTTGGGTTATGCTGATACACCAAACTTAACCGTTGGAAGCTTTTAACATTTATTTACAATCAAATCATTTTTAGTGTTTTGTTTTAATAAGGCCGGAACGCACTTATTTCATGACAATTGTTTTGGTAAATCCGGTTGAAATGAATTAACAGTTCCGGCTTTTGTTCAGAGATGACGATTGTTCATCGGTAGGCCTTGTAGAAGTTTTTGTTCATTTCATTTTTTTTAAATGTTCACACACATACACGAAACCAAACATCTATATTATGATTGTTGCAGACTTTCTGAAATTTGTAAAATTTTCAGGACGGTATGAAAATATGCCAAGTATCCCAACCACAAGATGGTAGAAGATGATTTCATTGCTCTTCGACCAATTGGTGTCGGTACACTCTGTTGTTTTTTTACAACTACAAGCACATCTACGGCAGGGATCGGCAACCTTTTGAAAACAGTGTGCCAAAGTATGATTTCTAATTCATTCAGCGTGTTAACAGCCGAAAAGTCATCCTGCTGTAGCACTACATTTCTTGTAAAAGAAACCTGCATAGACTTTTAGGGCCACTTCCGCGTGTCATTGAAAATCCCTCTACGTGCCAAGTCTGGAACGCATGTCATAGGTTTGCCGACCCCTGATAGGGCAACGGGTTTCCTTCCAAAGGGTCGCATGCGTCCCCCTTGCACCAAGTTCAACATGCCTGATCTAGACAACCCAATAATATCTGCAAGGCTCGACTGTCCGCATGAAATGGTTCGTCTTGGTGTCAATGACACATCTTGAAATGACACATCGACACTGTCTCAGCCCCAGCGGCTTGTTGCTAAATAAATTGTCCATGCATTTAGAAATGCAAAGCAGAGATTTGAAACGCTTTAATTAACCTGTTCACCATTTCTAATAATGCAGGGAAAAGTTATTAGTGTCATCAATTTTTTGTTGCCTTTTAAACAGTGCATAGTAAGTACTATCCCAGCGGGTACACCTGTCAAATCGACGGGGAAGAAACGTGAAAACCACGAAAACACGTGAAAACCACGTTTTTTCCATGTCGATACCACGTGGTGTGCCCACTGGGAAAGACTTGGGGAAACTAATATTTTTATCCTTGACGGTTTATAAAGATCACTTCATTCGGTATACTGATCAACTTAGACTATATTATTTAACAGTCGCTCCCTTGTCATATGTCTTATTATTAAAATATCTGAACAATGGACCGACTTCAAACATTGCTAACATACCATATCATATATATAATATAAACCAATAAAAACATTTTTCAGGGCTATTGTCTCCCACGGGGCCTTGTCTAGTACAGAGTTGGACTCAGGGCTGTGGAGTCGGAGTCGGAGGAATTTTGGGTACCTGGAGTCGGAGTTGGAGTCGGAACATTTATCTACCATTTATCAGTCCTAGTCGAAGAGTCGGAGTCGGAGGAAATTTGGGTACCTGGAGTCGGAGTTGGAGTCGGAACATTTATCTACCGACTCCACAGCCCTGGTTGGACTTACCAATTGATTCGATCGGGACCAGTAATCTTAACGTGCGACTCAACTGGTAGTTGTTCAACTTGTTGTTTTTATGAAATAGCGTCAACAAAAGCTGTTTTTTTGGAAAGAGTGCCATCAAAAGTTGTTTTTCTAAAATAGTGCCACAAAATTTTGTTTTTATGACCTTGTGCGAACATAATATTTTCCATAGACTATAATATACATGGACCGCTTGCTTTAGTATTTCTGCTATATGATGACTTGAAACACTGATGTTCGGAATTCCAGATTCTAAATAACGTAATTGCTATACAGGAAATAAAGTTATTGATATACAACTTCCGTTTTATTAAATCGCTAGGATTTTCTCAATGAAAAATTAAAATCGAAACTTGTACAGAGCGGAAACATTTATAGATCAAAGTTGTGTGCGCACGGAAAAAGAATATAAGCTCTAAAAATAGAGCAGGCGGTCCATCTTATTATAGTCAATGAAAATAGGATTAATAGGCCTACAAGTATTCATTTAAAGTCGAAAAAAATGCGATTTAATAAAACCCAACTTGTCTAACAATTACTTCATTTAGAATCGGGAATTGAAAAAAAAAAAGAAGATAATAGCATAAAAAACTAAAGCAAGCGGTCCATGTATATTATAGTCTATGATATTTTCCTTTGAAAAAGTACTACAAAAGTTTTTTTTTTTTTAACAAAACCCCATTGTTTCATGGTGCTGGGAGATAATAAAGCGCAAGATGAAAGAGGCGCCAATCCAATGAGAGCGTCGTTAGTCGATAAGTCACCCTAAGACCATAGACCATTACATTAACAGAAATATAGACACACGCGTAAAGATAAGTTTAAAGATTGGTATTGGCCAACGGATCATTGTGAAGTTAAATACCCATATAATATAATGTCTCAGACCTAAATATAGAGTAGACCCTGTGTCTTCAAAGGGCAAACATTGGCACAGTGTTCATTATAAGTTTAGGCCATTATCGACCGGTTTGTCACACACCCACGCACACAGAGATCGATTGTACGTTTCATCTACAGAAACCTGTTCTGGGGCCACCAGATTAAAGTTTAAAGGAGATCGCTATAGATCAATGAGGCGTGGCCCACACATTCACACAGTAAGCCTAGTCAAAGGTGACGCCCCAGTGAGACGGTGTGTGGTACTGGAGCGAGGTAGGATACCCCTATGTGGTAACCTTTGCAAAACTAAAATACTGCTGTTTAAAAAATATAAATCAGCCAATTAAATAATGTTGAACGGAGACTTAACTAAAAGTATATGCATTAGCCTTGCATTGGCTATTCTTTATGTGGGTTACTCACCGGCCATTCCTCGTCTAGTAAAGTAAAGTACAGGTTGGACCAAACTGATTATAGGGCTGTTGAAGCAGCGTTCACCAGTTTCTGTGGCCACAGCATACTAGGGATGTGTGGCCAGCACAATGCCCAGCCGCCTTTACTTTACCCAAACTAATGTCAGGTACCCATCAGAACTGGGTAGACTCAGCGACACCCTCAAATCAGTCAAATCCTGGCAAAAAAAAATCCTAGCCTCCACCCAGGACCTTCGGATAGCCGCTCGGCTACCGCGCCTCATCATTCCTCGTTTACTAGGATACAATGTGAAGCAAACTATATAAAGGCACACTTCTAAACGCAACTGACAATATAGAACACTTACCGTCACGTTATCTGCTAAATTCCAATCAGTAACATTTGAGTTGGACATGTTAGAGGCGGCCATTTTGTATTACTGGCACCCCCTTAAGTATTTCTGTCTTCTCCAAACTTTTAACAACAAAAATTTAAAGTCCGCGGGTGATGCACTGTTCTTTTGTTTCCGGGGTTACATATCCAATTCTAGTTGGAGAAAAAGTTCCAGAAATTAAGTCAAAGTGAAGACTTGGGGCGATTCCAGAAGACTGCCGAAAGATTTCGTTCTTTAAAAATGTTCGTTCAAGTGCGAACATAAAGACAGAGCACCCAGATCAATCGTGCGGTCCGGGTCGATAGCAAATCAATCGATAGCCAATGGTTCCGTGATGGAGGCAAGAAGCACTTTAAACAACGGTCGTACCTGCCAATAAGCACGAGGGCGGGGATATATCAAACAAATACATCAGCCACATTCTCGCGTGACTGTCAGAAAGGGGATATCTCGCCCGCTCAGCTTCTAGTTTCAATTTGTGGTTTCACCATGTCCAATGTTTAAAAAAGTAATTGCACTTAACACGTCACTGTCTCGACATTTTGTCCAGAAAGGTCTTTCTAAAACCAAGACGACAAGATTATTTTTTTTTCCCACATGTAATTTAATATTTACTTTGTCCGCTGAAACCCAATACACGTTCTTAAAGCCACACAAATAACTGTTGGATAATGACCCAAAAAAATGTATAACACAAGTCACAAGATATTATACAAAACCTAACAGACAACGAGAAAGGTTAACAAACAAAACCCGCAGACTTGATCATTCCTTTACTTTTCGTCTTTTGTTTTTTTAAAGAATAAGAAAGACAATAACAATACGTGTAGGCTAATCAGATAAGTAAAACGAATCTGTCCGTGACATAGATTTCTAAGATCACGATGAAACAAAATTTGATTTCGATTTGAAATCAAATTAAAACAACTGGAGATAAGAGAACAGTATTGTTTCCTTGTGGTTTTTACTGTGTGGTGGGTTGTTGAGTATGTTGGTGGGTTGTTGTTTATGTTGGTGGGTTGTTGTATATGTTGGTGGGTTGTTGTATATGTTGGTGGGTTGTGTATGTTGGTGGGTTGTTGTATATGTTGGTGGGTTGTTGTGTATGTTGGTGGGTTGTTGTATATGTTGGTGGGTTGTTGTATATGTTGGTGGGTTGTTGTATATGTTGGTGGGTTGTTGTATATGTTGGTGGGTTGTTGTATATGTTGGTGGGTTGTTGTATATGTTGGTGGGTTGTTGTATATGTTGGTGGGTTGTTGTGTATGTTGGTGGGTTGTTGTGTATGTTGGTGGGTTGTTGTGTATGTTGGTGGGTTGCTGTTTTTTTTCAGTATTGGTATCTAGCGCATGGCTTTAAAAAAAAATAGAATCTAAATGTAGAACATAAGCACTGCGATGTTGTAATGGAGAATTGAAGTTCCTAGTGGACTGGAATTGCAAAAGTGCAATTACACTAAACTAGAAATAAGGTTGTTAGGCACGATAAAAATAAACAATGGCACAAGCGAATCATCCGTTATGTAAAGTTTGGAAACGAAAGGTTTCGTCTTTTAAAAAAAGTGTTTTCTTTATGCTCGCCTTGAGAAAGCCCATCGAGAGTTTATCATTGGAAGAAATAGTGCATGGCTCGTGAATTGACTATACGGTTTAGCTATGTTTAAAATGCTTAATATAAGAGTGAGAGAGAAAAATATAAACAGATTAAAAGAGAGAGAGAGAGAGAGAGAGAGTGTGTGATACAGTGAAATAAACAAAGAGAATGAGAGAAAAAAAGTGTACGGTACCAAAACAAAAAAAGATAGAGAGAAGAAACACTGGAGTTAGACAGAGTGAGATATCAAAATAAAGAAGAAAATAAAGAGGAGAGAAATGAATGAAAAAGAGAAAGCTATAGAGATTTGAAGAATGCAACACTCTTGACCTATTTACTTCTAAAAATGGTCACACTTCAATGACTTGTACTACACACAGCAGTCGAAAGGGCAGTACTGCTTGAACAGTAGCCTACTTGTGTGCTATTGAATGTGAATGCAGACATTTCCTATGAAACTAAGACAGAATGCAATTGTAATGAGAAAACATTAAGGGAAATTATAAGTAATAAAACAGCGATGGAATGATGTGACCAAGAGTTAGTGTAGCTGGGACGTGCGAAAAAAAAAGAGGGGGGGGGGGGGGAGGGAGCTTGCCAAGCATAGCGACCTGAAGCTAGCTGACCATTCATCAATTTCACAGAACGCTCAGTGCGACGGTTACAATAAAAACAAATGCCCACACAAATCCTGAAACAAGGTCCAGCTTAAGATCTTTAACACAAACGAAACGATTATCGAGAATTTGAAACGATGACCATTGATTCGAAGAAACAAAAGACGGAAAAAAAAAATCTGAGAATGAAAATCAGATTGGCATCATTCACAGCCCCAATGAAATAAAATCTTTTCAAATAACTGCCATGGAAACAATATAGAGAAGAAAAACAAGATAACACAGTCAAAGCTATTTGAACACTCTTTATCCACTATTTCAGAATTGCTAGATCTATGTGCAAGCACATATTTAAAAAAAATGGTTAAGTGGTATTTCAAACTACCGATACGTAGAGTCTATGTCGGATGTTAAATCTACATTCTTTTAAAATGTGGAGACTTATTCATCGGCTATTTGGTCATGAGGTCATGAGTTGTTTATGAGGATTAGTGACTGACACAGAAAAGCTAACATATGTTGTCCATGAGAATTAGTGCCTAACACTGGCTAACACATTTGGAGATTTGAAAACTTGAAATAAAACAACACTTTTATATTATTTTCAAACCACTTACGAGTCACATGTTGCATTTAAAAAAAATGAAACTAAGCCCGAGTTAAAGTTTTACACAAATCTCAAAGAAACTGCGTTCCGATCATCAATTTAGCCTACACATTGAACTTAATAGAATGTATTTCTAATAGACACTGGAGATACTTGCTATAATATAGGAATTGTATGGTGCGAATCATTAAATAAACGCTTACACTGTAGGACTATAGTTTCTACTATAGCTGTATATTATTTATACTGTTATTTTTGTTTTTTAAAGGCAAAGCTTGCCAACTCCAAATGAACATTATTGGCACGGCCAGTTACTGCTAACAGCGAGGCTAGTTCTAATGACTCGTGTGAATTAATGTATAGTATGTCAAGCAGAATACAGTAAAGGGGAGGGGGTGGGGGGGGGGGGGTATGTGTGTCAACATAATGGAATGGAATCATGACAGCAGCCAATCAAAAGAAGAAGACGGAATCGCCGTGACATACCCTCCGCCTCCTCCCCCAAGCAGGTGAATCAAAGCGCGGGGAGGCTAGTGCCTCGGTCCGACCTAGTAGTGCCTCTCACCTCAAGTAGCACAAACAAACCAACAAAGGAATACACACACTGGCGGGTAAAATCACCCAAAGATGGCCTTCTTGATTGCAGCACACAAGACAGAGAGAGACATAGTGATAAATTATATAGTGTGAAAACCATTTAAATGATGTCAACTAGATATCTCTATGACAATGGCGCAATAAGTTCCCATGTAAGGCAACCCCACACCACACCTGTCCCGATATAGACCTTTCCAACCTCTGATTACTTCGGACCCAGCATAATTAGTATTATTAGAATCGATAAAATTAAAGATGCCATGATTAAACGTTGATTGGGTTAACCCTAGAAGACTAAAAAAACTGAAGTGAAGACATTACTAGAAATGTTATCTAGACGTGATAATTAAGCTTAGTGATCCCTTGGGTGAAGACAATTTTCAATGGCACGCGGAAGAAGACTAAAAAAAAAGGCAAATCAAATCTCTTGTAAGAGAAATCGAGAGTTAAAGCAGTGTGACTTATAGGTTGTTGGCACGTTTAGCGACTTACAAACCCTACTTTGATACACGATTATTTTAACCACTTGTTCAAGAGAAAAACAGGCCTATCAAGGTTGAGACCCTGCTGCCCTGTGGGAGTTTGGGGCGACGGGCGTAAGACTGTAAGACTAAGGTCTGTAACTTTAAAGACATCCACACAACCTAAGAAGATGACAACTTTTGATATTTAATCCTTTTAAGTGTCCCGATTTCTTTGAATTTACCTATAATGCCTGATTGTCTGCTATTGACAAAGTCGCGGATAATTGATTTCTGAAGTTCGATCAAGTGAGAATATTCTAAATAAAATAAGTAAACAAGCATTTTACAAAGTGTGGGGGACAAAACACAAGAAACGCTTAACATTTCTATTTATATTGCACAGGCACCTCTATTCAATACGAAGATAGGCCTAAACAACCGCCCTCCCCCCTTTTTTTGTAGTATATATCCTGTATTCGATATATTGATTGGCCAAGCAGATCAGTCATGCGGCGCCAGATCGATAAAGGAATAATAATGGCGTGTCGCAGTGGGCAACAACCCAAGGACCAGGTGACATTCGATTCGCTCCCTTGGAGAAGGGCCATAACAAAATAAGAAGTAAAGAGGGGGGAGGGTTGGATAAGGCTTGTTCATCGAGAAGACACGGATTTATTTATTTTTTAAGTGAACTACATAGGGCTATACATAGTTCTATAATTCTAATGCCAACGAAGGCCTTAGACAGTTATTGTGTGAGAAAGGTATTATTAAGCCCCCCCCCCACCCACCCCTCTTTTAGAGTAAAGGACATTTCCAATATTATAAGAAAAAAAAACGATCGCTCAATTGTCCGTTGTTATTTTTTTCATAGTAAATATTTATCGCAGAGAATTCTCAGAATAACATGAACTTTTACAGAGGCCGCACCAAAGCAGTAAGAATTTATTTACAGCCTGGTTGACTAGATATATAAGTACACGCACTCTATCGATTGAACAAAGAAGGAAAATAAAAGATCTAATCCTGATCGAACTATCAATGACACCACGTCTGAACTGAAGGTAAACAAGACAAAAAACAACAACAAGAAATGGGATTCTCTTTCATTGCCATGCTATAGGCACCGATGATTATATCAAAGCCATGATGAACTATGAATGAGATCATTGGTTATTTTTAGATATTTAAAAGTTCTTGACTCACCGCCACGTGTCTCAATATTTAATTAGATTTATTTTTAAATGTGAAGGGACTTTTTTTTGTAACACATGATACAAATGTACCAATAAAAATATAGGATATGCCCGGCTATCAATAATGTATAGGTTGCATTTTATCATATTGATATACAGTGGGTACCGGTAGTTATTTGTTTTTTTTTCCAAAGATTCGCCAATCGATGCATTGGTCTGTTGACGCCTAATATTGCAAAGTTGGGACAAATGTCCACTATGTAGTACAGACCACAGAGTCTTGTTGGTGAGCAGGGGAGAAGAAAACAATACTTTTAAAAAGTTGTTTTTTGTTTATGATCGGTTTGTCGCACAAAAGTTTACCGCTCCCCCAGCCTTTCCCAGGGAAACAAAATGAAATGAAAACGTACGTCGTATAGGTCAGGGGTCGGCAACCTATGTCACGCGAGCAAATACTAATGGGACGCAGAAGACCCCCCAAAATGTCAGTTAAAGAGAGCTAGAAAAGGATGACTCCTGGGTTGGTGGCGCACTGAATGAGTTAGAGAACCTACTTGGGTACACTACTATTATCAAAATGTTATATTAGTTACATAATTGCAAGTACACATAGTATAAAGTAAATATGTCGAAACAAATCGATTCATAGGGCTGGTGAAGCAGCGTTCGCTGCTAGGAAATTTGTACTAGGAAATTGTAAGGCCCCCAGAGTGCCCCAGCCGCCTTTACTTTGCCCCCCCCCCCCCCGAAATAATGACAGATACTCATATATCAGAGCTGGGTAGACTCTGGGACATCTTCCAGATCCTGGAACAAATCCTAGGTGTCACCAGGATTCAAACCCAGGTCCTTCGATACGCGCTACCGCCCATCCACCATGCCCCATGCAAATACAACAATCTTGTTCTGTATCCAAAGTTCAGTTTAGCACAGAAGAGAGAGAGAGTCTACACCTGTAGAACCCTAACTCTAAAACTGAACTAAAATTAGAAGAAATTAACTTTAAGTCTTTAGATCATTGTAATTAAATCTTGAGATTATAATTGAAACATACGGCAAAATTAAACCCCTGTTACGTGCCGTTTAAGCTTGTTATTATGCTTGTCGATTGTAACCGTGTAATTTTAAAATGTATGAAAGTTGTTAGATCTACTGTTGTTTATGTTTATAATTATTGTCCCGGGTTTTTATAACTCACACACAGGAGGTTAAAAGTTAATAGTTTAATAGTAATACTAAAACTTGACATTTGCAGTCCCTAACTAAAACAAAATCAAACTCAAGTTTTCTATTCACAAAAATCAAAACTCCAGTCTTTACTAAAAAAAAAAATGCTTCTTCAACTACCAGCAACTAACTTGCCCAGAACATGTGAGGTTGGCCAGGTGTGGCTGTGTACCGGTACCAAAAAAAAACTGTTTTTACACCCCATAAGACCATAGGGGTCAACATGAGTCCAGGTATCCCGCTACTTTCATGACAGTGAAAGGGGGGGGGGGGGGGGGCAATTGGTCGCACTGCTTATGACTTCTTTTTTTTTTTTTGTCAAGTAAAGTTTTTAAAAAAGATTGAATAAAACATAAACATGGAAAATGTACCATCCATTACTTAAAAGTTTCAATCTATACAGAGAGAGATTTCAAATGTTTTAATTAAATATTAAAAGCTTTAACAGTCGAAACAATTAGAAATGAACCAAAGTGACTGTCAAATACCCACAGACATCTAGTCAAGAACTTTCAGGTACTATAAACTTCACAACAAATTACAGAATCAGGAAAGGCCATAACTACCTGAAGCAATGCAATACAATTTTGTCTGTAAACAATGCAATGCAATACAATATTGTCTGTAAACTTATAAGATAAACTTATAAGATAAAGCAAAGTTTTGAAAACCTTGTCGCCTTGATGAAGTACAAACCCAAAACCTCACTAAGCTTCACTGAGTATAACCATGAAGAATGCCTGCCTGGGCAAAGGATGGTCTAAACCAAGCAAGTCTAACTAACAATAGATACAATGAATATAATAGATCAAGAAATGACTTTAAGAAAATTAGAAATAGAAAATGATCATTCTAGCCTACAATGAAAAAAAAAACCATAAAGTATAATATGTTATGTATACAATTACTTTGTAAGACAAGCACAGAACATGTTTCAATATATGTGTATTAAAACCAATCATATAATTATGGTAAATATTGAGTAATTTAATATAACTTTCTGTATAGTCTGTAACATATAATTAAGTTAAGAGTGCTATACAAAATAATATGTTAGGTCACCTAAATTGTTACTCTAGATGCAAATGGGTTTATCTATTTCACAAGGAATGACAGGTTTATAAAGCTATTCAATCAAATAGTATATTCCCACAAAGCTATGCAGACTTATTGTACAGAGTCAACACTTCCAAACAAATGAAATAGGTTCACAATATGCAATCAACTTCACGACTGACTATGACTAACCGAAACAGTAAATTGAATCTGTGCTCTTTGGAAATAATGTTCAATTAAAAAACAACAACAGATATGTATGTATGTATGTGTTGTCAAAATACAGGATTGGAAATAAATCTATGCTGTGACCACCTGTTGCTTATAACAGCTTATACCAAAGCCACTGTGTTTTTTTGGAGTGTGTAACAGGTCACACATAAAGAGGTCAACTGTTCAACTTATAGCTATCCTAAAAGTAGTGATGCGTTTTGTAATATTGTATCTATTTTTTTTTATTACTTATAACCAAGGAGAAAGTGTAAATGACAAGTGATTTGAAAAAATCATGGCTACAACAACTTTTTTATAGAAAAAAAAGAAATAAATCTATGGACCATTGAAAAATAAAACTTGTTCTTTTAGTTAAGAAAGGATAAGTTATTTACCGGTAATTATTTAACTGTTTATCAATTTTAAAGATAAAGTATGCATTAATGGGTCTGTAAAGTCTTAAAAGCTCACTAAAATAAGTTTTTTCTGAACATTTTGGTCGTTATTTAGAGCACAGGACTGAGTTATTGTAGTGCTTATAATAAAAGATGAGAAACTAAATCACTGAAATTGAGCTTCAGTAGATGTAATGTATACACAAATCTGTCTGTGATGAGATGTTTATTGATAGGTGTAACCCAATACTGAGCCAATATTGTAACCCAAAATTAAAAGTTTTATTATATTGGGTATGTGAATTTCTGATTTTTCTGTCACAAATTTGTTGTGAAAATACTGTGCATTGAGGTGCATTTGAAGAGGTATTTCATGTGTATGTGACTCTAATGTATTTGATGAATTGGCACTAGATCGAGTTTTCACAAAGCAATACACGCTTATTTTCCCTACTTTGTGTACATTTGTTATGTATCGCGGCTTACGTTTTCTTAAGATTTTACGCCCTTGAAGTCACCCATTCTGCTTAGCAGTTAAAAGATATTGACAGGTATCATTAGATGCGTTTTATACATTTATGTTTTTTTCTATAAATATTTTAAATAATTAAAATTGTACATTATATATTTAAAAAATGGATGCGTAATTTTTTTTAACGAAATCTGTAAAGTACATAAAATTTGGTCGTCCGGAAAATAAAAAGACAAGGGAGGTAACACAAATAATTTTAACCCTAATAAGTCAGCTTCTGTTTCCCTTCTTTGTCTCTTTGTCACTCAGATTTCATCTCTTAAAAATTAATGTTATACTAATGGAATCCCCACTTCAATACCTTTCTATTGATAGGCCTAGGCCTATATATATTGTGAAAGTAATATAGTAGCCTATATATAAAGTATCTATAGGCCTATATAACTACATATATTATATAAAAAGATCGTGTTTGTGTCCCCATGGATCCCCATTGGTCAATTTGAAAACACGTGAGTTTGTGTCACTGACCTATTCAGGCCTAGGCCTATATAGGCCTACTGTCTAATAATTTTTCACATCGGACATGTGTCTTCGCTAGCTCAGTGGTCAACGTAGCGGACTGCTATGCGGCAACCCAGGTTTGATTCTCCAGTTAGACTATACCATTTTTTTTCTACAATTTTTTTTTCAAACTTTTAAAAACAAAAGACATTGTAAATCTGCGGACAATTTAGATCTTTGTTAAATAAAAATAATTGCTTATTTTTTTACCCGATTAGAATATTTATTTTAAATTACTTTCCTAAAAGTCTTCAGCAAAAAATAATAATTTAAATTAATATTAGATTTATAGCTTTCTTTTAATTCTTTTATCTGCACCTTATACAGTCCTGTTTTTTTTTTCCACCCGGGCAACGTTGCTTGTATATATATATAAAGCTCTGTGTGTGTGTTCTAAATTAAGAGTTTAATGCTTTATGTATTATTACTACTGTAGTCTTTGCTATTCTGTCCTCAAGTGTTTCTAGGTTGACTAGGTTTAGTGATTTAATTATTGAATTATTCAAAATTATTGGTGTTACTATTGACACCTCTTGTCAGTTGGGAATATTTACTAGTAATGAACCTTGCAGCTAAATTTGTTCTAACTTTTTAATGTTTTCTCTTAAAAAGACTTTAGTTGATGGGTCCCATGCCCATACAGATGATGCATAGGCCCTATTCTCATATAGTATAGTTACTATATTATAGTCTAGGCCTATGCCTATACCTATAGTATAGTAGGCCTATGGCCATGGCCTATAGTTTAGTATAGGCCCTACTAATGTTAGATAGGGCCTACTTTATTTTAAATAGTATAAAATAGCAAATCATTTTAAAATTAAAATGATTTTAGTTTTATGTTCTTGTTAGGCCCTACATTTGTACAAATATACTAAATTATGGCTATTAATTTAAATTTAATGATAATAACACTGATGACGTGGTGATCTTGGTGGTGGCAATGATTCGCCGATAGTGATAGTTAACTAACACTTTAACTTTAATAATAATATAAACAATAACACTCATCACTTCATGATCATCAATCATCACTCAGACTCAGTCACAGTCTCACTGACACTGGTTCAATTAAAATAAATACAGGTACTTCTTTAACTATGATTAACTAAGAGTTAGATGAAGAGACACAAAAATTCAATTATAACTTACCTTTAAATAATGTTCTTAGATAAATTAGCGATGTAAGAATATGCAATTAATAAGTTGTAAAAATGACGCCATAATTTCTAAGCAAAAGGAGACAACCATAATGTGTTTATGTGTCATCAAAGCAAACAGAGTTGTTTCCTGTTTTTAGTTACGGCCAGGGACTTTTTGCTCAAAATTTATATTGAAAATGAAAAATAAAGTTATATGACAACTAATTGTATAATAGTCTATAGCACATAATATAAAAAAAAAATAACTATATAATTATATTTTCTTAATTTTGAATATCCTTTTCATGGTTATTATTAGTTATTGCAAGATGTCTTGTTTTGTCTTATTATGTTAAATTATCTGGCTAACTAATTGTCAAACTAGTCAATTTCCTAAACATTTATTTGTACTTTAAAATGTATCACATAAAACATCCAAATCTCCCATACCCATACATAAGCCATATATTGCGCTAAACCATAATATTTTTACTTTGTGTAAAATATCAATGATTTTATCTAGCAATTGTTAATATGTCATCTGTCTTCTCGCATAATTTCTGTACCGGTACTAACGTTGGCCGTTTTAGACACATTTTTAAGTAGTCCTACAAAAACAAATTTATGAATTATGCACAGTTGGCAACATTAAAACTAAACATAACTCTTAACATAGAGAGTCGCAGTCCATCACAAAAAAAAAAGAAAAAATGTCAGGAAAACCTAAGAAAAAAGAAGTAGTTAGTGCATCAGCTCCAGAAATTTTTGATTTAGAGCAACAATTCATTTTGCGCCTACCTTCCGTACGTTTTAAACTTTAATATATATGTATTTATATGCCTTTTGTTTATGTTATTCCATCAAGTTCGTTTACAGAGACAAAATCCACAGTGACAGCACTGTCACTCACAGTCACAGACTCACACTTCACACACTAGTCTACACTAGTTTTACAGTCAATTCATTTGTCATTAATTAGGCCTAATCATCTCTCAAAGAAAGAAAATAAAAAAACAAACAAACAGTCAAACTCTAAGATTATTAAAAGTTATTAGCCTTGATTTTAAGAAGGCTAGGGAGTGTCTTTTGGTTATTGGTAGTTAACTACAAATAGCTTCTGGCAGGTTTCACAATAAGAATTTCAGGAGTTCCCATTTTTTACGTTTTTTTTTTTTTAAAATAATGTTAAGCTATAGTATAGTATTATATGGCAGGTTTCACAATAAGGTTTTCAAAAGTTCCCTTTTTAAACAAAATATATATTGTAAACTTTGTCACTGTATTATATATCATTGTAAAGCCTAGAAACTGAGGAATCCGAATATGAAGGTTAGAAAGTCAGCCGACTTTCCAATGTTTTATAATTAATAATTTTAAGATCGGGAAATTCCGTCTGGCACAGTTTTGCCGGTGCAAAAAAATACACGAGACTAAAGGCAGGTTTCACAATAAGAATTTCAGGAGTTCCCATTTTTTACGTTTTTTTTTTAAAAAATAATGTTAAGCTATAGTATAGTATTATATGTCATTTTAAAGCCTAAAAGCCCAGAAATCCAAATATGACACTTATAAAGTCAGCTGATATTTCAATATTTTATAATTAATCATTTAAAAATCGGGAAATTCCCTCTATCAAAAGTTCCTGGGGCTACAAAATGAGTTAGACTAAACATCATCAAACTAGCATTAAAACACACAATATTGTTGAAATTGATACTTTTATGACAAATAAACTCACAAAACGTAAATATATCAGTGTTTGTGTTGTGTTTTATTATTATTTTTACAATAAAACGTGATTTCGCACTCGGGTATCATAAAGTCTTAGAACTACCGAAGTCGCCGCCATTTTGAAAAAAACGTGGCTTTATTGGGCGTAAAAAAAGCGTGTGTGTTAAAAGCGAAAAAAGGATTTTTAACGTTTAAACCACAATAGTTTGCGTAAATTTAGTTTAAAACTATAAATATTAGTATTTTGTTGCCGTAGATAGTACACAAATAGTCGGAAATCGGAAAATAAATGTGTAAATAGTGTTTTAGAAAATACTTTTTTGACATCGATCGAAAGTTCCAAAAAGCACGCGTTACCCACCGATAGGAGTCAAAAAAAAAAAAAAAAAAAAAATCCTCTTTTTACGAACTCAAAAAGTGCATCAAATGGAATTTTTAAGCTATCCGATCGGATTTACGTTATAAAATTCACACGTGTGCATTTAAGTTGACCGTAATCTCGAATCTTGTTTTGACAGCGAACGTTATAATTGCTAGTCCGAAGCCTTTTTTGTACCAAACGATTTTCATTTATTTACTAATAAAATGAATTCTTCGGCTAAATATTTAAAACAGACTTTGTTTTTATGAAAAGAATTAAATTTCTGGTTAAAATTAAAAGAGTTTTACGAAATTACATAGATAAATCTTATTTTAGATCTAGTTTTAGACTTAGTCTCGGCGGCGAAAAAATTCACAGATAGGCCGTAAAAATTAGGGCTTTTTAAAATACGTTTTTTTTCAAAAGATAAACATTTTTTTGTGCTTCTAATGGTGGCCTAGGGAAAATTAACATGTTTATGAATGTTGAACATTAAAAAAACGTTATATTTCGGCTTTATTTATTCCTGGTAAGTGATTTTCAAATGTATACAAAAAATCGGGAAATGGGATCGGTGGATTATGTAACGTTGGAGGGTGTTTAAATTAATATAAACAACACAAAAATATAATTAAAACATACAATACTGATGCAGCTGATACTTTATGGACATATAAACACATACAAGTAAAAAAAACAGCATTTTGTATCAACAATTTTTATTTTTTAAATAAACAATAAATCTCCATCATTTGGTGGCCATTTTGTGAAACCTGCCTTCTAGGCGGCAATTTGTAGTAATTACTTAATTACTTAATTACTATGTTTTTGTAATCTGACAATAAGGTTTCTTGGTCTAGTGCAGTGGTTCTTAACCTTTTGTAGTCGGGGAGCACTTTTGATCATGACAAAAATTTGGGGAGCACCAAAATCAAGTAGTAAAAAAAACACAAATACACATACGTACGACTTTTATTGAAAATAAAAGATTATAACATAAGAGTTTAAAATTATAACATGACAAACATATTTTTAATAAACATAAATTTAATAAGTATAATAACATTGAGCAAAATTTAATTCAGAAAAATAAAAAGATTTAATGTGAAACCTGAGTTTGACGGTTTTTACAAATTTCAGTGATATTAGGCCTAATTTTAGAAATAGCTACCCTCAATTCTTCATCCAAATTAGTAAGTGTTGCTCGTTTTTTAGTTTTTATGTTGGTGACTATCGAGAAACCGAGTTTACACAAATATGATGTTGACAATTGCAACAAGATTTTAAGTGCCTTCATGGAGAGAGCTGAGTATTCTTCTTGCACAAGATCCAAAATTCCTCCAGAACCATTTCGGAAAATTTTATTTTAAGTGTACGATCCGATGATAGGTTGATTAATTCTTCTTCTTCTTGGTATGACAACTTACTATTTGATGTATCAACCGTGGCAAAGGGATTAGGCCTCATTAGGCCTACGTATCCAGTCATATGTTTCTACGTTTATTGATGGAAAATAAAATTCAATATTTTCTTCTAATAAAGTTAAATGCTCTGTTACTGCTGAAATAATTTCGTCGGTAGTGTTATCATTAAGAAAAGGAAAGATATCTACTTTCTTTTTCTCCAACAAACGATTTTTCCAAAAATTAATTTTTTTTCCGAAAAGCTGTCAATTTGTCGGTTGATGTTAACAAATTTTCTTTTCTTCCTTGAAGGCTGGTATTAACACAATTTAAATAATAAAAAATATCAGCTAAATATGTCAATTTAGCACACCAAATGTCATTTTGAAGATATTCCACAAAATCATCCATATTTTCATTTTGGAAAAGGGTCATCAATTCATCCTTCAGTTCTAAGAAACGACGTAACACTTTTCCTCTGGATAACCATCTCACTTCAGTGAAATTTACACACCGATTTGATTTTACAACAAAAATTAGGTTAAAAGCCAAGCTTTCAATTGATATAAAAAAAACTACAACATTTTAAATATTTTCGCTTTTTTTTCTTTGACTAAAGTTTTCAATCAATCATTTAAAAATGTTAAACATAAGATATATAAAAGCGCTATTAATCAAATGAAAGCCCAGGATCCCTACTTTAAAATGGTGGTTAAATCATGCTTCTGAGTTGATTACCGACCGAGCGGCGAACGATCGCGTAACACGAGGGAGAACGGAAATTTACCGACCCGTTTTGAAAGCCGCTGCCAAAACGATCCAATCACTTACTATTCAAACACACAAAACACTTTTTTAAATACATTTAATGAGTTTAAAAGTTAAATACTTTGTTAGATAAAGGCTTCAACTTTAATCACGTATAAATTTTATTTATGTAGCATTAGTACAAGTGAGTCAAAACTTCGTTACAAAAACAGTAAAAATAGGCTAAAAGGCCTATTTTTCCCCGTTTGGACTACCTATTATAAGCATTTGTTCAGATCAATCAGATAGAGTATGTGAGTGAACATTAAATTTTGAGTTTCATAATTTTGCGGAGCACTTGCAACTACCTCGCGGAGCACCAGTGCTCCGCGGAGCACCGGTTAAGAACCACTGCTTTAGTTAGGCATACACTTTATTGAAACTTTATCACCAATATAATATTTACAGAACATCCAAGATACTTAATATAATAAACCCCCATTTTTTTTTATCCATAAAAAAAAATTATATTGATTTTAATTTTAGGGTAATCTAATAGCTTTAGTTGGGCATAGGAATCTTTTCATCTGGACGGTGACCTTTTGTTATATCAATATATATGATTACCGTGAGTTTGTTTATTTAGATGTTTGTTTGTGCTCTATAGGATCCTTAGTCGTTTGACTAATCGGGTCAAAAGTTAAATGTATAAATTGGAAACGTCCTCCAAAAGAAATTTTTATTATATAAACAATATTGCATAATTCGTTTATTTATTTAAAAAAAAAATTAAACCAATTGGTAATCCCTGTGTGTTAAAGTTCTAAACTGAGCGCCATTTCAGAATGACCTCCCCTTGACCGTTTTATTTACTATGTTGAACGCAAGGCCTTCCTAATAATTCCCTTTGCATACAGTTGTTTATTAACATGGCGTAATCTCCTTAATAAACTGTATGCGCCAGCAATTTGCCTTGAAGAGATTTAATGTTGTACTTTAAAAAAAAAACTTGCTTATGTTGTAATGTCTATCAATTCATTTTTTTATAATTAATGGTAGATGTTTGCTTTAATATATTAATATTAAGAAGTAATAGTAACCAATTGTTTTCATTATTTCATGGATTCACGTCGCTATTGAGAGCATCCTTTATTGAGCAACTTTATACAATCAATAAAACAATTAAAAAGAACAAAAACTAAATACAGAAAGAAACTTTCTCACTGCAGTTTTTATTGTAATTTTTTTTTCTTCTCTCTTAACAAAACCCATTGTTGTCATTCATTTCTCCGTCATTTTGACGGGAAAAACCACAAGTATATATATATATGTAATATATGGAAGGTCTGCCGTATTGCCGTAATAATATTGGCCCTGCTTGTCATGATGCGTTCTATGTGACGTGCCTGCTGGAACAATATCTCCCAAACTATTCGCCTGGTCGCCGGACAAGTAGTCGCTGGCTTTTTTTAAACACTTGAGAATTGTTTTTTTTTTACAATGAAAATTATGCTTAATTCTGTGTGATAGAGCTTTAAGTTATTTTTATATTTCCACTCTGCTTGTAGTTAAATTAATGGATTAATAAAGCCTAATTAGTAGCTTGGAAATACTTAACAATATGAATATGTAAACAACTAATCTGATCAAAACTACTAAATGAATAAAGTTGGTCTAAATATAGTGTATTAATGTTACAATTGTAAGCATAAATTATTTTAAGGCTATAACTTAAAAATGAGTATTTAAAATTTTTTTTTTTAATGCAATAAAATGCTCTAAGCATAAAATTACTGACTACAGTTAAAAAGCTGCAAATGTTATCTTCCGTTTGATATGCATATGTTGGTGGTTTGCATTATAATTTTTTATATACTTGGTTTAAAGGCTTATTAAGTGTGGCCATATTTAAGAGGAGCCATTAAATCTTTTGCAAAATTACATAGAAGGAAATTGGTGTTGGAGCCGCTTTTAATGTATTCAAACACTAGATTTACTGTTGAATAATTTTCTCAGGATGCAGCGGCTCAGCTCCATGAAGATCTTAAAGAAACATCTAATGTCCAGTTGAAAGATAAACTGAGCATAGAGATGGATCCTGACATGCGACATGGTAGAGTAAGATATGGTGGAGACATCTTCTTTGCTAAGGTAATGCATTTTTTTATGCATATAAGGCCCGGATTGGTGTACCAGCCAATTTAACATTTCATTTAGTGTTTTGAATCAGGTTTAGTTGTATTGAACTGAAACCATTTACAAAATAAAAGAGAATGTGTTTAGCAAACCTTACTTTATACTGATTTTTAGAAACATAATTAGCACTAGACTACAGGTACTACAGGGCTATATGGTTATCAATGGTCCAAAATATGTGGCATAGTTATTAAATGAAAGGCAGTTTTTCAATAGTATTTTCTTTTGATGCCTAAATAAATGGTTAGTGAGATTTTGTTGTTTATTTAAAAAAATAAAGCTCCTACTTGCTTTTTGTTTTCTAATTTTAAGAAAGTTTCAGATTTTAGACAAAATTGACATCACTACACTGTCATTGTTCACAATTGGTAAAAAAAAATTCACATTAATGATTCGTGACCTGGAAAAAAACCCATCTAAAATGTACAATATTTTTTATTCACAGCTGCTTGATTTACCCAGCGTTATAGAATCTTTGAAAACAGTAGACCAAAAAACATTTTATAAAACTGCTGATATATGTCAGGTATGTTTATAGTTTGCATTCTTTTGTTAATTTTTGTCTTGAGTAATAATTTTTTTTTAAATTGTATAATTATATAATAGTTTGGTTTCATTATTTTGCTTTATTGAACATAATAAAACTAAATGGTGTATTTTCTATTTAGATGCTAGTGTGTAAAACTGAAGAAGAATGGGTTCAAGATGAAAATGATAGCCCTAGAAAAAAAGAGAAAGATAAAAAGTATTCTTGGAATCATGGGAGTAAGTTCCTTATCATTGTGTCTTATCTTTGTGTGTCTTATCATTGTGTCTTATCTTTGTGTGTCTTATCATTGTGTCTTATCTTTGTGTGTCTTATCATTGTGTGTCTTATCATTGTGTGTCTTATCTTTGTGTGTCTTATCATTGTGTGTCTTATCTTTGTGTCTTATCTTTATGATTTATGTAGCAGATATTGTACATCATAGCCATGCCTAAAAAGGCAAATCTGTAATTAGATCAGGATCTATTAAGTAAATATAAAGGAAAGCTAAGGTCATTGAGTTCAATGTTGCAAAGCAAGAAATATGTTCCATTAGAGAAGAATGAGCTATGTTTTAAGGCTATAATATTTTGACATTGGTCGCTAGTATTGAAAAAAATGTAATTTGCTCAAACCAAGTCACATCTCTTTTTTTTTTTCTCCAACCAGTCACACAACCTTTAAAGAATGTGAGGAAGAGAAGATTTAGAAAAACTCTTAAGAAAAAGGTTAGTTTGTGTGTGCATCTGTAATTTAATTGTTGTACCCATTGGACCAATCTGATCCATAGGTCCGGTGAAGCAGCGTTCACCAGTTTTTGTGGCTATGGCATACTAGGTGATTGTGTGGCCAGCACTATGCCCAGCTGCCTTTACTTTACCCCAACTTCAAACCAGGACCTTCGGTACACCAGAGGAACTAGCTGCCACAGGTTAGCTGTGCCTCCTGTAATTTAATACATCTATCAAATTCAACAGCACAGATGAATACCAAAAAAAGAAACATGCATAATATTTCCAATGCAAACCCTGTCTTGAAGTATCTGTTCATCCGTAATTACATTACCTTTCTACTATTTATTCTGTATTTTCTATCGCTCCATTGTTGTTTTTTTTTTGTGCTTCTTGTTGTAAGGAAGCGTGTATAAAAAAGGGCTTGCTTTAAATTACTTCAGTGCTTTCCGATTCTTTCTCTTCTGATATAAAAAATGTGTTTCAATGTTGCCATAGTACATGGATCAGCCAGAAGTGGAGAAAGAAGTCAGGCGGCTGTTTCGATATGATGCAGAAGCTATTGATGTTAAATATGAAATCATTGTGGATGATGAGAAATCACTTTCTGACTCTGGAATGTCACAGGTAAAGAAAAAGGATTAAAATTTTGTCATTTTTATTTTCCGTTAGGTAATACAACTATATTTGTGTATACTATTGCTTGCCCAGAAAATTTACTCGTGTATAAGTCACACCGGTGGATAAGTCGCACCCCTAGTTTAAGATTTTTTTTCTTATATGTTGTCATTGACCTGCGCATAAGTCGCACCCCGACTTCCAAGGGTCTCACTGTCTTTTAACTTCACAAAAATGCATTCCTTTTAAACATAAAAGTTACTAAATATTCGCACTAATGTGGAAACTTTCCTCAAAAATGGTTATAACGCAAACATAATCAAACAAAATCTTTTGATGTGAGTCATTAGACTGATTGTTGCCTAGACGGTGCGGCACCCGTATTGATGACGCTTTATAAGTGACCTAACTAACATTGTTTGTAATGATTTCAAGCGTGACTGCGTGACTGGCAATAAGCTGTGAAAAATAAAACACACTTTTTATATTTCACGCGTCGATGTGCCGATCTTAGTTTTGGAAACATTGCTTAGACATGGCACGGTTTTATCGGAATGCTAAACACTACCTTATTAGTAGGCTATAGCCTATAAGCCTAGGCCTTAGGTCCTAAATAACGCATCTTAAGCTACTAGTCTACAAGCTTATAGGCCTAGACAGGCTTTCACACATTTACGATTCTTTCCATACTGTAATTTGCGTTCAACAAGCCTACCAAAAAAAATGCCTCCTTTAAACTTACGCTATGCATCGGCAATATAAAATCAGCCAAAAAGTTCAAAAGAAAAGTGGGTGGGTGTCGGAAAAACCTAAAATATTTGTCCATTTCAATTTCAGTTATATAAAGAAAGTAATATTTACACCAACAGAAGTTATCTAAATGTTAAATGTAGGTCTACGCATATCCTAGTAATTCTACATCACTACAAACAACTTTAGGGGTTTTGTAGGAAACTTTATGACAGAGAAGGGAAGTTTTTCTAATTTTTCAAAAACAGTGTCGGGTGTATCAGTTGCACCCCTACTTTTAGTCGAAGTTTTCTGTAAAAAATGTGTGCCTTATACGTGAGTATATATACGGTATGTATATATATATATATTGTGTTGCATCATAATACTGAAGCTTAACTTAACCGAATAACCCAAAAAAATTAAAACATTAATTTTTTCCAACATGTATCTCAAAAGTTTATAGAAAATAATTTTCATTAACCTTTTTAATGATATTGATTTATGTTTTGTTGTATAGACTCAAGATGCCGCTGCATCAGCATCCAACTCCCAGCAGCATTTAATGAGGACAGAAACACAGACATCCCTGGATATTGGTAAGTCCTAGTTACACAGCACTTGATGATGACTTAGTTTCCTTGTAGATAGTTTTGTGTTCTTTCACTAATAATAATTAATTAAAATATTTGTATAGCACTGCCAACAAACATAATGTAAGCTCAGAGCGCATTTAACATATAATTAAGAACACGGATATAATCTCTTGTGTGCATCTTGCAGCTTCATTTTTCGGTGACATCAGCTCGTCAGAAGAGGATGACGACGACGAGAAGGACGTCAACATAATGGACAGCGGCGAGGATGACGCCTCCCGGGGGCCCAACACCCCTCGTGGAGGGATGGGGGCGATGGACAGAGCTAGAGCAGAAAGTCAAGAAACAGGGATGACAGATAATGAAACCGGTATTGACTCTCATTGTATATTAAATTTATAAACTTATGAACCATGCAATGTGCTCAGATATCTCCAGTTATACACTGTTGGTATTCTATGTTGCAGAGGTTATTGTATTGATCCATCCCAGTTTTTGTTATGCTTATGCAGGACGCATTTTAACTTTCAGTTGTCTTTTACATCGCATTTTACTTTCAGCCGAGTTGCAAGAAAAACTCAAAGAGCTTGAGAAGCAGCTGGATGAAGTAAGAGAAAGGCGTTCCCATCAAGAAGATCAACTGGCAACCATGGAGGATGATGCCCTGAAGGTGAGAGCTATGTGCATGATGTAGTACCATGATTAATAGATGGCAAATTGCGCTTTGTAGTGATTACCTACCATGCTAATCCATAACAAAATAGCATTGCACATACAGGATTACTCTTTTGTTGCTATGCATACCTTCATTGCCTGCAATTATTTTACTAATTACTCCCCACGGCCCAGACTTTATTTTAGAATGGCTGAAACATTGATAGGGTTCCAAAATCAAATATTTCCTTTTTTATTTGTAAAAAGTGATAACAACATGTAGAGTGTAAGTTGTTTTTTAACTTAATAACTTATCTTATTATAATAATGTAATTCTTAAAATAATTGTATTCATTCGTAATATTAATTCATATGAACAAGTTTTATCAACACCTAAGTCCATAAAAGTGGAAGGTAATAGCTATCGGCCGTTAGACCCGCACTTTAAATTTCACAACAAAAACTCAATAATTGGTCAATTTTAATCATTTAAAAAGCGAAATAAATTATAATATTCTTTTATTCAGCTATCGAATACAAATATAAACGTTTGGAGCTCGGGGAGGAGGGGGAACAGTAGGTAGATAGAAACACACACGCCTAGGGCTGTAAGGGTTAAAAGATTTATAGCAAGCAATTTTGTTTTTAGTAGGCTGTTAAATGAAATTCTGTTATTTTTGCTAGTGAATTGAAATAGAAATAGCTGCTAAATATATTATTTTCTTTATTTTCAGGGAGAGCTGCAAGAAGCCTTGAATCAAGTCGTCCATGAGGAAAATGAAAAGGAGAGAGAGGTAGGAGAACAGATTGTGCTTCTTTTTTTAATTAGATAATTATCTCCCAATTGAAATAATGGAGAAAGATCAACAGCTTAGCAGGCTCTTTTAGCTTTAAATGTTGTTGCTCATTATAAGAACATTTAATTAATATTAATATTTTAATAAGAAAACTTAATTAAAATATTGCTAATCATATTTCATACTTTACTATTGTTAATAAATAAATATTTTACCCTTACCTTGCTTATAGTATATTAGTTAATTGAACCGATGAAGAAACTACAGCTGACTATATATAACCAATTGTTACGAAACGTAAATTCCCTACATTGTAATGTTAATAAACCAACTAAACCATTTAAGCGAATTGCGTTTAAACGATATAAATATTTCTCAGCTCACGGTTTTCCCCGGGTTTTTCCTAACCTAATTAAAGCATTATTGTTTTTTATTAACCTCGATAAAAACATGAACTGTGCACGCGAATACAGCATGTCAAGGTCGTCCGGTCTCTCCTTATTTTGTTAGAGCATTATTGCTTCTTCTTAATAAAAAGTATCTGTTCACGCAGTCAGCACGCAGGCTTGATTAAAATTCTCGTGTCACTAGGCTGTCGGGTTTTTCCAACGATTGACCCGTAATATATTTCTACGCAATTCGACACTTTAGTCAGTTCTTGGCTTGCATTCGATCTAGTAACATCAAATATTCTCCGCTCTGAGTATCGTTTCTATTTGATTTGTATGATGGAAAATTTATTGTTCTACTATTAACTACAATGCTATATGTTCATTGAGGATATTCATTACTAATTGGAATATGTGTATTTCTTGATTGTGTATATAATATTATTTGGATTCCTACTGGATTGATGTTGTAAATTAAACCAAATTTATCGTTGCTTTCTACACAACTTGGTTAACGTCGATATTTCAAAGTTATATACATGTGTGTATGTGTAATATTTATACAACTATTTTAATAATCTACACTACCACTCAACATCGAGGTTCTTGCTGTATAATATGAGCCACACAAATAATTATACATGAAGTAAATCAACTGAAAACTCTAAAGCTACGTTATGTGAATTGCCAGGGGATACTAAGAACCACGGAATACTCTAGACAACTACAAATAAACTTCAGAATGATATAATAAGATCTTCACTAATACAAGGATACTCACACTAATAATAACAATACTATAACTATTATTTTCATAAATTGAATGGGGGCTCTAGCCGTAATAACATTATAAATCATAATTATACTTGTGTGATATAAATAGAAGGTCTCATCCATAATTTATTATGGTGAATAAATTGCCTTGTAATAAAATGGGGGCTCGTCCGGGATTTACTAACAAACGTTTAGAGGATTTACTTCAACTTCAAGAATCGTTATACTATTTACACAAACTATTTACAACTGCCGTAATACATACTCGTAACTTGGATGGATTGTGTTGGAAAATATGAACAATATACAATATACTAAAGATTGTGATTGAATTGAACATTGCTATTGAGAATCGGAAAACTTAACTATTCAGCCTGGAAAATTATCTGGTGTATTACCTTATCGAACAAAGTAACTCTAAGAAAGTATTATTTTTATGACCTTGTTGTGACAAATCTGAACTGTGTGGTGTAGTGAATTATTCAAAGGACAGAAAGTAAGTTGGACACTTTTATTGTATTATTAACAAGATTTATAGTAACTTTTAATATATAAAATGGAAGCCACAAATAATCTTACATTGGATCCAGAGATATTTGATCTAACCTCAGAACAGCTTAATAAAATGTCAATGATACAATTAAAAGAATTGGCTAAATCATTGGGCATTTCTATCACAGAAACTAGGCCATCAAAAACTAAATTACTTCAAGAGGTAACTGAGTGTTTAAGAAAACAAGGTACACTAATTATTGAAGAAACTACTGCTAATGATAATATTAATGATGAATCAGATGATGAATTACCTTTTCCTATAACACAAAGAGTGAAGCATACAACTGGTGAATTAAGTGAAGAATTGAAATTTAAACTTGAGTTAAGAAAGATGGAATTAGAGATGGAAAGAGAAAACAAGAGAATTGAGATGGAAAGAGAAAGAGAAAGCCAGAGAATTGAGATGGAAAGAGAAATAGCAAGAGAGAAAATAGCAAGCCAAGAAAGAATTGAGCTAGCAAGGTCTCGTACGTCAAATCATTCGAATGCAAGCTCTGAAGCAGATGCAGAACTGTATAAGTTTAAGAAACATATTCCAGTTTTTGAAGATAATTCGGTGGAAGAGTTCTTCATGATTTTCGAGAGAAACGCTAAAGACTATCAATTTCCCGAGGGCAAGAAAGCTATACTCCTACGCTCAGCTCTGAACAAAGGAAAGGCACTTGATGTTGTATTAAGTCTTACTGAAGAGGAATTGTATGATTATGAACTGATCAAGAATAGAGTACTGCTAAGTTATGCATTGACACCTGAAAAATATAGAAAAGTGTTTCGTGAGTCTAAGAAAGAACAGGAACAATCCCATGTTGATTTTCTAAGACAGAAAAAGAAATATTTTGAAAGATGGATTCGATCCAAAGGTGTAAACAAAGACTTTGATAAATTAGCTAATCTTATGCTAATGGAAGACTTTAACAATAACATCAGAGGTGATGTAAGAATACATTTAGCAGACAAAGGTGTAGAACAAGTAGAAACAGCAGCGGTAATGGCAGACGAATATGTTATTATCCATTCCAGCAATAAATTTACAACAGTTGATAAATCAAAATTCCAGAATCGAGATATGAAGGTAGAAAAGAAAACCATAAATCCAAATGAATCCTATCAATCAAAGAGACATCAGCAGAGCAATGAAGGTCCAACAAATTCCAAGCCAACCTGTAGCCATTGTAAACGAATTGGACATACTAAGGAAAAGTGCTGGATATTGAATGGGAACCCGAATAAAAAGAATGTTGTCTTATCGTATGTAGCAATGCCAAAACAAAGAACTCATGAAAATGTAAAGAAGGATATTAGAACTCAAACAGAGATACCTAGTGCTAATGCAGATAACCTGACAAAACACACGTATCTTGGAAACTTGAAACCAGAAATAGTTCCTGAAATAGAGACAATGGTTTTCAATAATTCTAATTCTAATCTGAGCTCCAAGGAGTCTATATCAGATAGAACCACCATGAGTACTAAACATACCTCTTACAAAAATAACTTGGATACAGATCTCATCGATACTGAGATACCAAGCAATTGTTTACCATTCATTGAAGAAGGTACCGTGTCATCCATAATAAATGGTGTCACTAGTGAAAAGAACATCAGAATACTCCGTGATACAGGGGCTGAGGTTTCACTACTTTTAGAGAATACTGTTCCTACGTCACAATCGACATATACAGGACAGGATCTTACTATTCAAGGTGTATCAAGGAAAAATGTACAAGTTCCTTTGCATCAAATACAGCTGAAGAGTGCGTACTTCACTGGAAATGTAGTTGTGGGTGTGTACAAATCACTTCCGTTTAAAGGCGTTTCTTTAATACTGGGAAATGATATTGCTGGAGATGTGGTGCATTCCATATCCAAGAAAAAACAATACCTCAATAAAAGTGAGAGCTTTATCAAACCTATATGCATCGTCACGAGAGGTATGGCCCAACAACAAAAGTCGGTCGAAACCATGTCAAAGTCAAAAATAGAACCAGAAATTGACCTACAGGCAACTTTCCTGGCTGACATCTTGAGTGGTCCCTCAGTCAAGACTACTGAAAGTAATTTGTCACCTCGACAATTACTCCTATTAGAACAGAATAGAGATTCAGGAATTAAACACCTGAAGAAAAAGGTGATAACTGAACAGGAGGCAGAAATTAAAGGAAATGGATTTTTTCTGAAGGAGGGAATATTAATGCAAAAATGGAGAGATGTGAAATGTGATAATGACAATTGCAGAGAAGGAAGTCAGATTGTGGTACCAGCCATATATCGTAATGACATCTTACACATGGCTCATGATACGCCATATGCTGGTCATCTAGGAGTGAACAAGACTTACCGTCGAATTCTTCCGTACTTCTATTGGCCTGGACTACATCGTGACGTCACTAAATACTGCAAGTCATGCAATACATGCCAGATAGTTGGTAAACCTAACCAGACTATACCGGTAGCACCTCTAAAGCCAATACCCGCCTTTGCAGAACCATTTAGCCACTTGCTAATAGACTGTGTAGGTCCTTTGCCTAAAACAAAGACAGGACACCAGTACTTATTCACTATAATGTGCACTGCCACGAGATATCCTGAAGCTATTCCGCTACGCACCATTAACGCAGATAAGATATCTGACGCACTGATTGCATTTTGTTCAAGATACGGTCTTCCAAAGACTATACAGTCAGACCAAGGATCTAACTTTACATCAAAGCTGTTTAACCAGGTCTTAAAGAAACTAGGCATCCAACATGCAACTTCAACTGCGTACCATCCGCAAAGCCAAGGTGCCCTAGAAAGATATCATCAGACTCTGAAAACCATGCTCCGCACATACTGTTTTGAGAACACTGAAGACTGGGATCGCGGTATTCCATTCGCTCTTTTCGCGACTAGAGAAACTGTGCAGGAATCTCTTGGATTCAGTCCGTTCGAGTTAGTGTTTGGACATTCAGTTCGAGGACCTCTAAAACTGTTGCAGGAAACCTTGTTAAATTCTGATGAAGAGACTGGACTCGTAGCTTATGTGGAACAATTTAGCAATAGAATCTATCATGCTTTTAATCATGTTAAAGATAATCTTTTGCAGGCTCAGAAAAGAATGAAAGGGTACTATGATGTCAAGGCCAGATCCCGATGTTTCCATCCTGGTGATAAAGTCCTCATGTTGACCCAATTGTCTGGACAACCCCTGAGTGCAAAATATACAGGACCATATCAGGTTTTAGATAAAATCAGTGATGTAACATACCTTGTAAAAACCCCTGATAGAAGGAAAACACAGAGACTGTGCCATATAAACATGCTAAAACCTTATGTTGTTAGGGAAGAACAAACTGACATTAGGCCAGTGAGTGCTATCAAAACTGTTGAAACACCCCCGCCTAAATTTAAAAAGACAATCATAGAAAGTAAACTTCAGAACACTGAAGCACTTAAAAACCTCGATGATAAACTGGCACATCTAGACTCAGGTGAACAGACTTCTATCAAGGGTTTAATCTATGATCGTGTAAATTTGTTTAGTGATGTTCCTAACAAAACACCTTTGGTTACCCATGATGTAGTTTTAAAAGATGATAATGTCAAACCTGTCAAACAACATCCGTATAGGGTTAATACCATACAACTTAAGAATAACTTACGTATTGGTAAAAGATCACATCGTCGCGGACACCCTATCGCGCATGTAACAAATGTATAAGGAAATAGATAACTTCATGTATATATTCTGATAATCCTAACTAAGAGAATTGGATCATTTAAAATATAAATACATGAATATGTTGTGATTATTTTATGCAATATCTTATGCCTTATTTTATGCCATGAATATTTCCATTTGCTAAAACAAATATTATTATTGTTGTAGGAAAAAAGAAAGAACCTAATAAGTTACTTATAAATATTATGGATTTATGAACATAATTTTTCTTTATTAGTAAGATAATGAATGAACAGAAATGTACATCCTTATTTTGAAACAATCAAACTATAGTTGTGATTATGTAAAAACCAAGATAGAGTAATGTGCATACACTTCACATGCTTACACACTTAAGATTAAATTCTTACTCTTAAGTTTATTTAAATATTAATTTCATTTACGTTGAATTAATTAATGATTGAATTGTTTAATATGATAACATTAGTTATGTTGATTTTTACCTTATAAATAAGATGATGATGTTTATAAGGAATGATATCTCAGAGAGTATAATTTTTAGAATAACGCGAACATGTGTTATGGTCTAAGGATAACTTGAGATCCTATATGATGAGGGTTTAATAGAATAAATTATTTCCCTTACTTGTCTTATTTAACGGACTACCCAGGTGGAGTCAGTTTTTTTGTATATTGTTTAGAACTAAAGTTAAGTGCAGGCGGTTCTAAAAGAAATTGCACACTTCTATTGTTTAGTATGCAATGTTCTTTTCCTTTTGGTATGGGCGACTGTTACGAAACGTAAATTCCCTACATTGTAATGTTAATAAACCAACTAAACCATTTAAGCGAATTGCGTTTAAACGATATAAATATTTCTCAGCTCACGGTTTTCCCCGGGTTTTTCCTAACCTAATTAAAGCATTATTGTTTTTTATTAACCTCGATAAAAACATGAACTGTGCACGCGAATACAGCATGTCAAGGTCGTCCGGTCTCTCCTTATTTTGTTAGAGCATTATTGCTTCTTCTTAATAAAAAGTATCTGTTCACGCAGTCAGCACGCAGGCTTGATTAAAATTCTCGTGTCACTAGGCTGTCGGGTTTTTCCAACGATTGACCCGTAATATATTTCTACGCAATTCGACACTTTAGTCAGTTCTTGGCTTGCATTCGATCTAGTAACATCAAATATTCTCCGCTCTGAGTATCGTTTCTATTTGATTTGTATGATGGAAAATTTATTGTTCTACTATTAACTACAATGCTATATGTTCATTGAGGATATTCATTACTAATTGGAATATGTGTATTTCTTGATTGTGTATATAATATTATTTGGATTCCTACTGGATTGATGTTGTAAATTAAACCAAATTTATCGTTGCTTTCTACACAACTTGGTTAACGTCGATATTTCAAAGTTATATACATGTGTGTATGTGTAATATTTATACAACTATTTTAATAATCTACACTACCACTCAACATCGAGGTTCTTGCTGTATAATATGAGCCACACAAATAATTATACATGAAGTAAATCAACTGAAAACTCTAAAGCTACGTTATGTGAATTGCCAGGGGATACTAAGAACCACGGAATACTCTAGACAACTACAAATAAACTTCAGAATGATATAATAAGATCTTCACTAATACAAGGATACTCACACTAATAATAACAATACTATAACTATTATTTTCATAAATTGAATGGGGGCTCTAGCCGTAATAACATTATAAATCATAATTATACTTGTGTGATATAAATAGAAGGTCTCATCCATAATTTATTATGGTGAATAAATTGCCTTGTAATAAAATCAACTGTTATCAATGTAGGCCTAGTAATTAAAGTCAGCTCCTTAGATAATGAACTGTACGGGGAATTTTTCATTTAGCTTTCTCAAGTTTTAAAAGATTAAATCTGTAATATTTTTTAGTGAAATACCCAAATCATAACATGTCAGCATAATCTTATAGCAGTTTAGTGTTTTTCAAAGTCTTCAAGAGGTGCAATAAAAACAATGTATGTTACAGTAAAGTTTGTGCTGTTTGCTGCACCAATGCTAACACAGTGGTAGTGAATTAAAATCTTGGCTCGGTACATAACATATAATTTATATATAAATATATATATATAAAAAGAGAGTGTTTGTACGCATACGGATGGGCCCCATTGGTAATTTGAAATCACGTGAGTTGGTGTCACTGACCTATTTAGGCCTAGACCTATATACTGTCTAATAATTTTTGACATCGGACATGTGTCTTCCCTAGCTCAGTGGTTAACATAGCGGACTGCTATGAGGGCGACCTGGGTTCAATTCTCCAGTTAAATTATACCTTTTTTTGACAATTTTTTTTTCAAACTTTAAAAAAAAAAAGACATTGTAAATCTATGGACAATTTAGATTTTTGTTAAATAAAAATACTTGTCTATTTTTTTACCCGATCAACAATATTTATTTTAAATTACTTTCCTAAAAGTCTTCAGTAAGAAAATAATAATTTAAATATTAGATTTATAGCTTTCTTTTAATTGTAGTTTATAAATTTTTTATCTGCACCTTATACATTCCTGTTTTTTTTCCACCCGGGCAACGCTGGGCAATGTAGCTTGTATATAGATTAGATATATATATATATTTTCAATTTTTTAAAATCCTGTTGGATTGCCTAACAGCTTTAATAGACAGATCCATTAATCTGGGATTATAACTAAGGGTGTAGTAAATTTGTGAAAAGAATCAGATTTTATTTTGTTTCTTTTTTGAAGTTAAGAAAATATATGTATTCACACATTGTTTTGTTAGCCATATTTTCATTTTACCTTCTATGTTACAGACGCTACTTCTATACAGAAGCTTATAGTGTCTTACTTTTCTCGTTTTGAGTTTAGGCTTGCATTTTGATAAGTGTTTTTGCTGGCAATAATAATAATGTCAGTTTTCCCTGACCATTTAAAAGTGAAGAAAGTCAAAAACTCTTGATGCAGTTGTTTTATTTGTGCTCCTTCTAATTTGTTTCTCTTTTTTTTTTCTGTTTGTCCAACTAGATGCAGATATTATCAGCCATGTTAAACCAGTAGAGATTATAAGTAAGGGAATTGGTTGCTGGAAAGCAGTATTGGATGGTCAAAGAGACATTACTTGTACAGCTTCAGTTCAAAACTCCCCATCATGTGATGAGTGAATAATCTGATGGTCAAAGAGTGAATCCTGACACTACTTGTACAGCTTCAGTTCAAAACTCCCCATCATGTGATGAGTGAATAATCCGATGGTCAAAGAGTGAATCCTGACATTACTTGTACAGCTTCAGTTCAAAACTCCCCATCATGTGATGAGTGCAATATCTGATGGTCAAAGAGTGAATCCTGACATTACTTGTACAGCTTCAGTTCAAAACTCCCCATCATGTGATGAGTGCAATATCTGATGGTCAAAGAGTGAATCCTGACATTACTTGTACAGCTTCAGTTCAAAATTCCCCATCATGTGATGAGTGAAGTACCTGATGGTCAAAGAATGAATCCTGACTTTACTTTTTTTTTCAGCGATAAGTCTCAAGGAGACTGAAACTGAAACTATATTTACTTAATACTCAATGGGAAAATATTATCCTGCCAGAGTTTAATAAATGTAGTTTTAGTTAAAAATGCCACTTATTGCAAATAAGGGCAGTCACACTCCACTAAACATGGGAGAAATAAAAGTATTTAAAACTTACCGTAAGTTACCTAGTGTCCAAACAGACTAAAGAATGACTATTGTGTGATATAATGATATTGCAATGACTATATTCATTGCCAAATGGTTTCAGCTACTGCCAATGAACAGGTATTTGCTTGCTTGACTTGGTGGTTCTTTGTAATTCTCTGATTTCTACGAAGCAGGGAGTTTCGTAGCCGAACATGTGTCTCACTAGGATGGCACGGCACTAGCAAGCCATTGGTGTAAACATGCAGAGCTGTGATGGACATTTTGATGAAAGACCTTCATTATCTGTAGCATTACATCTTCCCTCCATGACAGCATTCCCCCCATGTCTCACAAGTTGAACAGAAATTTCTCTGAGATCATTTTCCTACCATTACAATGAGGTGGTGGCTAGCCCAAATAAGCTACCGCCTCCTGCATTTTGTGTGAGTGTATGGTTCTTTCAGTTGTTCCATCTATCAAGTATCAACAAATCTTAATATGTAAGAGAAAATATATTAGAATCAGAACAAATGAAAAGAACAGCTGATTAAAGAAATCTTGAGAAAATGTTTTTGTACATAAAGCTACAAATGTGGGTGCATGCAAATATTTGTTGATTGTAGTTGTAATAATAGTATTATAATGTTTCAAGGTGTAGTAAAAATCTCATTAAAATATTGACATATTTATTGTTACAAAAAAAAAATGAAAAAATGTTTCATTACTGACATTACTGTAACAAGTTTCTATTTAGAAATAAATGGCTTTTAATTTACTGTCAAATATTGTGTGTATTAATTTGTATTTTGTAGTACACTGTAGCAGATCTTAGAATCAATGACAAAATTATTACAAGACAAAATGTAAAGAAATGAAATTGATAAATACCTTTCTCTTTATTTTCTATTTACAATTGATTCATCTGCATTTACATTACACATAAAATATAAATAGATCACATTGGTCTAATAGGTAAGAACACTGATTCACTCATTAGAAGTTTGTAAGTGATCTAACTCTAGCATTTTATTGGGTTTGGAGGAAAGTTTTGGAATCGAGCAATAGCTTTGAATAGTAGTATATAAGATAGTGCTGGCATCTTAGGCAGTGGCTAAAAAAAAATCGGAGAATGATTTGATGTAAATTTACACACACTAAACTAAAATGGAAACTTTGCATGTCGAATGGTTGACAAATCACCACACAATGTATAGTTTCAGCATAGTTAACTTAGAAAGTCCAGCCATGTGTGTGATTTTAACTAGAACAAATAGAACATTATACTACTCCAGGATAATCATGGGACTAGTGTTAGCATTATAGTGGATCACGTGACCAAGGTATGGTACCAATGGGCAGTAAAAGTAGAAGATTTTTACTAGCATCTTAGACGTACCTGTACTTTTCATTGCCTATAAGGTTAACGTTCATCTGATATCAGTTGATGCTTACTACAAACTCTCCCGCAAATTTCAAAACATCATCTTCAGACTAAGGACTGGTCACAACAGGCTAAAGCAACATATGTTCCGCAAACTACGAATCGGAGCAAGCGAAATGTGCCCCTGCGAAACAGCTCCCGAAAATGCAGAGCATGTCCTTCAGACCTGCCCTCTGTATCTTTCTACCCGGTCAGCCATTTGGCCCCTGGGGGCTACCTTCAACGACAAACTGTTCGGTGGACTAGAGCAACTGACAGCCACGGCGCAGTTCATTACAACTATCGGACTTGTTGTCTGAACCCTCCCAATCATAACATTTGAGAACGAAGAAGAAGTAGACAGGTAATTTTTTAGTTACAAACAACAATGCTAGACAAGACTTTCTACTGAAAGGGCCTTAAGTTGTGGTATAATCCCTATTCACATTTGATTAAGTTGTGGTATAATCCCTATTCACATTTGATTAAGTTGTGGTATAATCCCTATTCACATTTGATTAAGTTGTGGTATAATCCCTATTTACATTTGATTAAGTTGTGGTATAATCCCTATTCACATTTGATTAAGTTGTGGTATAATCCCTATTCACATTTTATTAAGCTGTGGCATAATCCCTATTCACATTTGATTAAGTTGTGGCATAATCCCTATTCACATTTGATTAAGTTGTGGTATAATCCCTATTCACATTTGATTAAGTTGTGGTATAATCCCTATTCACATTTGATTAAGTTGCTCTTCCACAACATGAAACTAAAGAATTGGGTTTCAAATAACATAGTGCATCTTTTAGCAAGTTTTTTTTGTGTGAATAGTCTCCCTTCATCCCATAAATCTACTTATAAATACATGTACGCCTATTTAAAAAGCAAAAACCTACAAAGTATCGTGTTAAGTTCACCTGGGCGATTGCTTATAGATCTATGTAAAATATAGTCTCTGTTTCTGTTCAAGATAAGAGTCTACGCCTCATTTTACTAAGTAAGCTGGAGGATATTGACAACATTTCCTAACTCAGGACGAGTTTTAGAGCTGAGTGTAAAGGTGGGTGTGATACAAGTCGGAACTGTAGGGTGAGCTTGTGCCGGATCGGTTTGGGGAAGAAGAACGAGGGTGGCTCTGTGGCGCCGGGGGCATGGGTGGAGGTTTACACCCCGGGTGCGGCGGTTGCTGGGGCAGAAACTCCTTCAGCTCGTTCCGCACCCCTGCAAGAATCTCCGCCTTCAGGCAATCGAAATACAGGAGAGTCAAGCCGCTTCCGGAGTTCGGGGTACCCGGTGCGTCTTGAGACGTGCTGTTGGAGCACCGGGCGTGAGGGTGGTTGAGCGCCATTGCGGATCCTGGGAGCGTCCAGCGCCCGTCATAAATTGTCCTACCGCAGTGCGTGGTCTGGTACAGCCCGTGATTCGGGGAGAGACCGTTGATAGGCATGGCGCAGGGTGCCCCAGGAGTCAATCGGCTGATCGTGTGATGAAGATCACGCCTCAGGCTATCCATCTGCCCAGTTGTTCGAACCATTTCAAGTTTTCTGTCTTCGCGGAGTTCAAACCTTGTGATTGGTGAAAATAAAAGGCGTTACTTTTAAAAAAAACACTAAAAAGTAAGTTTGTTTTTTTTTAATCATATAATCTTATGTTTTTTTTTAAATGATTATTTACAAATAGTGTGTCGTAATTGTACATTTGAAACCTCCAGTCGCAAAAAAAAAATTAAATAGGTAACATAGACCTATAAATCTTATTTACCCCTGCTCCTTTTTTTTCAAGACTAAAAATTCAAACTTTTACACTTGTAAGGAGATTAAATCTTGGTAATACTTACATTTTGTTGAAGGAAAAGATGGTCAATTATAACCACCCACCTACAACCACCGAGCCAGATGGTTTATTAAACTGAACTATATATAGTTGAGGTGCTCAATTAATTAAAACTGTCGAGAAAATGCAGATCTTTTCAATAAGTGGTGCTTTAAAAAAAAAGGCTGATTTCGGACACCGGCATACATATAAATATAAGCATTAATATCTACATTGCGAACTTGCTTTAAATACTTTGAATTTGAGTAAAAACCTTTCTATAGAAATTATATTTTTTAAGTAAGCTTAATAGCTCGGTGGTTTATTATATATAGACTAATGTTTAAAAACAAAAGAACTCACCTCAAGCTTGAGATGTCTTGTTTAATTTCTAACAAATCGTCCTCATTGACGCCATTTTGTCTTGACTGTTTCTTTTTTTGATGAATGTATCGACATATAAGTTTCCTTGTGACTTCCTAGAAATAAAAGATGGGATGGCTTAGTGGGATTTTGAAGAAAAAAACAGAAGCAAAAAACTGGCCTGAACTATAGGAAATCAATACTTTATAATTGAAAATTATCATCCTTAGACACTATTAGCAAGAAAATAGGCCTTAGCTTATACAAAATTATTGTAATAAATCACTTTTTTTTACACACAAGTATAACAATTGGTGTAAATGATGTAGTATATACTTTAGAAATCTTTACACAAACTCAGCTAATTTAATATTTAAAATATAAAACTTTAAATCGGGACTTTAAAGGGCCGAGTCTTGTTCAAAAGTTGGAATTTTAGTATGTTTGTTAATCTTCGCTTGTCATCCCATTTCTTCCCCACCAACGCTTATTATAATATGCGCCATATAATAATACCTGATACTGCTGTGAGATATCTGTTGCCTTGTCTATTGGACAAGGGTCACTTTGTGGTCCATTGATGATCCCAGTGTAGGTAGGCCTCTGGTGAAAAATACAGAATAGTTGACATTCTGATAGGCCTATACATTTAAAGACTGGGCAAGAAAATGACATGGTGAAATGGTAACAAAAGTAGTGAAATAGATAAATGGTATTTTGATGTATATCAAAACATGTCATTGACATCGTAGGGGAGAAAATGACATGGTGAAATGGGTAACAAAAGTAGGGCCTATAGTGAAATAGATAAATGGTATTTTGATGTATATCAAAACATGTCATTGACATCGTAGAAGAAAATGAAATGGCGTTAAAGATAAAGAGTAGAGACAAATCGGTCAATGACATCTTTGAGTATAGAGACTAAAAGACTAAATGGCATGCTTACAGAGAGCCTGCTGAAAGTAAGCAGTTGTCTAAAGTAAAGACTTTGTAGATTTCTAATGGATTGATCACAGTGTAGGAATGAACTGGGACCTTTTAGCCTACAGACTTCATTGACAAATGAGTCATGTGTTGTAACGTCTGTGTAGAATATATGCAATTACAAGCTAGCAATCTAGATCTAACATGTAACATGCATTCAATATAAATATCATAGTAGAACAAATTGCTCTATAGACACGCACACAATATCAATTATCAACCATTAATGGAAATCAACAACATAGAAAACCTTACTGGGTGTAGTTCTCATAATTTCTAGCAAAATTACTGTGTATAAAAGTTGAACATTAAACCAAGATTCCGTTATGCAATTTTAAATGTAAATAATACATCTGTGTTAGTTATTAGCAGGCTAATTGTTTTCTTGTTATCTTTGGTTGATTTATCGCTTTTCTTTTGTTTTTAGTCTTGGTGTTCATTGTTCTGTTGTTACTTTTTGTTATCACATTATATATATATAGGGGCCTATGCAATGTATGCAATATAGCCCTACATATATATAGGCCTATATATATATATATATATATATATATATATATATAGGGGTCTATGCAATGTATGCAATATAGACCTACATATATATATATATATATATATATATATATATATATATATATATATATATATATATATATATATAGGGGCCTATGCAATGTATGCAATATAGGCCTACATATATATTCAACATGTAAATTAAAGGATTAGGAAGTCTATTTTAAAAAGTGTGTCGTTGTTTGTTTTTTTCAAATTACAAAATTCAAGTAAGTAATCCGTAAATCGCATAAGAAACTACAACACAGGTGTGGGGGGCAACATGCATTGATCTGATTGGTTCAGATAGATGGCAGGTAAAACACTTTACCGAAACTCCGAAACTTACGTCCCCTGCATTGATCACTAGGCCTACGCCACTCTCCATCGTCTGAAGAGAAAAAAAAAGAAACGTATTATTAGCATAATGATTATAAACAGCTGGAGTGAACGATCGAGTTTATATTATTTTATTTTTTTTACTATTTGATATTTGTGTTTTTTTTCCTTTTGATAGTATTATTGTTTGTTTAATATTATTTATAAGAAGTCAAGAAGCTTGACAGCAACAATCCATGTGCATGTTCCAGGGCCAGCCGACCGTAAACAATAAAAAAAAAACACGAAATACCAAAAGAAACATCCTCACTACAGTTTTTATTGTTTGTTATTTTTTCTTTCTCTTTTAACAAAATACATTGTAATCATCGGTTTATCCGTCATTTTGACGGACATAAATCCTAGTTCGGATAATATGTATAAACAGCTGGGGTGAAAGATAGCGAGTTAAAACTCTGGGATTCCAAAAGTTTGGAATCTTTATTCAGTCAAGATTACTTTGTATACATGGCTAGTCAAGGTTACATGTAACTGGCGTTCCTACGTCCTGCAAAGAAGTAGGTTACTTCACAATACTTCCCATGCACAAGAGAGATATGAATCTTTACATTTTAAGGTCGATCTGGACAACTGCTTCGGGCCATGCTCGATCATACGAGTGAGTGCGCAGATTGAAAAATACAAAAACTTTGTACTACAACTGAATTCTATGCCCTTCAGGGGTTGCCCTCAGAATTACTTCAGTTCTATTGCCACCGACTATGACACAAAAAAAACAAGCAAAAAAAAAAACGGAGAAATACAGAAAGATCCAATGGTTATTATAGTTTGTTTGGAACAGCTCGCCTCAGACACTGAGAGAATCTTAAAGACCGTTCTTTTTGGTTAGTGGCTGTTTGCCTTACATAAGGCACATACTATACAACAGTTAACTGCCACTATTATTCACACTGAGCATGCTAAATTAAATAGCATGGATATAAAAATTACCATTATTACTATTACAACGGGTATTCTCAATACATATCGGAATGTCGGGGACATTAATAAATATTTGTGTCTTTCATTCTTCAGGGCTTAAACACAAGCTGGCACGTTGGTTGTTTGCAGCTAATAAGTAAACCAATGTTATTATTTTTTTCAAAATATAATTTTAATGGTAGCCTTGTAACACAAAGCGTTAGAAACCTTTTAATATTTAGTGTGCCAAAGCAGGATTCCTAATTCATTCAGTATGCAAACAATCTAAAAATCAACTTGAGCTACCAACCAATTTCTTGTAGAGGCGGTTTTAAATGCCCTTTTTTAGCAACGGTGGGGTATTCCGTATAACATTTAAAATCACTCTGCTTGCCAAATCCGACGTGTCGTAGGTTGCTGCCCACTTCAAATTACACATGACATATTTTATATAACGCTATTCATAACCACGACTAAGCTTAGTCTTCAAATGCGGTTTACGTCAACTTAGGTTATTAAACAAAAAAATCGAATAAGTGTATTTTCAATTTTGGTTTTTAAAATGTAAATATTATGCGCTTGTTTAACTGTGTTCGGAAGTTCTTTCCACCAAAGATGTGCTACGACGCTGTAGGAGCGAGCTGCAAATGCTTTACTTCTGGCACCTTGAGTAACACACAGTTAATTTCTGTCCGCCGCCTACCCACCTCCGCTATAGTCTGCCACCGCTCAACATCATTATCATAAAGTGCCATGCCGGATGGCGTAGGCCCCGTAGGCGATCATGTATTTCCACGTATCCTTTATTCTGGCAAACTCTAGCATTTCTGTTATTTTTGTCATGCCATGCCATTCCGTTAGATCATCTAGCACAGGGGTCGTGAACCCATGGCTCGCGAGCCAGATGTGGCTCTTTTGATAGCTGCATCTGGCTCTCTATTTAAAAAAAAATCTTTTACACTTTTTGATCTACATATTAATTGCATATCAATATTTCATTCTACAAATTCAGAGACATAGGCTAATTATTGTACTTTTAGTGTTGAAATTACACAAAATGCACACATTTAATTGAAATTTTAGTTTTAAACATATATGGCTCTCACATAATTACTTTTCAAAATATGTGGTATCCATGGCTCTCTAAGACAAAAAGGTCCCCGACCCCTGATCTAGCAGGTCCTTCTCTGTCTTCCTCTGTGTTTCTTTCCCTCCAGCTTTCCAGTTATTATGATGTTTTCTAAGTTTACTTTTCTAAATTATGTGTCCTACTAACGTTGATTTTCTTTACATGATCTTTACAATTATTTCTCTGTTAGCGTTTGACCTTTTGAGCCCCTCCACATTAGATATTTTATCTGTCCATGCCACTCGTTGCATTCTTCTATAGAGCCACATCTCTGAACTTTCCAATATTCAACATACGAAGAAAATTGTATTTATAAAAATCAAAATACTTTAACTATTATATTGCATAAAGAAATTATTTACCTTAAAAATGTCTGGTTCTGTGGGTGCAACTGTATTCCTAGTCTGATCGTTTGTAATAAGAAGAAAAAAAAAAAGAAAGAAAAACAACACTAGCTACCACAACAAACTATGAATGAAAATAAAAATACATGCATATACCATGCTTAAACTCTTCAGCTATAAGATCACACAGACTGGACTAGCATTAGACCGACAAATAATTGTATAGACGCTTAACAATATTTTTCTCAACACAAACTGATTAATTAAATAAAAACAAAGTCTTGATCTATATAAAAAAATTAGAGTCTTATTAAGTAAAAAAAAACAACAACAAATAATACTACAAATTGTAGATGCCACTTTGATACACAATTATTTTACATTAAGAAAATAAAAAGGGCATGCTAACATTTAACCATTGATGTATTCACACAAAACAAAGAAAATATTGCGTATTTATACAGGGTAATAAATATAAGGTAGGCTAATGACCAGCACATACCATGATAAAGTGGGAGATTAAGAAAGAGAGCACACACATTAACAGAGAGAAAAAGAATAGCTGTAATAAAAAGAAGTTGAGATAGGTAGAAAAGAATATACCTAGGGATGTGTGACTGTGTTTAAGATAGAGAGATTGAGTGAAAGTGAATCAATGGGTGGGAGCGAAAGAGAGAGAGAAAGAGAGAGAGAGAGAGAGAGAGAGGGAGAGAGAGAGAGAGAGAGTAAGAATGAGCCTATTATATATTAGATAATTAGGACAATATACTGATATTAAATAGAAAGTAAAATGTTTTTATTTTTAAAAAAATGAGTTTATGGACAGGACAAGGGGAGATAGTCAATTTATGAAACGGAACTAACGTTGAGTAGTCCCACTTCAAAACAGGAAGGAATAGTTGAAATAAAAGGGAGTTAATAAGTCATAAATACAAGTACCCTAATAGTTCCTTCAGACGACTTCCGGCGTCTAGAGTTGTAGCGCGCCTCTCTCCTGCAGAAGCAATCCGAGACACGACCTTTGACCCACATTAACAAGTAATAAATGGATTTCGGACTGATAATCAGGTTGAAAGGGGACGGCAGTGTGGAGCCTTCATCAAAGTAGCCCATCCATAACTTGGAGCGGGCAAATTTCCATTCCATGTCCGCGTGATTCTGAAAATCGATATTGACAAAAAGATTTAGGCTAGGGAAATGGAATAAGGATATTGTAATTCGTTTTTTCTTCTTTTACATTTATTTTGAGTAACAGCAACTTATTTTTAGAGAATAAAGGAAACTTAAGTTTATTTACTAGATCTATATTGATATTTGTGTTTAGTAATTTACAAATGCAATAAGCTTTTTTTTTTTTGCTCTGATAGATCAGAATGACTTCCACCGGAGTTGCTCCAAGTTAACTTTTGCCCACCCCCTCCCCATTTCTTATTAAACCTTTTCTGATCTTAGTTGGCAATTTCAGCGACTGTTAATGGGAAGGCTAATGGGACGCATTAGGACAAGTGGAAAATTATAAGGAAATATTTAGTTTAGAAAATATAACTTTGTAAGTTAGTTTTTGTTCTTCGAAAAGCTTTTTATTTGCTAAAAATACAACAATATGAAAATAAATGTTTAAAATTTAGATAAATATACATTTAAAAAAATATTGAAGAACATTTTTTACGAGGTAGGACTAATTACAAAATTCAAGAAATGCTAGGCTTAAAAGATTAAAGTTCTTTAATCTTTAATAACATGTTAAGTTAATGTAGATATTTCTTGCTATTAAGCCCTTTACATCATGGATCTTTACTTTATGTATATTAAAACTAGATCTACATCTTGTGTTGTAGTCTTACAATATTTTCTTCGACTTTTTTTTTTTATTTTTTTTTTTTTTTGTTTTTTTTTTTTGCATGGATTTAAATGCGGTCCGAGTTTACAATATGTTTGTTGACAGCGCTATACAAACACTTTTATAATTATTAAATGATTATTAACCCTTCCTGTACCGATCTACTTCTATCTATGCTGCCTTCAGTTCCGCTATATACGCGCCCGGGACTGTAAGGGTTAACTAGCCCTTTAAACATATCATAGATTAGAAACTAATGAATGCTATACTTGTTTTTTCCCCACATTTTTGCGATAAGTTGTAGCTTTGCAACAAAAGACTCATGTTGTTGTTGTTGTTTTACATGGGCCTGGGACAGTGGAACAGCATGTCAGAAAATGGGTTGGCTGGGAAGGTGGTCAGACTGCCTGAAAATGGGTTGACTGAGAAGGTAGTCAGACTGCCTGAAAATGGGTTGGCTGGGAAGGTAGTCAGACTGCCTGAAAATGGGTTGGCTGAGAAGGTGGTAAGACTGCCTGAAAATGGGTTGACTGGGAAGGTGGTCAGACTGCCTGAAAAGGGGATGTAGAGGGGTCATTCTGTCAGAAAAGAGATTCGGGTTGGGAGGGGGTTCAGTGTTTGTCTGAAAAGTGTATGTGGGGGGAGTGTGGCATTCTGACTGAAAAGGGTATGCGTTAGGAAGTGGGCAATATATCTGAAAGGAAGGTTTAGGTGGTAAAGGGGTTTGCGAAGGGGTTTGGATCTGGAGGGGTGTGGATCAGTCTGCCTGGAATGGTGTTGCGATGGAGTGGTGGGTGGGGGTGTCAGTATGTCCGGTCAATGACCAACACCATGCTGAACTGACCTCGATCTCCTGAAACGAGCTGGACATCATTGCTATGAGCATGTTGAGCAGGACTATGATGGCCATAGCGTGGTACACCATGAACATCAGCTCCCCCACGGTGTTGGTGAAGCCCTGAATGCCCATGGTCACCTTCTTGTCGACGTTGTTCATGCTGAACATTGACCAGAACAGCGTCACGTAGCTGGAAAACAGGCTGAGGAGGGACGGGGTTTGGGGTAGGCGGAATGAAAAAGAGAGAGCACATTAAGAAGAGAACTAATGTAAACTTTCAAGATGTGTAATGTATGTTGCCTATATACTGTAATGGGTGGTACATTGGTAGAGTGCTGACGCATATAAACTGCTAGATAAAATGTTTATACTTTAATCAGGGGTACATTGGTAGAGTGCTGACGCATATAAACTGCTAGATAAAATGTTTATACTTTAATCAGGGGTACATTGGTAGAGTGCTAACGCATATAAACTGCTAGATAAAATGTATATACTTTAATCAGTGGTACATTGGTAGAGTGCTGACGCATATAAACTGCTAGATAAAATGTATATACTTCAATGGGTAGAGTACTGACGCCTGTAAACTGATACATAAAATGACCTAAATTTAAGGTCACTCAGGGATAGAAAGAAATGAAACAGCTGATAGAGAGGCAAAAGACGCCCTATTATTATCAGAAAGTACGATTCCGACTCCATATCGAGACATTAAACCCGTAATAATAAGACAAACGAGACAGCAGCGGACTAACTTCTTGAAAACCGAATGCAATAAACTGCAATATTTGGAAAACTCAAGATCCTGGCAAGATACAGGTCAACAAATTCGAAAGGACCAAGTTATTCTCTGCTGATTACATACAGGACATACCAAACTAACACATTCCTTTCTCTTTAAACGAGAAACGGCCCCAATGTGTGCTTTCTGCAATGTCAACTTAACAGTTTCTCACATTTTGTTGGAATGCAATACATTTAGTGAAATTCGACGTAAATACTAGATTCTATTACTGTAGAACTCTTCATGACCTTTTCAGCAAAAATGAAACAAAAATATATAATAAACTATATTGAATACATCCACCTGTACTACAGAATTTAAAGATATAAGAAAAATGGATACAAGAAAAACATGACAACAACGTAAACAAAAAGGCCTTATATAACTTTCGTTGTTGATGGGCTGGAAATACAACAATTCAATTCAATTCAAGCGGACAATATTGACATTTTTAAAGCAAAACTAAAAACACACTTTTTCAATCTATTTGAATAACATAGCGTCAATGTAAAACACATTCGAAGACTAATTGTAATGAATAGCGATATATATATAATATATGTAATTTGTAATATTATACCAAAGTAGGAATTCTAAATCATTCAGCGTGTCAACAGCCTAAAAGTCAACCGGCTCTATTACACTTGTTTTAAAAATTATTTTTAAGCGTCTTATATTTAATTCAAAATGTAAGTTTTCGTGATTATCATCCTTTTTATTTGCATTTATATCAAATACAATATTACTGAACTTTCACATTTATAGTAATTATTTTTAGAACTCTGTCTTAACTTTTAACATTTGGTAGCACAGATTAGTATCTAGCACCTGTTAGTATTAATTATCCTTTGATCTCAGTTTAACTGAGATGCCATTTAATATTAGTGTTCATCAGAGTCAAATAATCGATGGCAGTGACATAAAACGGAATTGATACGTAGTAATCATAAATAGGCGGTAGTTAATGTAGTTTTAAAAATATAAATATAAATTATTTTGTCATATATTATGTATATAATTTTCAAATACTTTATACAGTTTGATCATTTGAAAGTTATAAATTGTAAGCCATTTATTATTTTATAAAGAAAAAAAAGAAACATATTAGAAATATTAGCGCAATTAAAACGGGTAAATTATCTCCCTTTAATTAAAAAAAAGTTTACATATTTGATTCAATAGTGATGCCAAACAAGTTATGTTTTGTAATATAACAAATAATGCTGACTAATTATTATTTCTTTTTATAAATGTAACATTACGGTAATGATTACAATATTTAATTATTAGAGAATTAAAATAATTAACGTTAAACAGTTGTAAAGAAACATTTCCTGCATTTATTGTTTGTCCATTTAAGAAGTTTATCTTTTAAACAATAATAATTACAAAAATTACATAATATAGTGCTATTAAATAAGTTTCTTATATTTCATAAATTATCATCAAACCCTTGACCGTTATGGTCGTTGGGAGAAGCGAATGGTCACCTCAGCAGTCACCTTTCTCCATTTTTGCCTATCTTGAGCGGGTCAAGCAGGTTTGTCCAATTTTTTTTGTCGAACCAGCATTTCCGCTGACGGCCTCGACGACGTCCACCTTCTACAGTGTCTTGGAGGATGGTTTTTGGCAGGTTATTATGTCGCAACACATGAGCGAACTATGTCAGCTTTCGCCATTTGACTGTTGTAATGTTTTCTTGAGGGCCCGCAATTGAGTATATTCTGTCCCAGACATACTCAATAGTCTTGTGTTCTAGGTAGGAGATTCGAAGGATTTTTCTCAAGCATTTATTTTTTAATGCCTGCACTTGTTTTCAGCGAATGCAAGCAGTGTATAGGTCGCGCAGAACAGAACAATGCTTTTTCATAAGGGCTCTGTAAAGTCTGGGATTCGTTCTTTATTTACTAAATTAATAATACACAAAAATTTGTTTTAGAATTACTTATATTTATTTTTAATTAAAGAAGATGAGCAGAAAAACTCTTTTAAGTGTACTTAGTCTGTATCAATTTATGAGCGCCTTGTCTTGAATGCGCTTCGCTACTTATCAATGTAATTTCTGAGTGGTCAAGTGTAGGTGACCTCTTTGTATGCTTAAACCACATTCATGTGCGATAAAATATGTTGACAAGAGTAAGTTGAACCAAAAGCTGAAAGTCGAAGAGCGAATGCCGAGCAGTTAAAAATAGCAGATGACTTTCCTTAGCAGCTTCATTCCAGATTTTTTCCTCAAATTGACACATTTGGATGCCAATTTTGTAAATGTTTAAATTTCAAATTGCTGCATATTAAAATCGAATATATCCCTCCGCTTAAAATAGATCCACATCTTAGAAGGTTGTAGTAATATGAAACCAGTTAGGCTTGATGTGGAATGAAAAAAATGAGTCCATCAATTTAAAAGGCTTGCTGTTGATTAGAAAATTCTGATTTGAGTTCTTCGATGTACTTCCGAAAAAGCCCAACTATATATCTTAATATATGCCTTAACATAGGGACGTACATGTAGATAAATGTTTAGAAATTGATTTCACTGCAAGATCTCTCCAGTGTCAATGCAAACTCATTCAAGTGATCCTTGTAAATGCAAGTTCAATTCAATTAAATGTTTTGTTATGTCATTCAGAAACATCAGCTTCAACCAACAGTTTTTCCTAATTCAGAACCGGAAAATGTTGTTTTTTTTTCATCAAAAAAACACCACTTGGAGGTCGCTCGCGTGCCATTGAAAATCGCTCTGCCATAGGTTGCCGACCCCTCACCTAGACAAACATTATGCAACATGTCCACACCAATACGGCTTTAGGAAAAACAGATCATGTGTAACACATTTAATATGCTTAATGAACGACTTGTCTAAAGAATTAGATAATAATAACCAATTCGATGCTATATTACTAATAAATTTCACCATAATAGTTTACTGAAGAAAAACACTTACATTTGTTTGTCATTTCTGGTCCCTTGGAGCAGTGGATTCAAGACTTTCTGATAGGTAAAGAATAAACTGAGATAGCTCTAAAGTCTAAATCATCACGAATAACTCAGGAGTTCCACAAGACAATGTTCGATGACCGCCAACTATTTCTAATTTATATTAATGACTTACCCAATTGCATTAACACAAGAACAAAAGTAAAGCCATTTGCAGATGATTGTATATTCTACAGAACATTAAAGACAGAAAAAGATAAACTCTTACAAAAAGACCTGGATGAATTACAAAAATGGGAATCTAATTGGAGTATGTCTTTTCACCCAGAAAAGTGCCAACTGTTGACAGTATATATCCAGGAAAAAGAAACAAATAATTACAAACTACTTTATTTATGAAAAATACCAAGTCAAAACTAAAAATGCAAAGTACTTTAAAGTAATAATTAATTGTAAGTTATCTAGGAATCCTTATATTGATGAAGTAATTAAAATACAACCAAATGTTAGGCTTCATAAAAGGGAACTTTTACAAAAATAAAAAGAACATACAACCAAAAGGCTATTTCACATTAGTTAGACCTATACTAGACTATGCATATTCTGTATGGGACCCACCTACTAAAGAAAACATTAAAAAAAAAATAGAACAAATTCAGAAAAGAGCTGCAAGTTTCATTACTAGTGAATATTCACAACTGACTATAGTAACACCAATAGTTAAACCTCTAAACCTAGAATACTAGAGAACAGAAGGGCAAAGAGTGAAGTAGTAATAATACATAATACATACTGCATTACGTCTGACTTAGAAATACAACACAATGACAACCTGTTGCAATGCTCAGATAAACATAAAGGACAAAACTACTTTCCTTCTCCCTTATGCCAGATCAAATGCATATAGATCTAAACATTCTTTCTGCCTGAGTGGCATCCGGGCATTTAACAAACCAGAAAAAAATCAGTAATTTAATATCATTTAAAATACTAATCAAAATAAAAGACTAGACTCAGACCACGAATGAGTGTAGGATGCAAACAAAATTTTTAATCTGCTGCATTGTATTTTATCTTCTCGTTGGCCAAATTGGCCAAAACAAAGTCTTTTTTTTAATTCCAAAGTTGAAACGACATCGTATGTACATTCAAATATGTGTTATCACTTTTTTTTTCTTTATAATATAAGAATATAACCATAAGAAAACAAACAAGCAAACAAACACATAAAGTAAGAACACCAAGACCCAGAATTTTTCATTACGTAATGAACTTGTTGGGCTCATTGGGACTACTGCCGTTGTAGTACCAGTACAGCTGGTTGAGCCCGCAGGCGAATGACGTCACCACGAGGAAGAAGATGAAGAGAAATTTGGCGATGTCGATGAGCATACAGCCGAGTGAGATCTGGAGTGGGCCAAGGTGCTGATTGGCCTGGAAAAAAATAAAGAAACATGCATGTAGTATGACAGTATGCATCTGTTGGCTGGTAATTAATAGTAGAACAAAGTGAAGCATTATCTAAACACAGAAGAAACAGTATCTGTATATTATAATTTCTATGTCTTATAAAAGTTTGTTGTATATTTAATATTTAATTTAGATAATGTTAAATATAAATATTCAGACAATAGAGAGAGAAATAGCAATGCAAAACCGGGGACGCTGCTCCTACCTGGAAAAGGTAGATAATTCTAGCAAAGCTGAAGACATTGGCTACAGCAAAAAGCCCTTCCGAGATGAGAGTTGGGTCATTTTCTGGCCAATCTTTTCTAAGTAGTTCACGGTTACCATAGTTACCGGATTCTATCTGTTGATAGAAAGTTGGTGTTGGTGTTTTGTCCTGTATGGTGTCTTCACATTTTTAAAATAAAAAAATTCTCTTTTTAAACGATAAAATGTATGTTATCAGTAAATTAAAAGTTTATAAATAAATGTATTCTATAAAAAAAAATATATTGAAAATTGAAACGAATTTCTTTTTTCAAATGGGCTATAATGTTACTAAAATAAAAGCACGAACATTGGACTTGGCTTTGTTAGAAAAAACATGTTTAATATCTTGGAATATCAAGTTGATAACCGATTCAAACAAAAGTTTATTAAAGATACAAAAGTAACTGTGTAGTTTTGGGGACTCGTGAATAGTCAATACTCAATACATCTATGCCATTTGGTTAAGATTTGCTTTAAAGATTGAAAATTGTGGAAATAAATTTATGAAATATTTCATTTATTGTGAAAATTCAATTTATAATTATAATTGCATAGACGTCGGGTGCACAAGCAGATGGACAAGAGTGGTGATCCTAGCATAAAACAATCATGGGAATATGAATTTAAAGTCTTCCACACAAGTCGTTTTTTTAGCTTACTAAGCTAGATGGCGTTGTTTAGTCAACCAACCCTTAGTGGACGATGTGCTGAGAATTGTGGAGATTACAAAATCACTCTGCACACTTACGTATCGTAATTCACGGACCCATACCGGGAATCATCATAATATCATATATATAATCACCGTGAGTTTGTTTATATGTAATATGTTTGTCTATAGATATATATTTATGCATAAGTTTGTTCGCTATAGGCTCCTAGGCCGTTTGACCATAGACTATAATACACATGGACCGCTTGCTTTAGTATTTCTGCTATATGATGACTCGAAAGACTGCTTTTCGGAATTCCCGATTCATATAATACTTTGCACTTCCGTTTTATTGAATCGCTTTGATTTTCTCAATGAAAAATTAAAATTAAATTCGAAAGTTCTATAGGCCTACAGCGGAAACATTTAAGAAACAACTAGGTGCGTAGAAGTTATTTAAGACAGCCTTATTGGTTGCGTACGGAAAAAAGTACATATTATAAGCATTAACAAGAAAACCATAAAAACGAAGTTTTCATTATACTCCCTTTATTTGCAAACTAATCTTACCATCATGTAATTAAATAATTGATTGACTACTGGAAATGAAACGTACAGAAAAATATCTGTGTCGCAAATCTCAAAAATATCTCCTTACTCAGTATGAATTGTTCTAACAAAATCTTGGCGCATAATTTTTTCTAGCTTTGCGCCGAAAAACTATAAAAAGTTGCACAGGCAATTTTAACGCGAAATCAAAATATTTCTTATACTTTCCTTTTAAGAAATGAATATTGTCATAAGTGTAGTATAATTAAGTCGTTTTAACTGAAAATTTGATAGGATGTATTGTTAGGCGCCCCAAATCTGCTGTCTAAATTTCACCTCGATCGGACCACGAGAAGTGGTCGAAAAATCGAAGCCAATTTTTGCACCCAGACAGACAGAAAATGCAACTTAAAATAAAGGAAGTAACAAGAAAACCGTAAAAACAAAGTTTTTATTATACTCCCTTTATTTGCAAACTAAGTTAACCATCATGTAATTAAATAATTGATTGACTACTGCAAATGAAACGTACAGAACAATATCTGTGTCGCAAATCTCAAAAATATCTCCTTACTCAGTATGAATTGTTCTAAAAATAATCTTAGCACATAATTTTTTTTTCTAGCTTTGCGCCGAAAAAGTATAAAAAGTTGCACAGGCATTTTTAACGCGAAATCAAAATATTTCTTATACTTTCCTTTTAAGAAATGAATATTGTCATAAGTGTAGTATTATTAAGTCGTTTTAACTGAAAATTTGATAGGATGTATTGTTAGGCGCCCCAAATCTGCTGTCTAAATTTCACCTCGATCGGACCACGAGAAGTGGTCGAAAAATCGAAGCCAATTTTTGCACCCAGACAGACAGAAAATGCAACTTAAAATAAAGGAAGTAACAAGAAAACCGTAAAAACAAAGTTTTTATTATACTCCCTTTATTTGCAAACTAAGTTAACCATCATGTAATTAAATAATTGATTGACTACTGCAAATGAAACGTACAGAACAATATCTGTGTCGCAAATCTCAAAAATATCTCCTTACTCAGTATGAATTGTTCTAAAAATAATCTTAGCACATAATTTTTTTTTCTAGCTTTGCGCCGAAAAAGTATAAAAAGTTGCACAGGCATTTTTAACGCGAAATCAAAATATTTCTTATACTTTCCTTTTAAGAAATGAATATTGTCATAAGTGTAGTATTATTAAGTCGTTTTAACTGAAAATTTGATAGGATGTATTGTTAGGCGCCCCAAATATGATGTCTAAATTTCAGCTTGATCGGACCACGGAAAGTGGTCGAAAAATCGAAGCCAATTTTTGCACCCAGACAGACAGAAAATGCAACTTAAAATAAAGGAAGTAAAAATAGAGCAAGCGGTCCATCTTATTATAGTCTATGGTTTGACCGATCGTATAAATTGGAAACGTCCTCCAAAAAATTTTAAATAATTATATAAGCAATATTGCCTAATTCGTAAATTTTTTTTTAATAATAAACTTAGGTCTATTACCAATAATGTTAAGGTTATAAACAGTGCGCCATTTCAGAATGATGTCCGTTTACGGGCGACCGTAATAATAAAAAAAACAACAACTAAATACCGAAAGAAACGTTCTTACTACAGTTTTTATTGTAATATTTTCATTCTCTTTTAACAAAGTACATAGTAATCATTCGTTTCTCTGTCATTTTGACGGGCATAACTCCTAATAACTAATAATCGTGAAGAATAAAAATTCTTGAACGTGTTTCACTTGTGTGTATAAGCTTAATTACTTGTTTACACACTCACATGTTGTGATATACCGTTCATCTTATCATAATGATATGTAAACGTAAAAAGATATATAATATCTTTTTGCGTAAAAAAACATAAAAGGTTTCATCTCGCTTTACCTGGAAGTAAGCCACAACCCTCAAAGCGAAAGTGGCCAGGTACAGAGACAGCATGATGAAGTCCAGCCAATTCCACCATTGTCGAATGTAAGCTTTCAGTCCTTCGTCCCACAACTGCTTGCACTCCGCCCACACAAACCCTGACCAGCGAAAAAACATAAAGACAGTCCACGGAACAGTCACCATTATTTACGTTCAAAGTTTTGAAATAAGTTCAAGCTCATTAAAATTTTAGTTCAGGGGTCGGCAACATACGGCACGCCTGTCAGTCTTGGCATGCACAGCGATTTTAAATGGCACGCGGAAGACCGACAAAAAGGCATTTCAAATTCCCTACTATTGGCACTCCGAATGATTTCGAAATCCTATCTTGGCACAGTATTATCAAAAGGTTGCCGATACACTGTTCTAGTAAATTTCTCATTAAGTAACTCGATGGTTTTATAAAGCATTTAAGGCAAACAGAGATAGAGAAATGTATAATGAAGCCCAACGGGAAGTACGTCTATTGAGCTTTTGTTCATTTCCAAAGTGTCATGTGACCATAATAGTAAAGTCCGCATGACCCCCCCCCTCACCAGCACCCGACCGGACTTATTTTTGGTTATCGATTTGCTTTTGACCTCATTTTTTTTATGGTCTCTTGCTACTCAACCGACGCTACTGGGTGCACTGTAGATCAATTCAATCTATAAACCTAAATGTCGCTGCTACAGAAGTTTAAAAATAATAATGGTATAATAAATATACATTGTGTATTGTATTTCTTCCCGAGTGGTATCTGGGTATAGCATGGGTTACACAAACAAACCAGGAAAACCAACAACTTAAAATCATTTAAAACTTTTATCAAAATTTAAGAATAGACAAAAAAATTTTGGGCGTAAGACAGTAAGAGGCACAATTCTTTTGCGTACAAGAAAGAAATAAGGTTAAATTTTGTTAAGGTTTTAATCTTTCAGCTCGACTTCACAATATAAGTAAGTAAAGTACCCTTCGGACCAAACTGGTCATAGGGCTGGTGAAGCAGCGTTCACCAGTTTCTGTGGCCACGGCATACTAGGGGATGTGTGGCCAGCACAGTGCCCAGCCGCCTTTACTCTACCCCAACTAATGTAAGGTACCCATCAGAGCTGATTGACTCAGGGACGCCCTCAATGTCAGGTACCCATCAGAGCTGGGTAGACTCAGGGACGCCCTCAATGTCAGGTACCCATCAGAGCTGGGTAGACTCAGGGACGCCCTCAATGTCAGGTACCCATCAGAGCTGGGTAGACTCAGGGACGCCCTCAATGTCAGGTACCCATCAGAGCTGGGTATACTCAGGGACGCCCTCAATGTCAGGTACCCATCAGAGCTGGGTATACTCAGGGACGCCCTCAATGTCAGGCACCCATCAGAGCTGGGTATACTCAGGGACGCCCTCAATGTCAGGCACCCATCAGAGCTGGGTATACTCAGGGACGCCCTCAATGTCAGGCACCCATCAGAGCTGGGTATACTCAGGGACGCCCTCAATGTCAGGCACCCATCAGAGCTGGGTATACTCAGGGACGCCCTCAATGTCAGGCACCCATCAGAGCTGGGTATACTCAGGGACGCCCTCAATGTCAGGCACCCATCAGAGCTGGGTATACTCAGGGACGCCCTCAATGTCAGGCACCCATCAGAGCTGGGTATACTCAGGGACGCCCTCAATGTCAGGCACCCATCAGAGCTGGGTATACTCAGGGACGCCCTCAATGTCAGGCACCCATCAGAGCTGGGTAGACTCAGGGACGCCCTCAATGTCAGGCACCCATCAGAGCTGGGTAGACTCAGGGACGCCCTCAATGTCAGGCACCCATCAGAGCTGGATAGACTCAGGGACGCCCTCAATGTCAGGCACCCATCAGAGCTGGATAGACTCAGGGACGCCCTCAATGTCAGGCACCCATCAGAGCTGGATAGACTCAGGGACGCCCTTAATGTCAGGTACCCATCAGAGCTGGGTATACTCAGGGACGCCCTCAATGTCAGGTACCCATCAGAGCTGGGTATACTCAGGGACGCCCTCAATGTCAGGTACCCATCAGAGCTGGGTAGACTCAGGGACGCCCTCAATGTCAGGTACCCATCAGAGCTGGGTAGACTCAGGGACGCCCTCAATGTCAGGTACCCATCAGAGCTGGGTAGACTCAGGGACGCCCTCAATGTCAGGCACCCATCAGAGCTGGGTAGACTCAGGGACGCCCTCAATGTCAGGCACCCATCAGAGCTGGGTAGACTCAGGGACGCCCTCAATGTCAGGCACCCATCAGAGCTGGATAGACTCAGGGACGCCCTCAATGTCAGGCACCCATCAGAGCTGGATAGACTCAGGGACGCCCTCAATGTCAGGTACCCATCAGAGCTGGGTAGACTCAGGGACGCCCTCAATGTCAGGTACCCATCAGAGCTGGGTAGACTCAGGGACGCCCTCAATGTCAGGTACCCATCAGAGCTGGGTAGACTCAGGGACGCCCTCAATGTCAGGTACCCATCAGAGCTGGGTAGACTCAGGGACGCCCTCAATGTCAGGTACCCATCAGAGCTGGGTAGACTCAGGGACGCCCTCAATGTCAGGCACCCATCAGAGCTGGGTAGACTCAGGGACGCCCTCAATGTCAGGCACCCATCAGAGCTGGATAGACTCAGGGACGCCCTAAATGTCAGGCACCCATCAGAGCTGGATAGACTCAGGGACGCCCTCAATGTCAGGTACCCATCAGAGCTGGGTAGACTCAGGGACGCCCTCAATGTCAGGTACCCATCAGAGCTGGGTAGACTCAGGGACGCCCTCAATGTCAGGTACCCATCAGAGCTGGATAGACTCAGGGACGCCCTCAATGTCAGGTACCCATCAGAGCTGGATAGACTCAGGGACGCCCTCAATGTCAGGTACCCATCAGAGCTGGGTAGACTCAGGGACGCCCTCAATGTCAGGTACCCATCAGAGCTGGGTAGACTCAGGGACGCCCTCAATGTCAGGTACCCATCAGAGCTGGGTATACTCGGGGACGCCCTCAATGTCAGGCACCCATCAGAGCTGGGTATACTCGGGGACGCCCTCATTGTCAGGCACCCATCAGAGCTGGGTATACTCAGGGAGGCCCTCAATGTCAGGCACCCATCAGAGCTGGGTATACTCAGGGAGGCCCTCAATGTCAGGCACCCATCAGAGCTGGGTATACTCAGGGAGGCCCTCAATGTCAGGCACCCATCAGAGCTGGGTATACTCAGGGACGCCCTCAATGTCAGGCACCCATCAGAGCTGGGTAGACTCAGGGACGCCCTCAATGTCAGGCACCCATCAGAGCTGGGTAGACTCAGGGACGCCCTCAATGTCAGGCACCCATCAGAGCTGGGTAGACTCAGGGACGCCCTCAATGTCAGGTACCCATCAGAGCTGGGTAGACTCAGGGACGCCCTCAATGTCAGGTACCCATCAGAGCTGGGTAGACTCAGGGACGCCCTCAATGTCAGGTACCCATCAGAGCTGGGTAGACTCAGGGACGCCCTCAATGTCAGGTACCCATCAGAGCTGGGTAGACTCAGGGACGCCCTCAATGTCAGGTACCCATCAGAGCTGGGTAGACTCAGGGAGACCCTCGAGTCCAGGGAAAAAATCCTAGTCTCCACCAGGATTCGAAGAAAGGACCTTCGGATCGCCAGTCGAACGCGCTGCCGCTCGGCTACCGTGCCCCACTACTTCACAAAATGAAGCCTTCCAAAATGAATAAGGTAAAACGATATGATCAAGCTTTTACCTGTGACCCACAACACAATCATCCATTCCAGGTCGGACGGTTCCGGTCCTCGTAATCTGTCTCTCTTAGGCTCATTGTTCATGATGTCGGTAGAAGCACACACCAACAAGAACAGAAAGACCCCGAAACTTGCACTGCGGAGAGGAGAGCGATACTGGGTGAAACTAATTTAGTGCTTAGCAGCTCGTCCACACTCTGGACTCTGGACACACCTCAGCGGGTACACCACGTCGAATTCACGGGGAAAAACACTTTTTTTTATGGTTTCACCGCCCCCCCCCCCCCCATTCGGTCGTTACGACTTGGTGTGCCCGCTGGGACATTCAGACACACTGCAAACAGTGGTTGACATAGGAAATATTACGAGACATTGGACGCACATGTTAACACTAGATACATTTGGGACAAAGGTTGGCTTTAGACACACTGGTTATAGAATCAGTCTAAATTTGTTAAAAATACAAACGTATTAAAAGCAAACGTTTTCTTAAAGAAAAAATATTTCAATCATGAACATCCACTGCAAGTTAATTACCTGTGATACAAAAATTTCATGAAAGGAGATCGGAGGAGCTGTCCGATCTTGGACCTGGGAAAGATGAGGTAGTAGAGGGACATGAAAGGCATGATGACGATCAGACCAAAGCAGGTCAAGAACTTCATCACCCCGTTCCGTTTTCTCCAGCCTGGAAGCCCGGCGTACCAGATGGAGGTCAGAAGCTGTTGGCAGTGAGGATGAGAGACAAACTGCAACACACACAAAAATAAAATGAAATGAAAAGGAAAGAAAAGAAAATACATCGTGATGATTGAAAGTACACAGGACAGTGGCGAAGCAGTGATTGGAGCAGGAATGGTGGGGTTAGGGAGGGGGCGGGGGTTCTTGCAGTGAGCGAATTCAATTTTTCCTTTCCGAATTGTTTAATGAGCTCTGCGCGTTTGGTTGATGTACCGAGGGTCCTGGGGGTTCGAATCTTGGTGAAGGCTAGCATTTGTTTTCGGGTCTGGGGTGGGGGTGGGGGGTCCTTGTCTATCAGCCCTGGTGGGTACCTGACATAAGCTAGGGATAAGTAAGGTGGCTGATCATTGTGCTGGCCACACATTCCTTGTATGCCAGGGTAACAGTAACACGTGACCCATGCACGTGCCCTATAGATTTCTTTTTACTTTTTTTTTTACCTATGGTCTAGTAGTCTAGTCATGGATTGCCATTTTAACGGCCTATGGTTCGAATCCGAGAAAAAAGACTATATTCTGTACGTAACTTTGCTACAATTTGTTTTATGTAAGTAAAGTAAGTTGTAATACTTTAATAAACAATAATTACAAAATATAAACGCTTACAAAACTTAATTATTAAACATTTTTAACAACTAATTATAATTTTTTTTTTTTTGGAAGCTTGCCAGGTATTGACTTAACATGATACTTAATGCTGTTACTAGCCAGGAAATATAAAATCAAAATAATGCACTTTTTAAAAATTTGACATGAATAATATATTGTGCAGTTTTTTGCGTGCATGAAAATCCTTATTGGCTGTAAAAGATCACATGTCATTATAACTTGTCAAACAACAGCAAATATTATCTCTATCTAGCTTATACATTGGATGACAAGTGGCATTAGAAGCCCAATGTTTTCACGAGATCGGATTTTCCCTATAAAGCTCAGGATAGAAAAGTTCCGATTTCTTCCTCAATAAAAAACACTTTAATAAAAGAATAATAATAATATCATATACCAAATAGAGTCTATTACAAATAAAATTATTATTTTTCTAAAAGCGAAATGCTATTAAGAATTTAGAAAAATAATCTACATGCACAAAAAGAATGTCAGCAAAAAACTAGGCCCAATAATGAGCCTAATATAGCCTGAAATGTTAAATTACGTTTATCTTTGTATGTTTTTTTTTTAAATTGAGACCTCAATAATTTTCTGTGTAGAAAGACAGCCTGTAGCTTAGACGTATAAAATTGAAACAAGATAGTCTAAGCTTCCGTAACGTTGATCCTTGCAGAATATTAGCTGTAATGTTTAAAAGTAATGGGTTGCTAGGAGAAACTCTATAACAAAAAAATACAGTGTTTCTGTAAGTTTTTGTTTAGAAAGACAAGATAAGGAAATGAAACGGACGAGAGTGGAGAGAAGAGAAAAAGAAAGGCCGGGTATTAGGTAGAAACGGAAAGTTAGAAAATGCTAGACAAAAAAAAAGATTTTAAAAATTATTATTATTAAGGAAAAAAACAACAAGAAAGAAATAGGTTGGAAGATATGCCATTCAAATAGCAGACTAATGCAGGTGTCGGCAACCTACGGCACGCGTGCCAAACTTCGCACGGCGTATGATTTTCAATGGCACGCGGAAGATTCACACAAAAAAAACCTCCATTCAAGTCTCTTCTACAATAAAATTATTTTTACGCTGGTTAACTTTTATAGCTGTTGGCACGCTGAATGAATTAGAAATCTTACTTTGGCACACTACTGTTAAAAGTTTGCCGACCACTGGACTAATGTGCAAATAAATCAACAGCAACATAAGCCAGGAGCATTCAAAAAGCAAGTGCCCAGCCGTCTATTCTATTCTGAAGTCTGGACACCCCCGGACAGAATTTAAAATGTCTCTATAAAAACAGGAAGAGTCTTATGGCTCTTTAGTCCAGGTAGTAACTATGTTCAGGGGTGAACCAAGGGGGATAGGGCACACCAAGGTTCTGTCTGGGCGCTAGTCACCCTACGACACGCAGAAGGCGTGGCGTGCCGTGCGACATAGGGTACGGTCTCCGAAGCCCAGCTTAAAAACAAACTTCGAAATTCCCGTCGGATCATTATCGTGGTGGCTCGCTCGACTATCTGCAATGTCGCGTGGTACATGTAGCACAAATAACATACTATAGGTATGGGCAGCCAGGCACCAGGGCGGGTTTTTCGACGGGACTGCTGCGCTCATTGCTTCCTCCCCACCAACGAGGATCGGGCCTCTCGGCGGTGTCACCCATGCGTTCGCCCGCCGGTGTATTCTTAATGTAAACGTATCCGCGGTTTACACACTTTTCCAGTCTTTAAGGCCCATGGGTAAGAAGAGCGCCACCGGAAAAGATGGGGCCCTCAGCATACTAAAACAGGCCCTTGTTGGGCAATGCCCATTACGAAACCGGGCAGTGGTTTTCTTTCTACAGAATGACTACCACGGGTCAATTAAGTATTAAGGAGTATAGACTCACTTGTTTTTGCTCGTATTTCAAGGCCAGCTTCAGCCTGGATAAGGTCAGCTTGTCCGTGTCATCCTGACACTCGTCCTCCTCAAACTCCGAGTCGTCCTCGCTGGTCTTGTTGAGAACGGCGATGACCTCGTCGCTGCTCCGGCACTGGTCAAGGAGATCACACGCATATTTCTTGCACTGTTGGCCTAGCTAGTGGATAAGAGGAATGATAAGTGGATACTGCTGACCCTAAAAGAAGAATATTTCTTGCATTGTTGGCCTAGCTAATGGATAAATGATAATTAGATACTGCTGACCATAACAGAAGAATATTTCTTGCATTGTTGGCCTAGCTAATGGATAAACGATAAGTGGATACTGCTGACCCTAACAGTAGAATATTTCTTGCATTGTTGGCCTAGCTAATGGATAAATGATAAGTGGATACTGTTTACCTTAACTATAGAATATATATTCTTGCACTGTTGGCCTAGTTAGTGGATAGTAAACACGGAAAGCTTATCAATCACCCTTAGTAATTAAATGCGATACAACTTTAGTTTTCTAAGAGTGGTTCTCAATTCAATTTACTGGCGACGAAAGTCAATGGTTTTAAACCCTGTTGGTACCCATTTTCTCCCAGTCTTAGTGTAAAGCAAATGTAGGAGTCTCAAATAATGTATTAAATGTATTTAACGTATACAATTTTACTAACTGTGTGAGCATTTCTATTTATAAAAAAGAAAATATATAAAAATATGCAGATCTATATTAATGGGGGAAAACATGAAAACTGTTAAACTAAAGCTTTCCTAGTCATCGGATTTGTTTGGCGTGTATTCTTACAAAAGTCTATATTTGATTCTAAGATAAAAGTTGTAAAAGCTCAATGCATTTATGTAATTTTATATTATAAAAGGTGGAGACGGGCAAAGATTTTCCCAACGCTAGATTCAACAAGAGGTTTCTGGCAAATACCTTTCAAAGAGTCTGCTAAAAAGTACTGTGCCTTTAAAACATCTAAAGGGTTAGTTTAAACTAGGGATGTTAAACGAAAACCGGAATACCGGATTCCGCTTTTTGAAAACGAAAATCTGTTTTGATTTTCAAAACCGGATTTCGGTTTGTTGGTTGGAAGTTGGAAAGGTAATCATTACTTCAAGTAGAAGACCCTTTTTTTGTTCTAATGAAAAAAAAATGTGTAATAAATAATGTTGGATTCGCACAAAACAATTCCTGAAATGCCTTGCTAACACTAGACCTATTTAGTCTTAGATATTGTGTTTCTTGTGTTTCCAAATACCAACTATGGCTTGCGATAAAAACTACATCAAACAAATTGTTAAGTTACAGTTACAAATAACATGAACATTTTTACTTATCGGCTCAACTTTTAGATGTGCTCTGTTCTTTAATGTACGTAATGGAGAGACGCAAACTGGCCCTTCCCTTTGACCCTGAACAATTTGTCTAGACACCGAGTCTGTGCTCTTTTATTAACGGCACTATTAAATACACAATCTTTTGATTTGTGCTACTCGAAACCTTTCAATACATTATGTTACAAGTTACCATGTATGCCTCTTCAAATGCTTCTTAATCTTATGGTCAACGATAATCTCTAATTTGATTATCACTATTTTAATCAATTAGCCCAGATTTTTTTTAGTTCTAACGAATTTTAGGGTAAAGAGTACAAAATCATACTGTATTCACACAAATCAATCCCTTTAACGCCCTGCAAACACTAACTAAGTTTGAAGTTTTTTTCAAATATACATACAAAGCTACGAACATTTGGCTTAACCGGCGCGTAACTTGTGACATTGCGCGGGAAGGGGGGGGGGAGAGAAACCGAAATCCTGTTATAAACCTGTTTAATAGAACTAATAATCGGTTTTGGAAAAAAACAAACGGTTTTAACATCCCTAGTTTAAACGTCTTTGAACATTCAAAAATATATTTTGTAGGCTAAAAATGATAAACTAAATAAAAAAGAAAGGTAAGAATAAAATAGGATAAAGGTACTTAATTTAAAATAGTCAATATAGAAGGAGAGATAGAAAGAAAGAGAAAGAGAGAGAGATAGAAAAAGGAAGTGATAGATAGAACGAGTGAGAAAGAAATAGAGAGAAAGAGGTGGATAAAAAGAGAAAGATAGAACAAAAGAGAAAGAGTGAGTGAGAAAAATAGAGAGAGAGAGAGAGAAAGAAAGAGAAATAAAGAACGAGAAAAAGAAAAAGAGAGAATGCTCCCACCTCTATGTAAGAATCTTTAAACTCATTTTCTCGTAGGGCCAAATGGTCCAGCTCCCATGCCAATCGGAATGCTGTCAGGACTGGGTCCGCACTGGTCAACGAGATCCATGCTGGACTGGCGAGAGCTCTGTATGTGTTGATGCGCAGTAACGAGTGACGCAAACTGAAACCAGAACCAACACCATCAACATCAACAATATCAACAACATCAACTACAATCACAAATACAAATCTTTTCAGATATTGAATACTTGACTCGATTGAACTAAAGGACTCGATGGATGGAGTGCGATGATAATGTTAAGATTGGATTCTAGCAGTGCTGTTGCTAGGGATTTGGGGGCCCGGGGGGGGGGGGCTTGACCTCTTTAGGGGCCCCTGCATTTTGACATTCGATATTATGACATAAGAAAAAAACAATTCGGACACTCCTTTGGGGGCCCCCCTCAAGTAGGGGCCCGGGGAGAGTTTCGAATTTGGACCCCCCCCTTCCCCCTCCCCTAGCTACGCCACTGGATTCTAGTTTCGTTTTCTTTTTTGTATGACATACGAGGGTGTGATGTGTTTTTTTTAGCAAAATTGCATCGATTTGTCGTTAGTTTCAAATGTTTTCCTAACATTTTCCCATAAAGTAATAAACGGAGAGTTTTTTTACAGAGGTTATTTTTAAAGTATATTTACTTGTAAGTTACAGAAATTCCTTTTATATAGGCGTTTTAAGTGTTTAGCTTTGGCTTGTATTTTGATAAGGAATTTAAATAATGCCAAGTTGAAGGTTTTGATAACTAGTTCAAAAAACCCATTCAGAATCCAAAACCACTGGAGAAAAAAAAGTACATGAATATAAATTGGTACTTGCATATAGAATTTCCAAAAAGTAGTTTTTAACTGTATGTCTTTCTGGGTATTTTATAAAAATTATAATGTGTTGTTTTTCTAAGTTATAATTTAATGACTTATGTTTGTTATTGTTTGTTCGTATCAATTTTCTTATTTATTTCCAGGTGTTACCAGACTTTAAACCTCACTCACCGGAGTGATCGAATCGAGACTAATCTCTTAGGATTCGGAGGACAAACACACTTGTACTACGTAGCACAGCCAGGTTACCATAAAGGGATGGTGCAAACTGTTGACCATTCCCATCTACTCTTTCCTCCTGCAAGGCAGGGCAGTCTAAAAGCAAATGCTCGACCGTCTCTTCTGCTTCAAAGCAGTGTCGGCACCGCGAATCGAAATTGGGCCTAAATCGTCCGAAATAGGCGCCAATAGGGCAGTGCCCTGTACGCAACTGGGCTATCGTAGCCTGTTCTCTCCTGCGGAGCTTCCACCACGGATCAGCTCGATTTGGCCGTTTTAGTTGCTGCCACACACCTCGACCCTTGTCAGACTCGTCCCAACTCGTTTCCCATTGTCTTGTCTCCCACTCACGTATTGATCTGCGGGCACTCGCGAAGGTGGACGGACCCTTTGGAGTGGGTGTCAGGGATCCCTTCTTGGCCAAGGCATCCACTATCTCATTGCCAGGGACTCCTGCATGACCTGGAATCCACTGCAAGATGACCTTCACCTCGTACCTGAGGATCAGATCGGAAATAGCAGCTAATAGTCGGACAAGCAGATCGGGCCATGTCCCCAAGCCGTCGATGGCTTGGAGTACTGACAGCGCATCAGTGAAGATAACCACATCATCACGAGCAGATGGTGTTTCTTCGAACGTTTTCCCAATTGCCACAGCTGCAATTCTGATGGCTTCCATCTCCGCATCAAAGATGCAGACTGATCCACATGGCCCACTTAGCTCAGCCCGTTTTTGATAACTAGTTCAAAAAACCCATTCAGAATCCGAAACCACTGGAGAAAAAAAAGTACATGAATATAGATTGGTACTTGCATATAGAATTTCCAAAAAGTAGATTTTAACTGTATGTCTTTCTGGGTATTTTATAAAAATTATAATGTGTTGTTTTTCTAAGTTATAATTTAATGACTTATGTTTGTTATTGTTTGTTCGTATCAATTTTCTTATTTATTTCCAGGTGTTACCAGACAACTGGTGCATATTTTTGTATAGGTCTTAATACTGTTACCATTTCAGACTT